>JAWMQZ010000283.1:1047536-1078520 GCA_035584835.1 Tangara arthus
GCTGGGCTCTTGTGCTGCCCAAGGTGGATCCATGGAGGAGATGCTTGGAATCAATCCCTGCTTTATTCTTTAGCTCTCTCTAGTCTCTGTTCTAGGGCAGCCTTCACCACACATCAAGAATTATGAATAAGCAAAATAATGAAAAGTGATTCAGCTCTTCATCTGAAGAAAATTACCAATTTCTGGTCTAAGTGTTCATTGCTTAACATGGGTCTGGTATGAAATAAGGGATAGGTAATCACAGCTGAGACCAGGAACAATTTTGCTCCAATAAATCCAATGCACAAAGCTGCAGGAAAATATCAGAGGCCAAATTAACTGGAACCACTTCATACTGATGGCCCCCAGCTCTACTGCAGCAGAACACAACCACAACCTTCTCTGCAGTTCCAGTTGTTGGGGACTAAACTGCAGTCTGTGCTCAAACTGCTGCCACCTGGCCTGCAGGTTTACTTCATGCTGGAAAAGCCTGCAGGGATCTTTCACACTTGCAGTCAAAGCAAGGTTTTTTACTAGGGACCTGTGAATAATTATTCCTATCTTTAATTGACCAAACTGCATGGTTAAAAAGAAATTCAATGTACTCCAGAATTATTTTTTTTAATATTTGTTGATTAAATTAAAAAAGAGGGAATAAAATTTATTGTGATGTATACCACCTCATTCAACATAAAGTTATATTTAAGAGATTCTCATAATTTTCATTATCCTTTTTACCTCCTGAAAACTGTCAGTCTCAGATGTCCCTCTCCTTTTTCTCGTAGTTTATATTCTCCGCTCTGAAGGGATTAACTTCTAAATTTACAAAGCCAAACTTGGGTATTCTCCTCCTAAATATTTTCTTCTTTAAACACTTCTTCACAAGACTGACATATTTCCTTCTGAAACTTTTATAAAAAGAAAGCAGCAGAAATTAGTTCTATTAGTGTCAGAGAAACTACCCTGCGAGCGTATCATGCAAAACTTATGGAGAATTTAGCTCCTAATTATTAAAACCCAGCCTTTGTCACAGTTACAGAAGCAAAAAGCCTTCTATTCTAAAAGAGCACCCCTCTGTGATGTTGTATCTACAAATATATAAATTAAACTAAGGATGAAACCAGACCATGATCACTGCAGAAACTGCAAGGGTGTCAAATGTGTGAAGCAATTCTTTGGAGGTACAATCCTGCAGCTTGTCATGGCAACTCCTCTCACTCCTTCCCACTGAATTTTGGCAAGCATTTCTAATTTTTTTAAGCAATTTTACTCTTTCCCTCCTAGCCTTTTTTCCCCCTTCACAGAGTATGAATGATATCACCAAAAAAGTGAAGAGTCAGCCAAAACATCAGTCTGCAGCCACTTCAGACAGAAGACTGAAGTCACACCTAGCCCACAAACACTGTAGTGCTGATGTTTTCACAAGCATAGCAGTCCAGCTGCCAATAAAAGCTCATTTTTTCCTGCAGAAGACATTGTATGTTGTTTAGCTATTGATGTTTACTGAAAAGCTTTAGACAAGAACCCATTTAAAAGGTCTGAGTCTATAATCTCTATTACTCCTGCAGGAAAATTTTATGCCAACAGTCTCCAATTATCCTTGCTTTCTAAAGTCCCAGCTTGCTGCCCCTCCACCTTTCTACAGCCAAAGCACACAGGTGCTCTGCTTAGAACAGGAGGATTCCTAAGATTAGGCTCCCAGAGCATCTTTAGTAAAAGGATTTAGGAAAAAAGACAGTCTTCTCCATCTGCACTGCAACCATAATTTGTTCCACTCATCCTATTTGCTGTTCTCTCCAAACTATGCCACACGTGCCATGAAAATTCCCCTGTGCCTGACTGCCCCCCCAGTTCATGTTCTGAGTCTGCAGCCCCTCCAACTCAGTGTCAGAAACGTCTCTGGGACAAAGCATGATGCATTAAACAATGGTGCAATCTGCTGGCAGGATTCTAAGTCAGCTAATAGGATTTCTCCCTCCCTTTGACCCGTCTGGGGGTTTGCTGCCCAGCAGCAATTGTCCTGAGTGTTTGACCAAGCAGTTCAAGGCAGCACCAATGTGCCATTTCTCTGGGATCAAAACCAAGGAGTGGAAAAATTGAGTTTTTACAGGATCAGCACCTGCCTCTGGCTACTTTGTGAAGGCCATGAAACACTCCTGTGCCTTTAGTGGGTACAAATGTTTGTGGATCTCCCACAGCTGCTCATTCCCCACAGGAGCTGGGATTGCTCCCAGGGATGGCTCTGCCCCTCAGGTCATGTGGCAGAGGAAGTGCCCCAAGATCTGCAATTCTGACTCGAGCACCCCCAAACATTTAAGGACACAGGACATTCCTGACTGCTGCAGAACCAAAAAGGGGAAATGTCATAAGGTCTGTGACCAGAATTTCCTCACGCTGTTGGTAAATATCCTACCAACATGCTTCCTCTCCAGCCTGTACTGTGCACCTCTAATAAGAGTAACACAGCTGCTGCCTTTGAACAGAGTCAGAGCTCAGACCTTTCCTTTTGTACTTGCACAGGAAACAGAAGAAAAAATTTAGATTAGCATTGCAGACTGTACAGATCATAAGCAGCAAGTGGGTGAAAATCTATTCCCAGAGTGCTGGCACAAGGTGCTGCATTCCTTAGTGAGTCCATGGCTGCCATTCCAAATATTTCCTTATTTCTCCTTAAGGATAAAAATGTTACAGAAATCTAAAACCCATAAAAGGGCCAAGAAGTAAGTTCATGGCTGCCATTCCAAATAATTCCTTTTTTCTCCTTGTGGAGAAAATGTTACAGAAATCTAAAACCAATAAAAGGGCAAATAATTATACTGGAGCCTAGGTCTGAAATGTAAATTTTCCTCTTTTGCAAACTTGTAGTGAATAAAAGACTCCGTGGTCAGGCACAATAGTTGTATATCTTAAGGAGTTGGGGAACCCAACCTGCAGTTCCTTAGTAAACACCCAGCAACTGAAACCAGAGGATTGGATGGAGATTAAATTAGACAGCAGCGACCAGAACTGAATGAAACAAATGCCAAGTCATTACCCATGGCTGAAAAAAAAAAAACCCAAAACCAGTGAAGGCTTCACTTGTTTGCTAGTTCAGGTTTATCAGCATATTTGTCAAAGTACACAGAGTACATTGCCTGAGCTGGCTGCTCTTCACAGCCTCTTCCTGCTGTGAATTAACATCATCACTCTTTTCTTCAGAGGTAAATGTGGTGCTGGGGAGGAGACTACCAGAGGGAACAGTAAATATTCTACAGGAGCAACTCGTAGATTTGCAGGGAGAAATCTCACTCCTACTGTCGGGAATTCTGTTCCTAGTAGTTACAGAGAAAAATTAGGACCTGGGAAATGTTTATTGTTGTAAATTATAGCTTTGTTATTGACCACACGAAAATGGCAAGCATGGGAAAAGTTTAAGTGCTGCACACACAAGACTAGGCAAGTATGGTTATTTCCGTTTCTATAGATGAGAAAGGTAGAGCAAAATGTGGAAAGGGGGTGAATATATTGACACATAAGCAGTATTCTTTCAAGGGCCAGTGCAGGACCTAAAAGCCATGGAAAATGGAGGAAAATCTATTTTATGAAAATCTATTATGGGCTTCAACACCAAACACACTATCTGAATAACAGATTGTGTCAAGGTTCTGCTCATTTTATCCAAAAGGCAGTGACTGGACTTGATCAACACTAAAACATGCCATAGACAGAAGGGGATGTAGAATAGAATTGGAGCTGAAAACTGCATTGCTATCAATCAGCTGCTGAAAGCAGTGCTCAAAACACTGCCTGTAGCACTGGTTGTATTGACAGCCCTGCCTGTGGTCACATCCAGCCACAAGGAAATTCAGAGCACTGCCAGCACAACTCAAAATTTGCAAGGTCCAAGTACAGACTTAATAACCAAATTTGCTTTAAAGCTTATTCCTCCATTGTTTATCTTTTTAATACTGCCTTGTGCCAGACAGCTGGCACCAGGAGAGGAGAGGAATGCACCAGGCTGGGTAGCTTGGGAGAGACCACAAATGGAGAACTGCTGCATGTACACAAATAAATCAATTCAGAAATAAACCTGGGGGTTTTTCTCCCCGTCATGTCCCTCTGTGGGCAGTAAATGTGGAGGTGCTGTTGCACTGGGGAGTTAAAGAGCTGTCATGCTGTGCTGCCTCACGTTTTCACAGACGATTTAACACAGCAGAGGACAGCACATCCTTGTGTCCAGCACCAGTGTGGGGGAAAAACTCTCCTGCAGATTCAGCACACTTGGAAAATCTGACAGCTATATCATGTACAAGGCACTGGTTGTATTTACAGCCCTCCCTGTGGTCACATCCAACCACAAGGAAATTCAGAGCACTGCCAGCACAACCCAAAGTTTGCAAGGTCCAAGTCTGTTTAAGTACAGACTTAATAACCAACTTTGCTTTTAAGTTTATTCCTCCATTGTTTATCTTTTTAACACTGGGAAATAACTTCACACAAGCACAAAAGATGTAAAACTGAACTTTAAAAAATAATGAAAATAGAAATGATACATGGATATAATGCCTTTAGAGAGCAGTACTGTGTAACTATTCAAATATTAGAGTTCTACATGCTAAAAATTTTAAACTTTCTCTACTAACAAACTAACTCCCAAGAAAACACTACATTTAACCTAAATCCGTAAAAAAAGCTTCCAAATTTCATTAATAAGATCAAAATTATGACTATATAGTTAATTAAAAGTCTATCATATCACAAAGTAAAGACCTGAGAGTTTAGAGTTTTAGAATATAATAATATATATAAAACAAAATAAAAGTTTTAAAACAAAGTTATTCTTCTTTACCTTTTTCTTTCTTCTTCATAAACTTAGGTAGTATTTTGTAATTGAACAAAACAATTGGCACTGTTGGCTAGTGAAATGATGGGTCCCTGATATTGGAGATTAAATATGGCATTTTATTGAAAGATGATACAAAAGAATAGTATAGATATGATATGGCAAAATGAATAAGTTCGTGATAAAAATCTGTAAAAAGGTACACTTCCAGACTCCTACAGTCAATAAAATTGCTGTTGATTCATCACCTGCTGTAAGATAAGTGAACTGATTTCAGTAATTCTTTATTGGAACCTACTTGTGCTTTCTCAGGCTATTTATAGGAAAGACATGAGTTTCTGCAATTATACTTTGTCATGTGAATAAAGCTAGTGAGTTTGAACCCTGCTTTTTTTTTATAACTTGAGAAACATAACTTGAAAACAATATATTATTTATATTAAAATTATTATAATTATTTATATTATATAAAATAATGCTATACTAAAACTATACTAAAGAATAGAGAAAGGATACTTACAGAAGGCTTAACAAGACATTAATTAAAAAAAAAAATCTAAGTTCTTTTCCTCTTTACACCAATCATACAATCTTTAAGAAAAAAATATAATTTGTTATGATACAAAAATAATTTTAACGAAAATATTGTAATTTTTTACTCAAATGAGGTCTTGTTTTATCCGAGGAGGAAAGACATAATGAAAAACCTGACAACCATTTCATGCTTTCACAGTAAAAAAAGCACCACTGAATCAAAAAAGTGTTAAAGGTTGCAAGGAAATGCATGACATGAGTTAACTTGAATTTACAGAGAAATAACAAATCCTCACCCTTTTGCCTTTAAGCACTGCAAATTGTTCATTTAAGTAATCACAGAACAGGTTCTTAAGCGAACCCAGAACCTTGGCAGTATCGGCTCCATGCTTTAACCTACTGAGCTAATCAGTGGCATAAACAGCAGTGCCTGGGAGAATCTCAGTGTCTCTAAGAGAAAAATGGGCAAAATTCTGCTTTTATATCAGTGTTCACATGTTTCACATGTACCTGCTGAGCTTTTATACCATGATCAGTTGAACACCACAACCACAGCCTGGTGTTAATAATTCAATGTAATGGTACATACAATTTCCTGGCACAAAGGAACCCTGATTATAACTGCTCACATTTAGATTCCCATCTGCTCCTTGGGATTTCTGCTCTGCTCAGAAGGTTTTTCTTCAGGTACAGTGCTGCACTGTGGCAGCAGATCTGCAATCATCACCCTTCACAGCAGGCTTTTCCACCCCTCAGGAATCATTTAGTCACATCACATACATTAATAGTGAATTTATGTGCAAATTTCGCACCTTGCAAAAATGTAAAACAATGATCACTAGATTGGGTAAAATTGCATCTTCAGGAAATATAAAACAACAACAACAAAACTATATTCTAAAGGGAAGGCAAGGAGATTTTTGAGAGCATGAAGCTGTCACGACAGGTGACTCATGTTGGGCTGCATTAGTCATATCATGGCACATTATGTAACCAGAGGCAATTGACACAACACAAACTGACACATCACAACAGAGCCTGTCAGCAGAGAGATGCAGAACGCCAGGCTTTTTAAAGAAAACACAGGGAACAAAGTTTTGTGGGTTTTTCAAACACCGCTCAGGAGGACAAGAGAAAAAAAAAAGGTGTGAAGCATTCTGTCGTGAGTTATGTTTTTGCAGGAGCACGCTCTGCCACCCTTAGTATTTTGGAGCATTTGAATTGAGCAGACTTATTGGTCTGAATTCCACAAGTCAGCTGAAATCCCAAGCAGCTTAATGCTTTTGTTGAACAGCAAAATTCGTTAGGCCAGGGGAGCTGCAGGCTCCAGAATTCCAGGTGGGGTCTCACAAGAGTAATAGAGGGGGAGAATCACCTCCCACAGCCTGGCCACGCTCCTTTGGGACAGAGCTCTGCCAGCCCAGGAGCTGCTGGTTTCCCTCTTCTGTGAGCCACATGTCAGCATTTTCACATGGGGCAGCAATTCAGGAGGGGCAGCCCCAAATGGACGTGGAAATGAGTCTGCACAAGCCCAGAAACACCTCTGTGGGCTCTTGGAGAGAATGGCCACATTCCAGCTGTGCCAGGGAGCGACAGAGCCTCTCCTTCCTCAGAGCCTCTCTCACAGTTCACTGGGCTAATCTGGGTGCTTAATAAAAAATGTACTGTGACAGCTCCCAAATCCCTGCTCCTAGCGTGATGGACTTGAAATAGTTTATCATTACTGCTATTTCTGGGGTCACCTCTGAGCTCCATGGACCCTTAATTAGCAGGCAGGCATGGGGAGGCCAGATTGCATCACATGTTCACACTCGTGAACTCACAAAGGGGGTTTTTTGTCTTTCATTAAAATCTGTCTTCTTACATAAATTAGAGTTAAATGCTGGACTACAATTAAATAGGAAATAGTTTTGAAATGCAGCTGTTCAAATTGCAAACCACAGCACACATACCCCTTAGAGATCAAACAGAAACCCAGCTCCATTTCCTAAACCTGGAAAACCTCAAGCCTCCATATTAACTTGTGGCATTTTCAGGGTCCCCAGTGGCAGGAAGGAAATGATGAATCTGACTCCATGTTGTTAGAAGGCTAATTTATTATTTTATGATGTTATATTATATTAAAGAATGCTAAACTATACTAAAGAATAGAGAAAATATACTTACAGAAGGCTTAGCAAGATACTAATTAAAAACTCTAGAGTCCTGACACAGCCTGACCATGACTGGTCATTAAGTCAAAACAATTCACATGTTGGATAAACAATCTCCAGCCACATTCCAAAGCAGCAAACACAGGAGAAGCAATCAGATAATATTATTTTCCTTTTTCTCTGAGGCTTCTCAGCTTCCCAGGAGAAGAGATCCTGGTGAAGGGATTTTTCCAGAAAATATGACAGTGACATTAACACATGGAGTCACAAGGTACACCTGCCATAAAAAGGGAAAGTGCCAAGCTTAGGAAAGTCCTTCAGTTGGTCCTGACATGCACACAGCCCCAGTGTTCAGTCCCTGGCTCTGCAGAAATGTCAGGGAGCAGTGGTGGGACAGGGCAGGGAAGCAACACATGCTCCATGATGCTGAACCTCAGTGCATTTTCCCAATTTCCCACACAGAAATCCACCTGCCTCTGTGGGAGCACAAATGCTTCACCAAAATCCCAGGCTGGGTGAAATTTGGAGAGAATGTGCAATGAACCTGGAAGCTGCAGCTGACACAGCTCTTTGCAGTGAGAAGAAAGCATTGTGTCTGACCTACCACCACCTTGCATGGGAGTATTCATCTCTATGGAATTCCAAGAAGATATTGTACAGTCAGAAGGACTGTAGCAGCAACCCTATAAAATGACCTGAAGCATAAATGGCAAAGCAGCCTTTGCTGGTCAGAGGGCTCCATTAACCCCACTGGTAAGCCCAGCTCAAATGGCAGTATTTAACACATATTCTAATATTTAACACATACTCTACTTAAGCCTGAGCACCACCACAAGTGGGTTTCAGGCATGCATTGATGGGTCACAAACCTTTCAATCCAAACCTCCATCTTGAGGTGTTTGCTGGGTCCCCAGGACAAAGGAGGAATTGAGAATCTGACTCCATGTTCTTAGAAGGCATTATTACACGATATATGATATATGATATTATATTTATAAAAGAATGCTATACTAAAACTATACTAAAGAATAGAGGAAGGATACAGATAGAGGGTTACAAAGAATGATAATGAAAACTTGTGATTGCTTCCAGAGTCCCGACACAGGTGGCTGTGATTGGTCATTAAGTCAAAATAATTCACATGAAACCAATCAAACAACCACCTGTTGGATAAACAATCTCCAACCACATTCCAAAGGAGCAAAACACAGGAGAAGCAAATCAGATAATTATTGTTTTCCTTTTTCTCTGAGGTTGCTCAGCTTCCCAGGAGAAGAAATCCTGGCAAAGGGATTTTTCAGCCAATATGACAGTGACACCATCTTATCCATGTGGGATTGGGATTTAATTCGGTTTTCCCTCATTTAATGGGCTAGATGTGGTCCTCAAAGATTACACTGTCTGCAGTGCAATCACTGCAGAACAGAGACCTCACCACAATCTGCCTGTCCAGGGAGAGTTACTGATTTATTTACTGATAAGTTTACTCATTTATTTACTAATCATGGCACATCCTTCCTGGCAGAGGCCAGCATTTGGAAGCCAGCAAAGGCTTAAACGATGGGGTGGTACTTGGAAAACAGGATGTCACTTTGAATAAGACAAGCAGTGGCAGCCTCTAAGGTAGGCAGGATGAACTTTCTGATTTACTGTGCTTGCCACAGGTTCACCTGTGGCTGGTTTTGCATGGCCCAGCTCCTCCCTCCTTGCTTGGAGCTTTATAAAATTGATAGCACTTCTATAATGAAAATAAAACTTTCACAATGAAAATAAAACACTGTGAAAAGACATGCTTGTGTCTTTGCAAATAACAGGAGGTCTCTTCTGTTTTTCCACTTATATCATATTCAATGTTAATTTTTGGAATTAAAAATTGTCACAAAGAAAAAAAAAACTAGATTTTTTTTACTAACCACATTATTTTTCTTGTTATTTTTGCAAAGAATATTCTGCATTGGAAGGGACCCTCGAGGACCACCAAGTCCAGCTGTTAAGCAAATGGTCTTTTATAAAACCTCTTTCCAAATTAAGATAACAGCACACCATGTCTTGAAAATTCTCCAACATTCTGAGTGCTGCTCTGCTCACTTTTGTGGGTGAATTGCATGGTAAGAAACATCCTTTCTGTACACCATCCCCTCAGAGCCAAGCCATTTCCAATGCAGTACACTCATTTTTGTGTGCTCCTCCTCCCCTCAGCAGGTACACAGCAAACACAGGGCCACTGTAAATAAGTGCATTTCACCATCAGCACAGCACTTCAGTGTACTGTGCACTTCCCATCCACTCACACTGCTAAAGATGAACACTAAATTGAGCAAAAATAACCTGAAATAAAACTATGTCACCCTCACATAAGGCTTCATCGTTATTTACAAGAGAAGCCCTCAGAGAAAGAGCCTTTTTATTTGTGTTTTTGTCGCTTGGGTTTGGTTTTTTTTTTTTAATTTTGGTTTTGGTATTTGAAATGGTAATAGAGAAGAGGAAAAAAAGCTGTGGCAATGTGATCAGCCCATCCTAAGGGCAATAACTTTTCACTCATCAGGCTATATTTAGAACCTTCACTTGCTAAAAACACTGTCACCTAAAATGAGTTTACAGAAGAGGCTTTGCATTATACACATGGCCTGAAGCATTTTTACTGTAGCACCACAGCAAGGAAAATGAAAGTGTGATTGTACAATCTCACATCAGCTAGTTTGTACCAATTTCATACAGATGTCAGCATTTAGCATTCATTTGCTCTTTTGCTCAGGAGCTCCTCCTCCATTTAGTTCTTGAATAATGTGTCTGCTCTTGCTCAAAGGAGCAGCTGTACTGAAACACCATCTTCTTGATACTAATTTCAAGATATCAACAAATCAAGAATTTCTACAATAAAAACAGTGCAAATAGGAACACTGGGCTTATTCTTTAAGTTCTTTGAGGGGGGATTTTTTTTTCCTACAGCAGAAAGTTCAAACGAAAGAAGAAAAAAAGAACATTTTTCACCTTCACCTTTGCACATCAGCCTCAAATGAACACGTATAGCAGACTTCATTTTCAAGGGCAGGGCTCTCTCCCCTGTCCCAGAATCATCTATTTTCCTGTATGAACCCTCTGGGTACCTTTCTGCACATCCAAAATTCACTCAGATACGAAGGAATGTAACTGTATTAGCCATTAATATCAGATGTAACCTCTGATATTAATAACTTTATAAGTTGCATCTTCTAACCATAAAAGACAATAAAACCTGAAATACTTGTTGTAGCCAGTTTTGTCCCCATGTCTCAACATCCTGAATGCATGATGCACATTCTGGTTGCTGAAGGCCTTTGAGAGGCCATAAAACAAAAATAGCAAAGTCTGTCATGTATTTTAGTTGGGAGCAAAAAAAATGTTTTACATGGATAAAAGATATTGCTAGGAAAAAAAGCCTGATAGAAGCAGGGGACTTACCTCCCCAAATTATAGTTGAATAGTTTAAATTCACAGTGTGGTTTCCACTTCTTTCTCCAGGTAGCCCTCTCACTAGGATGGAGGGTCTGTGGATTTATTTGGGATCAATGAGCCTTGTTAGGTACTGTTATTTCACGTCATGAGGACAGAATAATTCAATGTAACCACATTTATTATTTGCCAATTGATGTGTTGTTAGGCCTGAGAATCTAACCCTTGTACAAAACAAAAACTCATGATCTACTGAGTCCACTGATCATTTGAAAGCATTGCATTTATCCTGATCTTTGTGCCAAAAACCTATTCTGGAGGCACTGTTTGTGCAATATCTCACTTCCAAATGGAAATAATTCACTGGAGACACTGCTGTTGAAGAAGAAATTATGTCATTTGTACCCAGTTCTGCATGTGTTTGAAACCACATGGAACAAACTCAAGAGTTTCCCCAGTCCTTAATCCTATTCCTGATAATATTAGTGGCCAGTATAGGAAATCCAAAAGCAAAACTTTTTTCCTACAGTGACTGCATAAATTTAACACATATAATACTGCTTAGGCAAGAAGTAGGGCAGACAACTGAAATAGCAAAGTCTGGAGCATATTGAACTAGAAATGGAAGGCTCCCCACACTTTAAGCCCTTTGCAATTGTGACTTGGACCATGGCAGAATTATCCTGGGGATAAGAGCTTGTCATTTATGCAAAAGACAGTAAATGCTCAATGGCAAAAGTCCAGTGTCCTGCAGAAATATCCAAATGAGTGAACTTGACTCATCTGAAGGGTGGGCAGTTGGAGAGGAAGATCCCCTTCAGTTTGTGTGACCCCAGGAACAAAGCTCTGCCACTTCCCGTGGCCAGCTGAGCTCTGTGAGATCCAGCTGAGATAAGTCAGCATATTGTCTTCATTAAATAAATTAAATTACATAAATTAAACCATAGCAATGTCCCAAAATAGCACTTCTGTGTCAGCCACAGCAAGTATATTCCAGATTTTCTCCACATGCTACAGCACTTCAGGCCTCAGAATAATGCAGAATAATGGCCTTTCAGCATGAGTACATCACAGGGACAGGCAAGGCACAGGCTCCTGTCACCACCCTTTATGGAACCCAAACACAATCACTCATCTCTTGTTTACAGTGAAAATGCTTAATGGAAGAGCACAACTTGCAGTCCACAAGTGAAACAGGCTAGGAGAGATAAATGAATGTTTTATAATAAATTCTGTATCTACAGTATTTACAATAAGTTATTAATTATTTATTTATAATAGATTCTGTATCTCCAGTACGTCTGTACTGGTCAGCATCCCCTTTCTCTTTCAAACACAACAGCACATATAAGGGTCAGCTCAATTCTAGGTCATGTATTTTCCATACCATCCATCAGTCCTGCCTTTTGCAGTGCTGCAAAAACCACACACAAGTGAAACAGGCTAGGATCACTGACACATAAATTAGTGTTTTATAATAAATTCTGTATCTCCAGTATTTATTCCATCTGTACTGGTCAGCATCCCCTTTCTCTTTCAAACACAACAGCACACATAAGGGTCATCTCAATTCTAGGTCATACATTTTCCATACCATCCATCAGTCCTGCCTTAAGCCATGCTGCAAAAACCCCAAAAAAAAAATTTATAAGGGATTTCTCTGCTCAGTTGCAATGAGGAGCCTTCCCCTGTGTTTTATTGAAACCCTTTACACGTGCTCACCATGCTGGAAGTCTGGATTAGAACAAATATCCCATGGCTGCACAGGGAAGCTCCAAAGCCTCCCACTTGTTCCAGCAAACATTTCTTTTAGTGCAAACTAAATCAAAATGTGAGGCTCTTCAAAGTGTCAGGGTTTTTTTTGTTTTTTTTTTTTGTCCTAGACTTGTATATCTGGGTCATATAGTCGTGTAAGATCCTTGGCTGTGATCACAGCTATTGATTGCAGGGCTGAAAGTGGCAGGATAAATGCTATATAACAGCAGCAAGAAGGGTAGACCAGGTCAGGCTTTAATTGCTAAGCACATGCTTGCTGAGAGCAACTGCCAGAACACTGCCCTAAAAAATGAAGATTTTTTATTTTTTTATGACAAAGAGGTTAACAACTTAAAAGTGATCTCGTGTCTGAAAAGAGTTAATAAATAATTATACAATAATTAATAAATCTTAATATTATACATTATGTCAATATTATAATTTAAAATATTTTTCTTTTGCATGCACAACCAAGAAAGTTAGTCTAAATTGTTTTCTAAAATAGATTATTTAAACAGTATTAAATCCCTGGCCATCAGATACTGCTGGTCTGCATTTGACTTTTTAAATTTGTTTTTCAGAAAGGAAAAAGATTCTTAATCTTTCCATCACAAAAGAGATGTTTGTAGAATATAATGATATATATGACGTATATTATACCATATATAATAGAATATTATATTCTATATAATATATAACATATAATAGAATATAATGATCTATATGATAGATAATACATAGAATATAATGATTTCTAGATTACAGTCATCTATGGTTTTGAGTAAAGAGCCAAAGTGTCCCAGAAATCAGGAAAGATTTGAGTTTACCATTTATACAAGCACTTTCACTTCAGCTGTAATGCACCACACAACATCAAAAATAAAAAAAACTACTTGACCAATAGCAAAGTCTTTTAGTTATGCATAATATATTGGAATAGAACTCCCTGCTTGTAATAGAATGTTGATTTCTTCAGAGATTTATTATCTAAAATATAATTTCCTTCAAAATTTTAGTATCAAGGGTTGTACAGAATGGACTACTGCCAGAACTAATACATTGGAATAGAACTCACTACTTGTAATGTAATGCTGATTTCTTCAGAGATTTATTATCTAAAATATAATTTCCATCAAAATTTTAGTGTCAAGGATTGTACTATGGAATGGGCTATAGCCAGAACTAATATATTGAAATGGAACCCACTACTTGTGAGTTCTATTAATTGAGTTATATTTAATGTTGATTTCTGTGAGTTATATTTAATGTTATATTATCTTGTGAGTTATATTTAATGCTGATTTCTTCAGAGATTTTATTATCTAAAATGTAATTTCTGTCAAAATTTTCACATCAAGGATTGTACTATGGAATGGACTATAGTCAGAACTAATATATTGAAATAGAACTCACCCCTAATGATTATATAATATAATATATTGAATACAATATAATATATTGAATACAATATAACATACTGAATACAATGATTTCTTCAGAACTTTACTATCTAATTTCCATCAAAATTTTAGCATCAAGGGTTGTACAGAATGGACTATAGCCAGAACTAATATATTGAAATAGAACTCACTACTTATAATATAATGTTGATTTCTTCAGAGCTTTACTATCTAAAATATAATTTCTCTCAAAGGTTGTACTATGGGAATGGACTATAGCCAGAACTATTGTGATTTAGGGGTATATTTTTATTGTATAATAAAATAATCACAAGTGAAAATCACAGTGTGACTTTAAAATGTAAGATCAACAAATATAATTAATTAAATTCTGTAATTAAAGTAGCCATTCTTACAGAAATGCAGCAGAACATGAAAGACAAGCAGCAGCTCAGGCACCTGTTAAAATTGGTTTGCCCAGGACAGCTCTCCCGTGTTTGTATTCATTAATTATGCTGCATAAGCAGGAGCAGCACTGATTAGAGACAATCTGCTGAACACGCTGCAACAATGGCACAATGGCATCTAAATGCTTTATTTTATCTTTATTAGCTCAGGGTAATGAATTGTAATGTAAAGAGCTGATGAGTAATTAAACTCATCAGCTGTGGATTCAGAGGTATTTTTAGTGTCACATGATGGCAAATCCTCCCAAGAGCAGCGAGGATGGAGTTTCACAGCATGTATTCTATTCCTTAACAGGCCCCATGAGGAAGCACTTCATGCTGCCTCTAAATGATGAAATTAGCAATGAGCACTGTATTGATCTTCATTTTTTATTTCTTCCCTGCACAGGCTCAAGAACAGGAGAGAACTTGGTGAGCTGAAGCCATTTTTTGCTCACCGAGTACCACCTGGGACACAGCAGCTCTTTTGCCCACAAAAAAAACCACATACATATCAGCAGATGATATTATGTATATAAAATAAAATAAATGTAAAATAAAATAAAATGTTATATATATATATAAAATAGTCAAGGTCCATCCTAAACTCTTTTCACTGCTCTAATTTCTACCATTCCTTCTAATTTCTACTCTGAATTCATCCAAGACTAGGTTATACATCTTTGTTTCTATATCAGCCCTTAATGAAACAGCAAATCTCCTCCCTTGTTCTGAACTTCTGAAAGCAATCACACAGTGCAATCACAGGCCCTTGGGGCTTCCAACCTGCTGAAATAAAAACTTCAAACTCTTTTACATTTCACTCAAATGAAATGCTCTTTGAAATTAAATACTTCTTGACCCCAGATAGACTTTTCACTACATACTCCACTGCTACCTATCCAACAGCACTCCAAGTAAAATCTTGCAAATTCTTTTTACCACAATTAAATTTTAACCACAACTAAATTTTATTCGTCTCTGATGGAAATACCTGTTCTTATGCATTGGGTTATTATATTGGATTGGATTATTGGATTTTTATAATTTTTGTATTTTTTACATTCTTGGATTTTTATAATTTTTTTAAAACTAAAGAACGGTAAAGAGGGCAACTCAACAAGCAATTAGTATGCTTCAGTCCTTTTCCAAATGAGGAAATTGGAGCTTTCAAAGAAAAATCCTTGTGATTAGCTCCCAAAAGCTTGTCTACACACCATCTGCTGTACTTTGAGTTCCCCCAAGAGAATTAATTTCTTAGAGCAGCCATATCTGATATTCCAGCCCTCTGTTGTGCTGACATTGTTCCACATTTGGGCACTACAGGTGCAGTTTGGTCAAGGGCCCTGAAATGAGTATTTATTACAAACCATAAACGCAGGAAATGGAAAGAGGACACTGCAAGCAGACAACAGGAAATTGTGCAAGCTACAAAATGAGCTGCAGCTACTGCAAGCAGTGATTGATCATAATGGCAAACAAAAATCAACAACTTTGTCACCCTCACAGGACGCAGCAGTAGATAAAAATACCATATGTGTTTATAAAAAAATACCATATTATATACTATAATAATGCCATAAAATAATAATAATAATAATAGATATGTATTTATAAAAAATAAATAAACGCCAATTTAAAAAATGACATAGGAACCACCTCCTACGTTTTTAAGCAGGAATGTCAGTGCATGTTTGGTTCTATATCCTGACCCTCCTGCTCACTGAATCAAGCCCGTTTCAGGCTCACAGGTGAGCCAGGCTCATCCCTGCTGAGCAGCACTGGCGGGCAGAACCTGAGAGGCAGCAGAAATGCCCTGGCAGCCTGGCAGCCCTCAGCTCCTGCACACACCTGAGAGCCACTGCAGAGCACGTGGAGCAGGAGAGTCACAAGCACAGAGCTCAGAGAGGGAGACTGAAGGGCAAAACTGCCCTCAACTGCCCTGCAAACTCATACGGGAGCTGGTAGTTCTTGAACTTAATCATTGAATACTTCAACTTCTTCATCCAGCCTGATGCTGCCTTCATATTGCTTTGGGGACTTTCCCTTTTCTCTGGTTTATTCAGCCGAATGTCTGCCAGAACTAACAGTGAGAGCTGATGCTCTTTGCTTTCCGCACCTGAAATGAATGATTAATTATTTCAGACATCATCCACCTCAGGCTTGGAAATCCTCCTGGAGTTCCAAACATCCTACTAAGCATTCACTTCTTTCATGTTGTGCTCCAGATTGCAGCTCAGAGCAGAAATATGATGGCTTGGTGATTCAGCAGTTTCATTCCATCCCTGAGCTCTGCAGGAACCTGCCCTGTACTGCACAGCTTTGGGACCGTCCCTCACAGCTTTGGGACCGTCCCTCACGGCTTTGGGACCATTCCCCACAGCTTTGGGACCGTCCCTCACAGCTTTGGGACCGTCCCTCACGGCTCTGGTCCATTCCCCACAGCTTTGGGACCATCCCTCACAACTCTGGTCCACACCTCAGAGCTTTGGGACCGTCCCTCACAACTCTGGTCCACACCTCACAGCTTGGGGACCGTCCCTCGTGGCTCTGGTCCATTCCCCACAGCTTTGGGACCGTTCCTCACACCTTTGGGACCATCCCTCACAGCTCTGGTCCACACCTCACGGCTTTGGGACCATTCCCCACAGCTTTGGGACCATCCCTCACGGCTTTGGGACCATCCCTCGCAGCTCTGGTCCATTCCTCACACCTTTGGGACACTCCCTCACAGCTCTGGGACCCTCCCTCACAGCTCTAACCCATTCCTCACAGCTTTGGGACCGTCCCACACAGCTTAGGGACCGTCCCTCACGGCTCTGGTCCACACCTCACAGCTTTGGGACCGTCCCTCGCGGCTCTGGGACCGTCCCTCACGGCTCTGGGACCGCCCCTCACGGCTCTGGGACCGTCCCTTGTGGCTCTGGTCCATTCCCCACAGCTTTGGGACCGTCCCTCACAGCTTGGGGACCGTCCCTGACAGCTTAGGTACTGTCCCTCACAGCTCTGGTCCATCCCTCACGGCTTTGGGACCGTCCCTCGCGGCTCTGGTCCATTCCTCACACCTTTGGGACCCTCCCTCACACCTCTGGGACCCTCCCTCACAGCTTTGGGACCGTTCCTCACGGCTCTGGGACCGTTCCTCACGGCTCTGGGACCATTCCTCACGGCTCTGGTCCATTCCCCACAGCTTTGGGACCGTCCCTCACAGCTTTGGGACCGTCCCTCACAGCTTTGGGACTGTCCAGGGAAAAACCACCTCTGTCTCAGTGGGGTGGGCACCCTTGAGGAGCAGGTGACGCCTCCAGAGCAGTGGGTAAGGGTGACCAAAGGACATCTTCCCAATACAGAGACATCTGCACTGTCCTAAACAACTCCCAAACTATCCATCTGCTGATGCAGAATGTCCCTTCCTATATCTTTTGTTACACCTTTGTCATTACTTCTGCATGAATCTCTCACTCATGTTGTAGATATTGTCCTGTTCCTAACAATATTCCATTTATCTCGCTGCTTTTTTTGTTCATCGGTTGTTTGGGGTTTCCTGTGGGTTTTTTCATTTTTTTGGGTGAAGGGGGTGTCTTATTCCAGCTCATTTTGGAGCTGAATAATGAAATAAAACATAGATCACTCCTCAGAAAATCACTAGAAATACTCTTTTGCTGGTTGATCCTGACCAATACATTCAGGCTGTGTTTTGAAATCACCTAACCAGGGAACAGAACCAATATTTCATAGCATAGCTGAGTGCTTAACTGTGTGAGGATAACACCATTTAAAATCAATGCATGATTATTCATTCCTGAGACATTTTGTGATATTCTACTTAGAGAACTCTCACCAGTGAGATGGTATTTCCATCTGTAATAGCCTCACCGTGACAGAAGAATAAAACTGACTTTCTGACACTGAGTCTTCCCTGATCAAAGCACTTTTTCCAGTCAGAAAACACATATTTTTTCAGTTCTTCAAGCAGACAGGACTTCACATTACATATTTCAGCATGAGACTGAAATAATAACACTTGTGTCACACTGCAGTATTGAAATAATAGCACTTTGTCACACTGCAGTATCGAGAGATTATTAACACTTAAAAACAAAAGCATATTTTAGTGCATTTATCAAGAACTATATTGTGATTCTCCCTCTGCTATACAGAAGAAAAATGTGCTAAAAAATATACATGGGTCACTGCATGTGGTAGATGAAGCATGAGAATGGGAGCTGTGCTCCTCTGCATTCTAACCCTGGCTTTGACAATCATCATCTTGCTCCAGGCAAATCACTTGGAACTCTTTGGTTGCAGCCTCTCTATCTACAAAATAATTAAAAATATTTTACTGTGCAAAGCTTTCACCGTAAATTAAAGGCCAAGGGAACTATTGTGTCTGAATTAAAAGGGACTGAAAATTTTTAGCTGCAGACTGAGCCAAGCTCAGTCCAGTGGTAACCAAATGTAATCCAGACGAAAAACACCAGGATTTCATTAAAAGCCTCACAAAGCCTTTTTTTTTGACTGCATAAATTGACAGAGCAACACCAGGCCCCAAAAGTTCAGTTAATTAAGCAGGTTTATAGAGCAATAAGATTACAAATTGATGTGCTGGGTAATAGACTTACAGCTGAAATGACCATCCATGTGTGTGTGTGAGATAAGAGCTGAACATCTCTGGCAATAGCTGCACCTCCCTTTGTGCCACAGGGCTTTTCCCTTCTCTGCAATCCCCAGCTCCTCACACACCCACAGACTCCTAATGCCCCCTTTCAAAAGGCGCTGCTCTGCACCCACGACTCGTGGAAAAGCAGAATATTGAGATTTTGAGTGGCCAGCTGGTCACACAGAACACTGCACCAAGGAGCACACGAGCATGAAAGCACTTCCAGACTGCACAAGTCTGGGCTGATCTACCCACAGTGCCACTGATTTTTGCTCCATTTTATTGCAGAGAGCTTTCTTCATGCCTGCTAGAACAAGATCTATTTACCTACTTTGGTTTTCAAAAGGTCACCTTTTCCCTGGGATAGAAATCTGAAGTTCCATTCTATTATAAAAGCTTTAAAATGGAAGAGTGGTACTGTGTTTCTGCTTGAGTTTTTACCACTACCTATCTTTTTACTTAAAAATACCTGAACAAAAAAAAAAATCTAGGGATTCATGCATAAATTGTATTTTTTATATAAATTAGATTTATAGGAAAGGGCAATCCCTTTCGTGTCAATGTAATTTATATTAAAAATATGTAATTTATATAAAATCAAGAGGAAGAGCAACATGGACTAAATTTCCCTAAAGAGTTGTAATACCTGAAATTCAGGCTTTATCTCTTCTGACACAGCTTAAGTTGAAAAAAAACCTGTGCAGGCTATTACATAAATCTAAGAGATAACTGCATGGTAAAAATCTCCAACTGCAACCCACAGCTATCTAAACTGCTATGAAAAACATATGTTTGACATAAAAATAACTGGCATTATGTTACCATGCAATGAAATCTCAGCATAAGTCATAGTTAATTATACATTCAGGGGAAAAAAGTGAATAATTTAACCCACATCTCAGAAAAAAACTCAAAAGAACGAAGCAAAAAACATCCATCAACCCATTGTACCCCTACAGCATATTTCCACACAAGCCCAAAAGCAATGAGCAGCAAAAAGTCTTATTCTTTACTAATTGAAGGATCCATCAAGACCCTAATTAAGACTTTTCTGAAGCAAGGTGATTACTCACCAAGTGCTGCACTTGGTGGTGGCTCTGATGATGTGCCCTAAAGACAATTTAAGGCCCAGCAGAGTTTGGGGTGGAGTTTTGGGAGCAGGATGGTGCAGAATAAGCAAATTGCTATGAAAATGGTCCAGCCATGGACATTTGTGCTCTAAGCAGGGAGAGCAGAACTGCCCTGACCTGTCCTTCCTTTCACTCACATTTCTGCAGCATCTCACTCATCTCACTGACGGCCCAACTAAGCTGTTTTTTAGTAAGTTGTCTTACTAAATTGTTTTTTTCCTAAGAAGGCAATTCAGACATGCCTTTCTACATGAATACCACAAGTACCAAGCCACTGAATTTAGTTTTTGGGACACAAGGCAGTAATTTTGTTCATCCATCTGATTAGGGACTGTATGTTAATGAAATCTGCACATCTGGGCTCCTTTTGGTCAATGGTGAAATGGGAT
Source organism: Tangara arthus (assembly GCA_035584835.1). Taxonomy (NCBI): domain Eukaryota; kingdom Metazoa; phylum Chordata; class Aves; order Passeriformes; family Thraupidae; genus Tangara; species Tangara arthus. Next base: position 1,068,237 of record JAWMQZ010000283.1, read on the forward strand.
CCTGTCAAGGGCTTTTTAGCCATTCCCACAAAGAATTTGGCTTCCTATTTTGTGTAACTTTATTAGCAAGCTTCTCATTATTTATGTGATTATAGGTTAGAGGATTTCATGGTTCTTTTGTTTATATATAGCACAGTGGCTAATTGCTTTTTGTGGCCCTGAGGAGATGAGGAAAGTCACTTTATTATCTACATTCATGATCATTTGATCAACTCATGTGCAGGAAAGAAAGGCTTTACTTTCCACTCATGTAGAATGTCTGGGATGTTAAATATGAATTTAGCCTCAACTAAATCCCAATTTAAAGTATTGTTTCCAGATTCTGGAAACCAGAGGATACAGCCCAGTTCAGAGGAAACTGCAGCTCTTTGCTGCTCAGGAGATCCAATTTAACATTCCTGATGGTTTCCTCTGGCATAAAAATCTACTATTTCTTTAATGTGATTATAGGATTACGGCATTGTATTATGTATCTGAGAATTTTCTTGGGCTTACAGCTTTTAATCTCTGACCTAATTGAACAGAAGCCATTTCCTCTTCCCCAAATTTCACTCACACTGTCTGCACCACTCATCCTCATTAGCACCATGCTCTAAAATCAGTACTTGTGCTGATCTTACCTATGTAGAAGGTTTTAGAAAGGTTTATTTCCTGACCTTTTGCAGCCTGCAGGAATGACAAATACAAATCACATACTACAGGGTTGAATTGTGCTCACAACAACAGGGATTCCCAAGAACACAAGAGACCCCAGGTGTTAACATGTTGAGATAAAATAGTGATCTGGGACAATGAACAGCCAAATATTTTGGTCGTCTCTTTAATGTAAAAACGTTGCAAAAAAAACCCTTTTCCTTTCCTTCTTCATCTTTTCCAACACCAGATATCATACCTTGTTATTCTCTCATACCTTGATGCAATCTAGCAATAATTAACCATCTAAACAATCATCTAAATCATCTAAACAAGTTAATCGTCTAAATCATTCAATCATCTAAACAAGTTAACTCCCAAATCTTTTTGCTCATTTGAAATATTTTAGCTTAAGCAATTCAGATTAAAAAGAAGTTTAAAAAAATATTATCCAATGAAAAAGAAGGGTAAAAAGAGAGTCACCAAAGTGGAAAAAAAACAAGAAAGGTTTTAGGAAAAAACCCCAAAAATGAAGATGTGTGGTGAAAAGACAGAATCTAGTTCAGGGAAAAAATGCAGAACAGTGCATGTAGGTCAGCAGCTTGCAGGGTTTATGTGCACCTCTATTCCTTTTGCTGAGTCCTTTTTACATATTGTTTCCATAACTTTGTTCATAATCACTTTGGAAAGGGAATAAATTAAAACATGGGTAAGGTTTTGCAAACCAGAACTATTTTTGCAACTCCTCCAAAGATAGAAGTGGATTTTGAGATGCCACACAGTCACAGGATCTGCTTACCCTTCATGCAAACACTGAGGCTGCAGTCCCTGCTCCATCTTCTGAAAATGCAGCAATTATTTCTGGTCATTCTGCAATGCCAGCCCAGACAGCTTCTAACCCATCTGAGGGAGGTACCTGTACACACACTGCCTTGAAAGATTTGATCAGAGCTCTCTAGAATTAGCCAGAGATTTCCTTTTGTTTCACCAGGCTTTGAATGAGGGTAGCATCATTGGCCTCTTGAATATTCCTGCAGAGCTAGATGGATTTTGATGGGACAACATCTACTGCAGGAGCCCAGATTAAGTGGAGATAAACATGTAGGAGTTAAAGACTTGCCCTCCAAAGTGGGGCTTGTTTCATCTTTACTGAGCTTGAATTATCCTAGAAACAGAGAAAATATGAAACAAAGCATAAGATATTGGGCAGCACAACTGTAAAGAAGGGAACGCACTAATAAAACCACATCCAGTATATAACAAAAACACAAACAGCAACACGTGGTACATTTGCAGTGCAGCCCCAGGCCTGGTTTGCCACACAGAACAGTGAGCAAACAGCAGCTCTGCTGCTTTGCAAAAATTCTCAGCATAAACACGGTTAATCAAAATACTCTGTAATAATTCTGGAGTTGAACATTATTCCATAATGTATCAGTCATGGGTGGGAGATCAATGCATCCAGATGCTGACCATCATCATGCAATACAGGTTCTCAAAGGTACTAGTGTTTGGCAAGAATTTGCTTAATCAATTTATAGATTAAAAGTAATCATCTTTGCAGTCCCATAAATCTGCATTTCAGTGGTTAAAATGCATAGAAGCGAGGATCTCATAAAAACAGAATAGATATTTAGGGAAAGATTTTTTTAAATAGCAACATTTAGAGTTAGGGTAAATACATTTAACATTCACTTTTCCATTCTTCCAGCTGGTGATGAGAATATATAACTGACTGTGCTAATGCATTTGGAGATGTGTTAACAAAAGGCACCATTGGAGTTTTTAACTTGAAATAGAGGACTTGTTTACAGAAACTCCTCATTTGTCTCTGTTCTGTGCACCTCTGAAAGCAGCATCTCAGTCCCTTCTTAAACATTATGGTAGTGAAAACATGGACATGAAACCCTGGGCTGATCTGGGTCCAGATTTACCAGGACATTTGTTGAGTGCCTACAGGAGCCAACAGAAGTTTGCTGACAAACTGCCTGCACTGCTTGCAGGGTTTCTCTTACATGACATCACTTACATGGCTTATATTCCTCCTATAAGTGGTGCCTGGATTTGCCATCCCAAGTGTGCATCACTCAGGTGAGAGAAACAGGATTATTCAGATTTCAGTCACACTTCAGGGAAGATCAGACTTGAGGGCAGTTGAAATGCAATAGGGAATGCTGTGAAGAAACAATCTGGACAGTGCAGCACAGAGAGAATTTTCTAGAAGAAAAAACTAAGAAGGGGGAAAGTATTTATAAAACTTAAAATGGGTGAATAATTTGGGACATCTGTATGGAGGAGAGAATGGTGCTGTACTTTGGAAAAAGCAGCTTATTTTTCTGATTCTTCCCTACCAAGTCCTCTTGTGGCAGCCTGATGGGAGTGCAAATACAAAACAGACATAGAAATGATTAAATATAGAGCAGAGGGTGAGGGGACATGGTTCCAGCTCTATGTACTTCACGATCCCCATTCCAGGTTCCACTGTGCTTTTCTTACATGTCCTGTGTTCTCCCAAACGTGGCTGCTGTTCCAGGCAGTGCTGCCATTCCAGCTCTGAAAGATTCTCCATCTCCTCTCTGCTCACCTGAAGACTCACAGCAATCTGTTCCTCTAACTTCACCACCGAATAACTTCTTCATGAATATCATTTTCCATTTAAATGATTGCACTGTTTTTCTTCCACCTATTCATGTACAGCTCTAAAATTACAATTTAAAAAAAAAGAAAAAAATCTGTGGTCGGTGCTTTTTTTTTTTTCTTCTACCTACTTATAGTTATTCCTTTTACTTTCCCTTTGCAGAAGGAAAAAGCGAATAAAGTAAATGCCACTTTGCCAGGGAGACATACTGGGAATTATGACAAATCTAGGCTATCTGTAGTACAGGAGATTTTCTTGTCACTTCACTCTAGCTATGTGCAATGAAGAAAATCAAGCTTTTCAGTGTTCTGCAAGAAAATTATAATGATAGCACCCTGCATTTCAGTTCAAACCACTGTTCTGCATTTTATTCCATTGGTTTGCATGAGAAAATAGAAGCTTTTGCTGAAGACTTTTTGTACCATCTTTCTGAGTTTAAGAATGATGCTCTTTTTAGAATGATAGGGAACAGCTCCAGGAGGGGAAAACTATAATGGGAAAATGTTGTGCACTGCATCCTCCAAAAAGAGTGATTTTTGAAGAACTCTGCTGGTGGATACCATAAAATAAGATGGTACATGAATAATTTCAACTGGAACAGAACTATGAGAATAAAGGCACGGTTATACTGCCTTTTTTTTTTTTTTCCTAAGCTAATTAAATTGTCATTTAGATTCCTTGGATCAAAAAAGATGTAATTAAGCTGCCTTTCCTCTCCCCTCTGTTAACATATATATAGTGGAGAAAATGAGGGGTATAGATAGTAACACCTGAGCATTTACACTTGTGAAAAATGTTATACTGGGAGAGTAGAAGCAAAATTACCTACAGAGCTGAGAACAGGGATGGTCCCCAATGCCACCTGGGACATGACTGGGTACATTCCAGTTCAGGATGTTTCAAAGAGTTTACTTGCACTTTCAGGCCGAGTTGTTCTTAAATTCACTAAATAAAAATGGCATCTGTTCCTGATGGAGTCAGAAGTCACGTGTCAGTTGCCCAGAAGGATTTACACTCTGTTAACTATGATGGAATCTCATTTTTCCCTCCTGAAGATTTGGTCTCCCCATTATATTCAGTTTTTTCATGCTCAGATTTCTCATTTCATCATTGAAGGTAACTGAAGTAACATGCATTTACTGTAAGTTTTGCTTTCATCTTCTCTCTGGCATTTTAACACTTAATATTTTATTATTGTAGTATCTTATTTTATTTTTTTAAGTCTTTCTTCAGTTCAACTTTTTTCCTACTTCTTTAGTATCATTTAAAACAGGGTTGCTGAAATTTAATTGAGAAGCCCATAAGAGGAAAATAGGCCTTAATAACTCATTAAATATACTTTTACAGCTGAAAGATTCTCAAGGAAAGCAGAAGCTGCAAATCCAGTTACTTAACATATTGAAAGTCAGCTGTAATGGAAGATTTAAGAAGAAGGGTTAATACATTAAAATTTTGAGGGGTTTTTTATTAGCTTGGGTTTAATTGTTTCATTTGCTTCAAGTGATGGGAAACACGACTAGATCAAACCACCTGCAACCCAGAGCACCCAGTTTCTACCTCATGCTCTGCTTTTGACCTTGAGGACATCACCCAATTTTTCCATTCCCCTCTTTCCACATTGTCTCTCTTGTTGTGATGGATTTGCAGCAGATGGATTTGAAATAATCTATTAATGCTTCATGTCCACCTGCTACAGGGAAGATGAATGGTCTGAATAAATTCAGCGAGGTCCTGTCTGGAGGAGCAGACAGGAAGAAGAAAATGCCTGTTCCAAGAGAGGCACCTCCAATCTTAAGGGACCCAGCGAGAACTCTCATTTAGAGCCATCCTTTTGTAAAAAGAGACTCAAGAAAGAAAGTTCCCAAAGACCTGAAGCACAGCTTCAAAGTTGGCCAGTCTCCAGCAAAGAGAAGCAGCAGCTCCTTCTGGGAACAGGATTGCCATATAAAATCCTAATGAGACCATTAACAAAGCTCCACCTGCCAAAGCCATCATCTGTGCACGGTGAGATTTGTGGTTAGCTAGGCCTGCCAGCAAAAAGAGGTTTGTCCAAGTCTCTTTTCCTCTCTGAACTCTTTGCTTCCAGTGTTAAAAGAAATATTACTTTGATGAAGAAAGGCTCTTGCCACACATTCCACCAACACTAGCATTTAAAATGCTCCGGCAGTCTAGTCAAGAGAAAATAAAGAGATGCAGTCTTATTGTCAAAGGATTCTACAGATTGAAAATGTGGCTATGGAATTGTTTTGGTAGATTGCCTGAAAACACCAGAGCTTGGTGGTAAACAAATCTGAAAAAAAAACCCCAATATATTCTATATTTCTAAATTAAGAGGAGGCTACAGCTGCAGAACAAATTTAGGGACCATCAGCCAGCTATTGACATTCGAGCTGCTGTAAAAATACTGAAGAAAAGGGGAAGGAAAGAAGGGAAAAGGGGAATGAAAGAAGGGAAAAGGGGAAGGAAAGAAGGGAAAAGGGGAAGGAAAGAAGCACCTCTGTACAGGTGTGAAAGCCCACTCAGAAAATGGGTAGCCTGGTAATGGGAAAAAAATCTACAATTCATTGTGTACAGGAAGAATTAAAGAAACCATTCTACCATGTTTTCCATCTCAGCTTTAAACCATGATAATGAAATCCTGTGGAGCAAGAACATGTCCTGCCCTACCTTTTGAAAGCTGCCCTTCACAAAGCAGACCCCGCCTCATTCTAAGGCAACTCTGTAGGTGATACAATTCCATAAAGGACAGATTATGCCAATATGCTTGCTTGCTAAATTCATTGTAGTTCTATATCTCAACATTAAAATTAAATGTGCAGCTAACAGTGCAATTTTATTTCCGCACAGAATTTCATTCGTGTTTTCTTTTACTTAAATGTCCTGATGTCAATTATGTTCTCTTTCTTCTCCACAAGCTACAATATATCTAAACCATGATTTATATGTTTTTGTGCAAGGGAAAGCTTAAGGATTAAGGCAAAGCTTTTTAAAATGCTGCTGCAAAACAAAAATCCAGGCCTTTAAAATCTCCTAAGCCAAGAAAGAAAAGCAGTGGTAGAAAAGATGACATCTCTAGACAGGAACTGAGAGTACTGTGGTAATGATTGACTGAGCCATGGTGCAGGATGGCACCAAGTGATGTAGGGCATCATTTAGACAAAGCAGACTAATCCTAGAGCCCCACAGGTGGGGTTTTTTAAAAATGTTTTTATTTTTAGGGATCTAGCTTCCAGACATTGGACAGTTTGCCAAAACTGAAGTCCTGCAGGGTGAGGAAGAGAGTCTTACAGCCCCACTACTGCCCACCAATATTCCCTGCTGTGGCACCCACATCACAGCTCAGGGGAAAGGCTTCGGAGTCACTCATTATCATTTTGTTACTCATTATCACATTCACTGACCTATACCTTCATTTTTTGAGCCTCTCCATTTCCAGCATAAGAGTTAATTGTTGTGGGAATGTTAAGGATGACCATGAAAAATGCTTTTATTACGATTTTGCCTCTTCTGATGCATGCTAGCTACCTCATCTTCATAAAAACAAATTAAAAACCAACAGGAAAAAAATTTTTGAAAAAATTAAAACTTCTCTATTAAAATGATAAGTCTGCAAGTAAACCTAGAATTGAAAATAATTCACAGAAAACAAAACAAACAGAAGAAAAAGAACAAGAATGAGAACTTTTAATGCCATTTGAGGGTAGACAGGCCAAAATTAACTAGCTCCATTGTAATATGAAACCAGAATGAGGAAGTTGGATGGAAAAAGTATGCTACTTTTGGGACATAGCTGCCAGTATTCAGGGTTTTTTTCAGTTTGTATCAACTCCACATAAAACCCAGAAGACCTAAGCCTTTACTGTACTGAAACACAAATGAATGAATTATAAGTGTACAAAATACAAGTACATAAAAAAAGACATTCATAATTCTGGCCCAAAGTGAAATCTACCCTCTGCCCACACACAAAAGCCTCAGAGCTGTTAAATTTCATTTCTCCAAAGAGAAGCTAAACCCCTGTTTCACAAGCTTAGAGTGCAACATTTGTATTTAGTTCCCAGTTGAAGAATCTGCTATGCTAAAATGAAATTAAAGGAACAGTTTTATTAACTACCATGGGGTGTTTAGAGTGTGAATGCAGAGTAGAACACTCTCTTTCCCTCTAAGAGGCAGATAAAATGGGATTCAAGCATTTGAAAGAAACTCAATTAGCTACACTGCTGTAATATCTGCATTTCTGCATTTGTCCACATTTGAATGTCATTTCTGCATCAATTATGTGAATTTGCACCTTTTTGTAGCTTTGTGTTCACAGCAGAGCAAGTCCAGCCTATCTGCTCCAGATTCTCATCTCATTTCTGAACCCTTCTTCCCAGCTCCTGTCTTCATCTTTCTCTACCACAAAAGCTTTCTCCTTCCTTTTAAAACTTTTCTTGGACATGAAACAATCTGCTTCTATTCTCTCTAGCTTACAAACATCACCTTTTACAGATTGACATGCTTTATCTGGCTTTACTTAGATTTTTAAGATCTTTAATAGCAGAGAGAGTATAGCTTTCAGTGCAGGCTGAAGTCCTCTGTAAATGTGTAATTGTCACTCCTAATGTGTTATTGCAGCAACAGTCCATGTAGAATCCACATCTCCTCCTGGTCGTGTTTCAAATCTTTTATCATTCTGTCCACTTTCAAGATTTTCCTCTCATTTATAAGTGGAAAGATTTGATGATAAAAACAGAAAATATGGAAGTTTGCTGCTGTAATTCTCCTGTGCCAAGCAGCTGCTGCAGTCCTTGGTTCTGAACACTTTATCCTTCAGACACTCAGGTTTTGCAGTCCCTGATGTACCAGCCATGACAAAACTATCTTAAGAGCACTATTTATGTCTGCCCTGCTCTTCATACAAACCTTGTGATCAGCTTCCTGCACAAACCAAAAAAAAACCCAATCACACTAGAACCTGTTCCATAAAATCCTGTCCCTTTTTCAGCATCTTATGTTCTTGCAAGTCCTCCAATATTTTTGCAAGATCAAAACAGACATCTTTTCAATGCCCTTTTTTTTCCATATGCTTCACAACTTCTGCAGCTCCAAATGCAAAGAAATCTTTTTCCATCCACTCTAACAAAGACCCTTCTCCTGTAAAGTTTGGTGGATATAACTCTTGCCATAAATATTTTCATTCTGCTTATAGGGTGATTTCTACAGGAATCCAACCTACCAGCAACACCCCCAAATCTACAGTAATTTAATTGTATATTCATGTCACAAGTACAATAACTCAATCCAGAGGAGGAGCCCATGCATTCCATGTGTGTACCCACCCACCCCTACACCCTCACTTGGCAGCCTGGAAAATCCTCTGTAAATCAATATTTTGGCTGTCAAATGTTTCTTCATCATAAGTACTAGACACACAGAGAGCCCCCGTCAAAACCCTTCAATATAATTCACTATTACCAAAGCTTTTTCATGTAGGATCAAGCGAATTTCAGTCATTCAAGAACTGCAATTACAATCTGCAGAAGGATGCTTGAATTAACACAATCTGAAATTGTATATTAACAATTTAGGAGAAGATAATGATGATGATAAAACATAAGGAAAGCCTAGAATAAAAGATAAATAAATAAAGTTTAAGATGTTGGATGATAAGTAAATACTTTGTCAAGTATTTTAAGTTGACAAAGATGATCAGACTTAGCAAGGCTGTATTGTAACTTCTTTGGAGCTGGGGAAACTTTAAAATAAATCATTCAGTAAACACAGAGATGAAGAATTAAGTAAACTATGAGCTAGGGATCTTGCCAGAAATGCCTTGTATTTAAGCATGAGCTCAACAAATCACCTGGAAACACAACTGGAACATGTTCCAAGTACAGAGCCTTATGCCAGTTTGCATTTATTCCTCCCAAAACAGGACAGCAGACTACACTGAGAAAGTGTTTCAATAAGCACAGTTGTTGTTATTACCTCTGCCAACACCATCACTAAAAAACTACTGTCTTCCAAAGAAAAATAAAGAGCAAGTAAAATCAAGAGATACTGGTCTTGAGCCAGTCTTACAAAAGTAAAGTCATCAGCCTCACTGACACCAACAACTTCAGTTTTGATCCTTAATTTCAGTAAAAAGTAACACAAAAAACTATTTATTCATTAACTATTTATTCATTTGTATCAGTACAGCTATGAAGCTATATACTTGTTTATTACCATTTAATACATGCTTTGAGACTGATGTAAATTTTTAATAGATATTATTGCAAAACTGAGAAAAAATTTAAATTTATTACAGCACAGAAAAGCATGATTAAGTAAGGAACAGTAAAAACTTGGATTTTACACGTATATTATTCCATGTAGTAATACACTTCAAGTATTTTAATTTCTATACTAATATGAGGGATGTCATAATTGTGAGCAGTTTCACAGTGGTAAAAAAGTGGTAAAAAGTTACTCTGAAGCAGCCAAAGAGGCAGAGGAAAGCATATATAGACATATATAGATGGCATATATTAGCTCAACGACTTTTGAATAACTCAAAGAAAATTTTCTAGGACTGAAAGCTTAATATAGAGGTTTGCTTTAAAAATAATGCCAATAAGATAGAGCTTAAAACACACCTACAAAGCACTGCACTGTGAGCTCACAGCAGTGATGTTATCATTGGGATCATCTGGGGATATAATACATTTCCAGCCAAGTGGAAAAGGTCAGTATCAATCCAGAAAATTCAGGAAGGTGTCCATTTGTCAGAGAAAATGTAACTATCCACTGCAGTTTGTCAAGAGCTCTGGCAGATTCTCAGTCTTTGCAGTGGATAAACTTATACAGGGTTTTCCTTTAATATAATAGGGTTCCAGCTGAAGTGCAAGTCTTGTGGTTTAAAACCCAGCCAGCAACCAAGTACTGTTACAGACATCTTTTATGAAAAAAACCTTTGCTAGGATTTTTTCTCCTGAGAAGCTGAGAAGCCTCAGAGGAAAAGAAAAACAATAATTATCTGCTGCTGTGGA
>JAWMQZ010000283.1:1079358-1097382 GCA_035584835.1 Tangara arthus
TTTCTATTCTTAGCCAGCCTTCTGATGAAATCCTTTCTTCTATTCTTTTAGTATAGTTTTAATATAATATATATCATTAAATAGTAAATCAAGCCTTCTGAAACATGGAGTCAGATCCTCATCTCTTCCCTAATGCTAAGACCCCTGTGAACACCATCACATTATGGGTATTATCTGGTTTTGAGAGATCCTTTATTCAGCGTCTCCTAAGATAATGAAGAAATTTAATGTTACATAACACAGACATTTCTCATGACAGGCAGATGGTGTTATGCATAATCTGTAAAATGTCCTTGAAAAAATGTGCATGATTACATATAAACTTGAAAAAACCCCAATAATGTATAACGGCACTGGTGCTGCAGCAACTGTGCCTTCTACAACTCTGCTTTCTGTTGAAGTAAAAGGAGAACCAAATATATCAGGAGAGTCTTCCTCCTCAGTTTTCTACCACAAAATCTGTAACACTGCCTTAGGTATCACAGCAGGGGGATAGGAGTGGAAGAAGTGCAAAACATTCTGTGCTAAACCACATAAGGCTTTGAGGCATTCGTTGGTGCTCTGAGGTGCACAAAAAGGCATACAAGAAGCTGCTGCTGCATTTTGATACACCAATATAAAATCTATAAAAGGTGCTGCTGATGAAAGCCAGTACTTCCAAATCCGTTTTGCAGCAGAGGGTTTTCTGCAGGCTCACTCTGCGAGGGGAGCAAACATAAGGTTTACTTTCACATACCCCTCCGTGTTGACTCCTCCTCATAATTTGAAACAGTAGGAGTAAGTGTCATTATCTGCTCAAAAAAAAAAACCCCTGATCTGCACAATTACACATTCTCCTTTCATTGTCATCACAAGGCGCTGTAGGTGTGCACAGAGGTGTGTTGGATAGCAACAGTTCCTCTGAGCAGTGCCTGCACTTGGTGTAGGATGCTCTGAAGGGTAATCTCACAGGAGAAAGCTCTTCTGCTTCACTTCAAGTGCTCAGATTTTATGTTGAGTAGGATATTGGTATCAATACATGTAAGTTAAGCCATTATATTTCTGTGGTGGATCCTGTGCAGCTTCACTGCTGTGGAAGAGGTTTTACAGTGACTTCTGTGAGCCAGAGAGAAGTTCAACAAAAGGACCCATGTTTACCCCTGAAAGAATTTCCTACCAAGGTCGTTTACACAGAAATCAAGAAAGAAAATGTTAAAAAAGAGAAACCTGCAAGTGCCTATTCCAATAAGCACTTTGTCTGTCTCTCATGACCAATGAGCAAAGTGCAAACTTACGAGTTTTGTAAGAGCGTATAAAAAGCATGCATGCTGTAATAAAAAGTGTGAAGCCTTCTGGAAATGGAGTGTTGCTTTCTATTCTGTCTCAACTACAACACACTTGAGCTCTAAGAAACCATTGCAGATGGGTTAGAGGCTTAATGCTTTAATGATTTTTAAAGACTACTCTAAATGCCACATATTATTTCTTGTCACTTATTGCATGCATCAGTGACAGGTTTCACTGAAATTCCAACCCTTTTCCTGCATCAGATGCTTCTCTAGACATTAGCTTAGCCCACCTTCTACCCAAGCAGGGAAAAATTTCTGCATTAACTGAAGAGCAAAAGTGAAACCTGATTTTTTCCTCTCATGAACAGCAAAACTAAAACCTGAACATTTCTCCTTGAACTGGTACAGAGACAAATGAAGTTCAAAATCCTTCCAAATAGGAAAAATCCTTCCTGAAGGAAAAATACCTTACAAGGGAAGCAGCACACACAACTTGGATACAACATTGTCTCCCGAAAAAGAGCTGAAAGAAGCACAAAGAGCACACTACTCAAACCTATTTCTGGCTCCAAGCCATCACTGGACACAGTTATGCATCTGCTATTCCTGGCATTCAAAAACCAATGAACAGGACACCACAGTGGTTCTTGTATGCTGTATAATTTTCTAAGTATCTATATATTTGTTATGTTTGATTATGATGTTTCCATGGCACTAAAATATTTTGTCTGATCTGACTTTTCAGGAAAGTGTTTGAAATATTTCACAAATCGATATGTAACATCACTTTTTAGTAAAATAGTTGTATTGCAAATTAATGGCTGATCCATTTAGCTTTTTGCATCATTATATTAAATTATGCAACAAGACAATTTTGTTGGATTCTTATTGCAGCCTCCAGCGATGTGATGGGGAATTCTGTTTAAAAAAGAGGCAATCTTCCCCATCCAAAACAGACTGTTGATATGGTTCCTGCAGCCCACCACACATCAGCTCATCCCTAATGCAGTCATGTCTGTAGAAGGCAAAAAGAGGGTCTATCCCCCTGTGGCCCCTTTCAGGCTCCATAAAACCTCAAAGATTCCTGCCTGATATTTCAGGATGGTCAAAAGCTGACTGACCCCCCTGTTGCTGGACTCCCTCCTGTGCCTCCACAGAGCTGCTGCTGCTGCATTGGTGCAAGAATATCACACCCCCTTCAGCCTGGGTGAGTATCTAGCGAGGCACTGACACACCAGCCTGCACACACAGACCTCGTTCTGCTTCTCCCATTCTTCTCCTTCCTCACTCAACAGCACCTGTGCATAGCAAGAGCTTTGTCTGCTGTCTATTAAAAAATGTAAAAAATTAAAAAAAAAAACAACTTCACAATTACAAATTTCCCCAACAAGTTACTATTTGTAAAAAAAAAAAACACAGGAAAACTAGGTTTTTTCCTTATAAAGGAGTCTCCATGACATTAACAAACTTCTCTCCCTAAGTAAACTAAGAAAAGACTATCCTAGAAATAGTAAACTAACTAAAAGCTGAAGTTTTGTTTCTTTACATTGTCAATAAGAAAAAAAATATTGTAAGGAGAAGGAAAGTATTCTAAAAGTTTTATTCTAAAAGTAAATATACTTATCGATATATAAATAATGAATATAATATAAATAAAAGTTTTGTTTATATTTATTTTACTCTTTCTTTAATTACTATTAATAAACTTTTCTTTATACCCTTTTAAAATTTTAAACCTACTTTACCTTTCTCCTAATCCTACCTCACAACAAAAAGCAAATACACTACTAATTAACCAACACTAAACCCACCACACTTCCAATTAAGCAACTTCCATTTTCCCACCACACTGCCATAAGCCAAGCCTTTCTTTGAAAAACGAAACTTTTCATTTAATAAAACTGGAGCTGCTCTTTTTGTTTGCTTGGTACATTCTCCAAAACATTCACGTACTACAGAAAATAATCATAACATTCAAAATAACACTGTAAATATTCAGCTGCTCTCCTAAGGGTACAAAACACTAAAAAAAAATTTATTTCACAGTTGTATAAATTATTCATCCATTCTGAAGTAAATACTGTAGAGCACATTAAGCTGGGTTGTGCTCAATAGCTGTAGGTGCCTACAGCAACCATCAATAATCCAAACCTCCCCAAACCACCAACATTCCTGCAATTCTTTAGGTATATATGAAATTGGTTTTTAGCAGAAGGAGCTGGTGTACTGTGGGGAAAGCCCTACAGCAGAGCAAAAATACCAAAGAAAAGGAGCTGAAAACAGTCTAAGGCAAAAATATTCAGTGGTAAAAGCATACATATTCCTGGAACTGAATTATTGACATGGATTCCTGGCAGATTATTAACATGAAGTGGTGACAGCGTGATGCTATGTGAGTCAAACTGCCTGTTATTGTTGAGAATGCAATTAATTCTGTAAAATGTTGTGCCAGGCTGACAGACAATTATCAGGAAAGTTTAAGAACTCGGTCAAGTGCCAGAAAATGGCAGTGAGTGGAATAGAAAGTGTTGAACTGCCGGATTTCAGATAGAAAGATTGGCAGGAGAAAAACAAAAACAAGAGAAAAAATGGGGAAAAGAGATGTAGGATGAGACATGCCTTTTTTGTGTGACATTTTCTGCAATGCATCTGCCTCTCAATTACTTTTTAGAAGTGAAGCCCATTCCCAAGGTTGAGTTCCAAACAAATAAATGTGTCTGCTGACACATTTCACTTATTCTCTGTCTTGCTCAGAAATGGATTGTACAACACCAGTTCTTCTGAAACTCAAACCTTGACTTTGCTCGGGAGTACCTCTGAGTCCTTCTGCCAAAAGAGAGTTTATTTCAAAAATATTCACTTATCCTGTCACTTCCTAAACATCAAGCAATTCATCAGTCTCTCTACAGGCCCTTTAGCTCTTAAACTGAGAGCTTATTCCCACACCTACCTGCCCAACCACCCCTGAGCACTTTGGACTAAACTCTCAGTACTTCTCAACCATTCTCAGTAAGAAAGTTATTTAAATACAGAACTCCTTCTGATGTTAAAATTCTCAAAACTGACAGTTTGTTCCTTCCAATTTTAGCAAAAGAAAAAAAATATTATTTTGGTTTCTTTCAGTTCATTTTCAAAAAAATTAAGTTTGCCTTTATCATAAGGTGTATTTAAAATGCTGATCTGACCTCCAGAGATTTACTGTGTACTAGCTGTGATCTGCTTCCCATTTCTCACATGATTTTGAAATACTAAAATTTATTGATAATATATTAATTTATTAAGAATTAAGTCAATCTGTACCATTTCACTGTATGTTTCAGAGGGAAAATTCTGCAAACATCACAGTAACAGAGAGGATATTAAACTGTCATTGACTTGACATTTTCTGATTACTGAATTGCTTAACACATTATATAAGTGTTCTTTCATTGTTGAGATCTCTTTCTTTAAAGCACAGGTACTTCAGAAAGTGCTGTGATATTTCCTTCTGATATTTTTGAGACACGGGAAAGTGAAAAAACACTAAACTTTGTAGAAAAGTATCTCTGAGTCCATTTTTTAGAGCAAAGCTAAGTCTGATCAAAGACTAAAGAGAATCATCAAATAACAATTAATCACCCACCAATTCTTCCTGTAACTTAAGCTTTACTACAACCATTGATCTTCCTTTTTCACAACTCAATACCAAAGCCAAGAAATTACCCTTAAACACAATAAATTATCCACTGAATTGTATACTGGTTTCTAAAATATTTTTGACTGAAAGAAAACGTGTTTTCATTAGAAATGACTGCTGAACAAAACTGTTGCAGGTCCTGACTGGACAGAGTCTGCTCTGTGAAGCTCAATTCCAGCACAGCCTCAGGAGGTACTAAAGGCTTCAGGAAGTATTTTCTTTGTAAAATCCACACTCTGTGCAGCACTTTAAGCACTGCATTCTTCCACACACAGGTTGGCTCAAATTTACCCAGAGTTTTTTTCTGAAAGCTTTTCTCTGTTAGAACATGCAGATCCAGAGTGGTAAAAACTTCCTTCAGCTGTACAAAGATGGGGGAAAAGGGTAACTACAAACAAAACTCAGAGAAGATGCATTTCACACAAACAGTAAACCCCCAAGAACTTAACTTTTGTCTGCAGCTACTCGAGTTTAATCCTACAGGTAACTGCAATTTGATGGAAAAAAATAAGGGCAGAATTTTCAGAAATAAGGGTAAAATTCGAATAAGAAATAAGGGTAGAATTTTAACCATGAGTACAAAGAACCTGGAGGCTGACAGAGGTCCCCAGACCTCCAAAAGCCACATTTCAGCCATGCTGAATGGACAAAGTTGTCTCAAAATGTAACAGACCCCAACCTGTTTGGTTTGTATTTTTTCCAGAAAAAAAGAGTTACATACCCATTTTCAGCCATGGTAGCTAAAATTCAGCTAGAACTGAATATTTAGTTATCCTGTCACTTTCTAAACACCAAGTAAAGACTCAGATCAGAGTGATCTGGCTGTTCTTGGCAGAAGGGGTTACTTCCTGCTATGCTGACATCCTTGTCATTACATCAACTATAAAACCAACAAAAACACTGCTCCCTTCACAGCCATCTTTGAGGCACGTGGTCTGATGGATGGACAGATTCCTTCAGCCCACATCTCCTTAGCCTCTCCAACTTTTACTGAGAGATATGTTGTTCCTCTTCAAATTAGCCTGCTGCTTAAATGAAGACTTGGATGTCTTAAATGTTCTGGGCACGTCAGAAAGATGTTGCCTCTCAAGGTGGCAAAAGCAGCAAATGAAAATCTGCTGGCAAGCTGCTCCAAACACATTCCAACTTGTCTAGTGAGGAAGCTTTTACTTCATTGGAAAGCTAAATACCAAGGCTACAACGATCCCTTTTATTGACAAAAGCAGGGTTAAATTTGAAAAGTCACTTTACAAAAATCCCTTTTATTGACAAAAGCAGGGTTAAATTTAAAAAGTCACTCTAAACTCAAAAAAGGAGAGCAGCTCATTGAAACTTCCAGAATTTACCTCTATTCTTCCAGCATGAAGTGGGTGAAATGGGAATAAGAATATAAGAATTATGTTCATGAGAACAGCCAGGCCCAACAGTAAAGGTGATGCTGGTTTTCATTAAGGTACTATTAACACTAATGACTACTAAATCTTATTGTGTAAATAATTATTTAATGATTAAATAATTAAGTCTTAAGAATTATTTAAACTATTAATTATTAATTAATCATAATTAAGGCTATTTTAAAATTAATTTTTAAAATTTACTAATTTCATTTAGAAAATTGATTAATGAAAACAACAAAACTCTACCCAGGGAAGCGAATTAGTGCTGGTCCACTGAAATAGTAGTTACACAATTTATTTCATCCCTGCCAGCAGATCCAGAGTTAAGAGCTCTCAAGCAAGCAGAATCCAGAGGTACAATTGAGTTTTAGTAGGGGATTATGTTCAGTCCACTATTTCATTAACTTAATCCTGATCTCTAGAACTGGCTCCTTTCACCAAGTCATTCCAGACCACTGAGCTGCTGAGATACAGAAAGCTTCTGGAAGTGGCAGTTGTAGAGAGAAAAGAACATTTTTCACTCAATGAAATTCATGGACATCCTTAATTTAGGCCTCTAACTGAACTGATTTGATTCAAATTTTTTTCCATTTTCTTTTAATTAGCCAGAGCAGCTTAAATTATTTTTTCTTATGTGTGGATGCAGTACCAGGATGTTTCACGCAGGAACAAATAAGATTTTTTTTTTTAAGAGAAAAAGGGGTTTTAGGGGTTTTTTAAATCGAAGTCACCAGGAAAGATGGACTGAAATGCAGTATTGATTTGCCTTCATTGACAACAAGGCGATGCCCAGTTTGCCACGTGGCTGTTTGAAAGTTGTGGTGGTCAGTTCTGCACGACAAGCTGCACACCAAATTGTGTCTGATGCTGCTGGGCACTGCACTGAAGGGTGAAATGCTGTGTAGCACCAGCCTGAAGCAGTCACTGCTCTGCTCCTGGCGACAAGGACACAAACCTGGCTCAGGGACAGAGAGACAAAGGCTTGCAGTGATCTGCCTCGATTTGCATAAAGCTAAATACAATCCAGTACACATTTAGATACGGGCATGTTCTGAGTCAATCAATTCCACCAAGCTGCTCTCCAGTGGAAATAAAAGCAAAATCTGGTCTGAATTTTGCATGTATTGTCTCTGCTGCTAGAAAATACAGGCACTGCCCATGGACAACTAGACTGTTGAAAGTTCTTGGCATGGCATTCCTCATTAAAGCAGTTAAATCTGCTGCCCTAATTTGTCTTTGATGGTTACATCACTTTGAGACAGCTGAGGACAAATCTCCCTCTCCAGTGCTGCTGTTCCAAGCTGTTCAGGAGCACCAGCAGGCAACAAGCCCCATGCTGTATCTCATAGCAGACAAAGAGCTGAATACCTGCTTCTTAGCCACAACAAAAATTTGCAAATAGTGGTAAAAACACAAAAAAAAAATAGTGGTAAAAATTTAAACCTCCTATTTCTTTAAGAAAATAGATATATGATAAGGCTGTGCCCTCCCTCTTGTTGCACACACAGTATTTCTTTTCTTCCTGCCATCACTGCTTTATTTCTTCCTTGCTGGTGAGTCAAAATTTGAAGCACAGCTTTTTGTTACTTGCTCCTCCATAGCTGCTGTCTTTTTTTTTTATGGGTTCCTTGCTGGATACAGAAATTCTGCTTTACACTGTGGCAGTCATGGCACATCACATCTCACAGAGCACAGCTTGCTTGCTTTGCCATGGCTATTGCAGACAGCTAGCTAATATGGTGAGAAACACTGTGCCCCAAAATAAACTGCACATGAAATTGCTAGGACAGGGGCTGTGTGCAAGCACAGCCTAGAATTAAGTTTGCATACCACACTTGTAAATTAGTGGGAAGAATAACCCATAGCTGGCTATTAAAATGTACTGCTTTTTTGTTCTTAAACATAGAGGTTTTTTTTCCTTTTAGTTTGTATCAAGAGCTTGACATTGCAGACTGTGAAGTTTAAAAAAGCTGACCTTGAAAACAGTCACATTTATTTTTGAGTGTTAGTTTAGCTTCACGCCCTGGAAGTGGCTTCCTGCCTTCCAGATTCTGCTGAGCATTGCATGACCAGCCATGCCTGAACTCGCGGCACAGCTCCCTTCAGGCCACGCTAGAACCACTCAGAACCCATCCTGAAACACAAAATAATGAAATACATTGAAATACAGCCCAACTTGAAATACAGAAAGGCTCTGTTTTAGTAACCCATGCCATGACTCCAATCAGCTCCACCAAACAGTGACCTCCTCACCCCTGATCATTTTGTCTCAAGCTGCAGCAAGGGAAACTTAGGTTGGATATTAGGAAGTTTTTCACAGAAAGGGTGATAAAGTTCTGGAATGGCTGTCTGGGGAGGTGGTGGAGTCACCATCCCTGTTTAACAAAGCCTGGATGTGGCACTGGGTGCCAGGACTTGGTTGAGGTGTTGGGGCTGGGTTGGACTCGATGATCTTGAAGGTCTCTTCCAACTCAGTCATTCTGGGAATTCTGTGAGAACTCTGTGAATTTTGGGAATTCCCAAGGAGGTGGTAGAGTCACTATCCCTGGGGGTGTTTAACAAAGCCTGGATGTGGCACTGGGTGCCAGGGTTTGGTTGAACTGCTGGGGTTGGGTTGGACTCGATGATCTTGAAGGACTCTTCCAACCTGGTCATTCTGTGGCTTTTCAGAGGTGGCGGGCCAGCTCTCCGCAGCCAAACTTTTCTGGGATCTTCCTCAGCACGGGCTGAAGTGCATTTTTACTCCCTGAGAGGCTTCAGGCAGTGCTCCCACACGTTTCCCACCCTTCCCTCCCAGGGAGGAGCTTTTCCCAGCACAGCAGCCTCGCTGAAGGCTTTGCACGCCCCACACAGAGCAAGCCCAGCACAGCTCCCTTGCCAAGCTGTGAGAATTCTCCTCATCACAGCAACCTGCCAGGCTGGCACTGAGGGTGAAGGGGCTGCCCTGCTGACACCAACCCCTAACATCTCCATGAAAACTCCCCGACAGCAGTGGCATTGCTATCTACACTGTCATTTTGGTAGGCACCGCAGGAAACTGCGAGGAAATGTGTGCAGTGTTCTGCAGGGACATGTGGGGTCCTGTCAGAGCTGTTGACACAGCTGGGCTTGAGCAGTAGGTACAGCACTCAACCCAGGCACTCAATCACATCTCGGGCCTTCCCAGGCATTGAAGGTGCTGGGCTGAGGACACTCAGACACAGACAATTCCCAAAGGTGGCTGTTCACACACACAACACTCTGCTGATCCCGGAGATTTGCAGGTAGCTGCAGGCTCTGCACAGTTAAATTTTAGATAGCTGTGAAAGAATCTACAGCACATGACATTTAAGTTTATAATTCTTTCACATGTGACCCATTTCAGCATGGCTTACTTGGATACATTTCTCTGTTTATAAAGTCACTTATTCACCACTCATATGGACAATACCCACGCCTCGTGTTTCACATCTGGCATCACATTTAACCAGATTTACAACTTCACTCTTTAATAGAATTGCTCCTGAAATGTATTAATGCAGCAAAACCAGGATAGTTTACCTGTTTATGACTGAGATGAGCTGTTATCACTTATTAAATGCACACTCTTGGCTTTTCCCAATTGCAACATAAAACAGGCTAACCTAAGCCTGAATTGAAGAATGAGGAGACAGAAAACAGCTAAAAAATTATTAACATTGGAGGCACTATCTACTGGTGCTACAGAGGATATTGTTAAAATAAACAGAAAGAAATCCCCATCACCACCAAATTCTCAGGGAACAATTACTGCATCACCAATGAGAAGAAAGGAAATAACCATTAATGATTCTGTTTTCTGTGCTAGACTCAAACACCTGTTGCTGCTTAAGGGATTTCTGTTTGTTTTCACTGCACATAACGCTGGAACACATCTTGTGCAATAATACTGTTATGTCAGTGCTCTTGTAGAACCACAATTTCCTCTTGGACAGCTGCAGCATTTACACGGATTTATTAGATCCAAAAGTCCACATAATCACATCACCTGAATAAAAATTAGGCATCTGAAAGTTTTACATAACCACAGCATTTGTGATTTGTGGTCGGGCAGGATGGTGCAGAAGCTCATGCTGGAGTGAAAAAAAAAAAAATCTTAAAGATCAGACAGATTTTCCAGCAGTGCTGAAACTGCTGAAGTTTAAACCAGAAAAACCAGAAGCTGAATCTCTGTGTAACACCATGTTGGTCCCTTTCCAAGGACACAAAGGGTAGAAATCCTGGCTCTCAGATTAATTTTTCTTTGGCTCATTATGACACACTCAGTCTTTGCTTGATCCTTACCCCAGGTAGGCCAGCATGAACTCATTTAACTCCACTCAATTAAACAGAGAATTGCACAATTATGCCAGCTGATATTTCAGGGCTCTGATCCCTTATCAGAAGGGCTCTGCTAAACAGCAATTTATTTGGCTTAATAAAATGGAATGCTGTGCTATCCAGCACATTTTTGCCTGCCAGAATAATGCTTTCAAGTACCCAGGGGATGTAATGCTCCCTAGAAAGACAGGCTGAGAACAGTGAGATTCACAGCAGGTGTGAGAGCTCAGCTCCTCAGCACTGACAGCAAAACCTCAAACTGCACCCAACAGGCACAGAGCCAAGCTTGTGTCCTTCAGAGAGCTGGGGAGAGCACAGAAATCTGGGAACAGCACAGAAATCTGGGAACAGCATGTTCTCACTCACCCCAACACACACCCACTGGGACTGGACATGAACAGCCACCACACCAAAAAACAGACAGGGTTTTTAGCCATTTTATAGCTCCCATATAAACAACAACAGCACTGCAGACAGCCCAGGGAAAAAAGAGTTATTGGACCTGGTAGACAACAATAAATAACAATCAGTGGGTACCATCAGCCATGACATGATTTAATACTGGGCTGAAGGTGCTTTCAAAACCAAAAGTATTTATAGATAGCTGGGTAAAAACACTGACAACAAACAACCACAGAGCAAAAAAAAATAATGTTGGCATTTTCTGGACAGGATGGCCTTTTTCAAAAGCAAATGTATAGTGATTGCTTCAAAGTAGCTAGAATAGCTGCTGAAGCTGATGTTTATAAAATCTAAACACAGTTGACACAAATGAACAAACTCTGCTTTCAGTTACACATGCAGAGCCTCTGCAAAGAGCAGAATTTGTCCCCAAAGGAACATAGTGTGCCTAAGAAGGAAAGGACAGGACCTCAGAGGCAGACATAAGCTAACTGGGCCCAGTTCTGCGAGTTCTGGAAGCTATACCCACTTCACTGTGCTCCTGCAGCATAAAAAATAAAATCTTGGCACTTCTTAAAAACAATCAAGTCAAAGGAAAAGGGTATTTTAAACCAGAGTATCAACCTTGTCAGGAAAATCAAGGGGACAAACCATCAAAGAATGCCTAAAGATTCAGGTAAATATTGTAAATATTGGCATTTTTTGGGGGGCATATTGCCCCAGCTGCAGCCACACCCTTGAGACATTCCCAAGGGAGAAACTGCAAGGTGTTTGTAAGGAATAAATGAAGAATTTCATCCCATAAATTACAATCAGATTTCTGCCAGACTGTGCAGTAAACAGCATCCATCTCCAAAAAGGTGCTGGAGCACACACAGAAAGATGTGAAAGAGGAAGCAGGAGAGGCAAGAGAGGAGTTCAAGTTAAGGTAACAAACAATTCACAGGCATAAGCCTGTGAAACTGGAAAGTCAAACACTTCACATCTTCCAGCTCCATCTATGTTTTGTGGTTCCTTCACTGGTACTTTGGTCCAAATTCACCAGTTCTCCACCAGTTTACTCTGTACTTTTATTCATTCTTCAATACTGCCCACCTTTTTCTTTATTCTCAAGTCATGCTTCAGCGCTGCTCTTAGCTCTTTTCAATTACTGAAATCTTTGCTCATCAATTTTAAATGAGCCCAGGGAGCTCATATAAATAATTCTAAAATCCATCTTTCTGTTGTAAATTAGTATTGCAAGCATTCATTCATTCTTTCACCCATCCTACTACGTCACTAATCTTCTACCCAAGAATTTCCTGAATATTTTCCACTTTTGGTCTAAATTTAGAAGTTGTCCTGTGACACTCTTCACATCCTATTTTTACCACCTTAGACACGAACACGAGCAGCAGCACTCAAAACTGATCTCACCTTAACTTTTACTGAGTTGGCAAGAAAAATTCTCATTTTTCTCATTCACTTTTGGAGTAATTTAGGAATAACAACTCAACACTAACTCTCTGCAGTGTCACAGGCTACAGCTGTGAGCCTCAAAACATTCTTCTGAATTTAAAAGGTTTTGCTGAATCACTGGAATTCCTTTCAAAACACCCTTTGATCTTCAAACCTGGGGGAAACTTTCAAAGTTTAATTTTTTCCTCGACTGCCTTTTCTGGCTGCCACAGCCACCTTGAGCCCTGAGTGCTGGGCTGGAGTAACCTGGGAGAAGCCACGAATGTGCCTCCTCACGTGGAGCCCAGCAGTGCCAAGCAGCCCTCCAAATGGCATTTTGGAATACCAGACAGGGCAAACTTTCATTTTCAACAGCCCTCAGTGCTGCTGAGAGCATGGGAAGCTGCCCAGCCACGTGTCCTGGAAAGCCATAATGAGTGTGCTTGCTGCAGGAAAGGATGGCACAGAGAAGCTTGGCACTCAGTGGTCATTCAAACACAAAGAGCCAAGGCACAGCCACTGCTCCACCAGCTGCCTGGAGCAGGCCAGCCCTGGGATGCCAATGAGCTCTGGCTTAGTTTGGGAAGAGCAGCGTGGATGAAGGAGGAATTGAGAATCTGCCATGTTCTTAGAAGGCTAATTTATTATTTTACGTACTTGTATTATTATATTAAAGAATGCTATACTAAACTATACTAAAGAATAAAGAAAGGATACAGACAGAAGGCTTAAACAAGATAATTATGAAAAATTCATGACTGACTTCTCAGAGTCCGACACAGCCTGACTGTGATTGGTCATTAAGTAAAAACAATTCACATGTTGGATAAACAATCTCCAACCACTTCCCAAAGCAGCAAAACACAGGAGATAAAAATGAGATAATATTGTTTTTCCTTTTTCTCTGAGGATTCTCAGCTTCCCAGGAGAAGAAATCCTGACAAAGGGATTTTTCAGAAAATGTGACAGTGACAGAACAGCTCACCAAATGGAATTAAAAGGCGCAGAAAAGAGGAAGACTCTGCAATTTCCCAGCAGCATCCAGCCCTACATGAACTAGTCCTCAGCATTGAGGTCTCACTCAATGAAATGACTGATAGAGCACAACAGTGTTTGTAATAATAGTATAAAGAATGTATAATTAATAAAATCTAGCTCTCATAATAGCTTATCAAATGATAACATTTCTTACTGTAAATGCAGAGAGTGCCATATTTAAATCAATTGTCCAAATATGACACAGTTCCGTTTAAGAAAAAATATTTCTGTTGAGCCTGTACTGCTTAACCCAGACTTAGCAATAATTTAAGGCAGGTCCCTGCACAAAACAAACTTATTAGAGTGGTTCTTAAGCAACTAAGAACCATCAAGAGCCATTGTGCTCTAGCAGCACTCTGAACTGTTACCCTCTCCAGCTTGCACACATTTCAGAGCAGAGGTGGCTCTGTGGCTGACCACAGTGAATTGTTCTTTTACCACTCATTGTGCATTTTCTCTCACAAGGGTACTTCAGCAGCACTCTGCACCAAGTTCACTTCCTGAATTTCTGGTTTCTGGAGTCACCCTTCCTTATGCTGCCAGCTTCACCCCACAGACAGTGACTGGTATTTCTTACTCTACACGAGTGCAAAAATAAAGCCTATTGATTGTCACAGACACATTTTATGAAAAATCCTTTCGTTAGGCTCTTTTCTCCTGAGAAGCTGAGAGGCCTCAGAAACGAAATGTAAACAATAATTACCTGCTGCTGTGGAATGCAACAGGTGCATCTGTGATTGGTCCATGTGGTTGTTTTTAATTAATGACCAATCACAGTCCAGCTGTCTCGGACTCTCTGGTCAGTCACAAGATTTTATTATCATTCCATTCTTTTCCTTTCAAGCCTTCTGATGAAATCCTTTCTTCTATTCTTTTAGTAGAGTTTTAATATATCATTTTCTTTTTACATAATATATATCATAAAATAATGACTCAGCCTTCTGAAACATGGAGTCAAGATTCCCATCTCTTCCCTCATCCTAAGACCCCTGTCAACACCACTACAATTGATTCCTATTGTATCTAATACGGGTTTTTTTTATAAAATGATGACACATAAAAAGTGTTGGAAGACAAACTGCAGTCCACGTTTCCATGAATTAATGCACAGATTTTTTTTGTTTTAAATAAAAAGTTTTCCAAAGTGCATGTTATGACAGACAGTGACTAAAGCAATCTCCGTGATGCATGGAAATACACAAATATAACAGAAAACTATTTTGAAAATGTATTTTATCCACACAAACTAATTCAAAATCCAGCATCAAGTACTGCAGCACCACTTCCATTAAATGGAACTAAACTTCCAGAGAGGCAAAGAAGAAGCGCTAACTGAGACTGACCAACTGTAAACTATCCCTTATTATCAACTGGTGATTACTCTAACAATTATAAAAATAACTAAATACTAAGTCAAAACTGCATTAACAAAATAGTGGGGTTTTTTATTACTGACTGTTTGTATTTTTGTTTTTTACTGTTTGTCTCTACATTTTAGGCTGTTTTAAGCTATTTAATAGAAAACCGTATTAACAGCTATTATTCTTATTGACTTTCTACTTAAAACCAGCAACTCTTTCCTTCTGCAAGTTATTTTGACATGTAAATTCTTATGACTAGACAAACTTCAGCACAAAACAGTATTATTGGGAATATAATTTTCTATTTTGCAGCACTGGGTGAAGCAATTCAGTAAATTTAGAAACCATCCATAATAATAATGAACTACACATTTAAGCCATCTTGCATCATCAGTTCCCAAGCAGAACACATTAGTGACTGATCACACTAATCACAATGTTCTACAGCTTGATAATGTTTTTCATAATTAGAATTATTTTGTCAGTTATTTTAGGCCAAGTATTTGAAACACAAAATTACAAATATTGCAACAACAAAAATACCAAAACCTCATGGGATTTTTTTTTTCCCCTCACTTCTTAGTAATGTAATTTTTCTTGTATGTTTTTATTTCTTTGGAGTCCTCTCAAGAATAGCACCATAGCATGAGAACCAGAAAAAAAATTTACTAAAACAAGAATAGAAAGATGCTTTCTAGCTAGAAAAAAAAATTAGCAAGACACTGGATTCATTTTTATGTCACAATCATTTTCCAAGTCCAATTTGAGCTATTCATTTTAGACAGCATTTCACAATTGCTCTTGAATCTATTTCTCTTCTTTGACTAGAGATTTTGCTGTGCAGTTAAGTAAAAGACACCTGAATAAAGATTAGTAATGATATTCTCACTGGTTTAAAGTAAAAGAAACTAAATATACCCAATGTAATTTGTTCTCTGCTAAAATTACTCCTCCATGGTTAGTTACTGAGTTTTCTTATTAGGTCACATATACTTAAGAAGAATGATATCCCACTAATTCCTGTTAGTGAAAGAAAGGGAACATTGCCTCTCCCTGTGCCAGGCCAGGGAGCAGGAGAAACCTGACCTGCAGCAATGTCTCTGCCATGGTCACCTCTGAGCTGCCAAGGGCAACTCTGCTAAAAATGCACCTTCCTACAGATGGGAGCAGAGCATCCCTCCAGAAACAGCAGTGGCTGTAACCAATAATCATTTTGGATTGGGAAGAATGTGGTGGTGATGAGGGTCCCCAGGATGAGGGAAGAGATGAGAATCCTGACTCCATGTTCCAGAAGGCTGATTTATTATTTTATTATATATATTATATTAAAAGAAAATTATATACTAAAACTACACTAAAAGAATAGAGAAAGGAGACATCAGAAAGCTAGAAAGGAATGATGATAATAAACAACCTGTGACTGACCAGAGTCCCAACATAGCTGGACCTGTGATTGGTCATCAAGTAGAAACAACCCACATGAGACCAATCCAAGATGCACCCGTTGGTAAACCATCTCCAGACCACATTCCACAGCCATCAGATAGTCATTGTTTACATTTCTTTTCTGAGGCTTCTCAGGAGAAATATCCTAGCAAAAGGATTTTCATAAAATATGTCAGTGACAGAAGAGAAAGCTCTGGCTGGAGGAAAAGGGAGGATGACACATCTGGATCATCATTCACGGAGCCTGGATTTTCCTTTTTGCTTCCTTCTCAGGAAATGCCTGCCAGTTACCTACTGGAGTCCTTTTGGGAGAAATCACATTGCTGCCTCACATTCCTGGCTGTGACACGACAAAAAAATCCCTTTATTCTTTAGTCACACCTACGAGGAGGCTGCCTGTTCTCCCAGCATTGCCTCTTCCTCAAGCCCAGAGTCTCTGCAGCAGAAAGCAGCAAGAGCAGGAGTGGATTTGGGAGCAATAGGCAGAGAAGGCTCTGCAGAGCTCCTGCCTGCAGGACTCCCCTGTGCTCACAGAGAAACCCTGCAAAATGTCCCATAGACTCAGAGAAATGGTTTGGGTCGGAAGGGACCTTAAAGCTCATTCCTTTCCATCACCCATTCACCCCAAAGATCATTTCACCCCATTACCCACTCACCCCAAAATTCATTCCATTCCATCACCCACTCACCCCAAAGCTCATTTCACTCCATCCCCCATTCACCCCAAAGCTCATTCCATTCCATCACCCATTCGCCCCACAAGTCATTCCATTCCATCACCCACTCACCCCAAAGCTCATTCCATTCCATCCCCCATTCACCCCAAAGCTCATTCCATTCCATCCCCCTGCCATGGGCAGGGACACCTTTCAGCAGAGCCTCATCCAGCCTGGCCCTGGCCACTTGCAGGGGTCCAGGGGCAGCCAAAGCTGCTCAGGGCCCCTTCCGAGTGCCTCAGCAGCTCCTGGCACAGCTGCTGCAAGGCTGGCTGCAAGGCTGGCTGCAAGGCTGGCTGCAAGGCTGGCTGCAAGGAGCACCAGAGCCCCGGCACAAATGCATGGCTTTGTCACTCATGGCTATTCTGGGCCCAGGAAATGTAAAAGTAGCTCCACATCCGACGAGGTCTCTGGTGTCAAGATGACCCTGAGGTGTCAGAAAGTCTCTTTTTCCCAGCCCTGACACCAAAGAAAAAGTTGGGAATCCTCAGCTCTGGTTCTCAAGGTTGTTTGTTTTCTCTTATCTAATATATTGTCTTTCTGACCTGCTGATGTCTGTCCGGCAGGTCAGTCAGTGGCACACTGACTGCCCTTGGGGTGGTGTTATCTTTTTATACTAAAAACTAGCTGTACTTTATTTACAATAATTTTCCAATACCTATCGCCTATGTTAGACAGTCTGTCTCTAAACCAACCTAAAAGTGTCACCATCACAGCAGAAGATGGAGGATGAGAAGGAGAAGGACAGGACAGTCCCAGATCCCTCCATCTTGCCTCTTGAACCCCCATTCTAAAAACCCCAAAATTCTTCTTTTCCACCCTGTGGTAAATTCACTGTCATTCTATTCAAACCCTTGTGGCTTGTAACTCTTCACACAAAGTTGGTAATTGTTTCCATGGGCTAAAATCAAAGGCACAGGTGTTTTTGACTCCGTGCCAAGGTCT
>JAWMQZ010000283.1:1105963-1121566 GCA_035584835.1 Tangara arthus
AAGTGTAAGAAATATTGGTGTGTAATACATTATTGTACATTCATAAATATTGTTGTAAATGTGTGTATTACAACATCTCAGTACATAATGCTTTAATGATTTTTCCTTCAGAATGTGGAATTCTGAACACACAGTAAGCATGGCACGGATTTGTGGAATACGTACCTGGGTTTCAGGTACAAAACATTTATGCACTTTAACCCAGAATTAATCTGCCAATCACTTTGTCCACATTAGATTTCCCTATGGAAATTAAAGATACTCATTTTTACAAAAGTGCCAGCTTCTCTATAAGTATTTGTTCCAAATGGAGGTGCAAAAATCTGTCAACTAGATCTTGTTCACTGCAAAATCTGAAGCATTTGATCATTCAGTTATAGCAGGAGGAAAGTGCATATCCTGCCCCATGTCTACTGAAGTTATTCTGTAATTTAGATTATTTAAAGATAAGAAAAATACATAACTGGATACTATAGTTGGGGAGGTTTTAATACTCGTTTTTATTTCTTACTGTCTCATATAGATTAATTAAAATTTTAAAAATATTTATTTATTTAATAAATTTAAATAAATTTTAATATATTTAATAAATTTAAAGTATTTATAACTGGGTGCAACGACAGTAAAAAGCAATAAAGAACCAGTAAAAAATAGAGGAATCCAGTAACACAATGGATAGATTATATTTAATTTGAGGATTATCTATAAATTTAAAGATTATGCTAAAAATTAATTGGTATTCAGAATGAGTTTTATGCATCCAGGATGGCCAAGAAAGACAGAATTCATTTTTCAATGCTGTGCAAGAAAGACTTTTCAGGAACTAGCTACAAATGGAACAGACTTTCTGATATTTAGCTGGTTTCCCATAGCACATTTATCCTACACTTATGCAAATATGAAGTACCTCATGTTCTTGGGCAGCTCAGCGCTGAATTTTCAAATCCCAAGTCAAATGACTCTCAACACCTGACAGCAAACCTGACAGCAATGCTCCCTGTCAGGAGTTACACGCTAACACCCTTTCTTCAAGGTTATGGCCTGATCCCAAACTCTTTCCACACCAGTACTATGAAAACCATTTTCACATTCCAAAGCTTTACAGGCTGAAAACATGCTCAAATCCCAATTTTTATGACCACAAGGACGCCTGTCAGTATCTCCAAACACCAAGGACGCTATTTCCATGAATTAGATGTAATCATGATCACATTGGGGATTTTTATCCCTTGCATCTCCCAATTTATTCTGCATTACATGAACACCACCAGAGGTGGATTTTACACAAGAAAACCTATGTAAGCAGAAGAATTTCCCTTCAAATACAAACAAATTGTGTTTTCCATCAAATGGAATTAGCCTCTTGTGGAATCATTCCAGAAATCCTGAACACTAAAAACCTTCACTTTAATTGGATTACACAACATTTCTTCTGGCATCAAGTTCAGCATCCAGGCTGATGTTTTCAAGGAACCAATGTAACATCAGAAATGTAATAAAGAAAGAAAAATTATGGATCTCTGAAGTCAGCCATTAAATCCAATGCCTCAGCTGGCAAAACTCTCTCCTTATGAGTCTGGCCTTGGCACTTAAGGTAACTATAAAAATACCTAGGAAATTCTTTAAATAAATGCCAGCACACTGTTAACTATCAGACTATATTTGAAATCAGATTTGGTGCTGCTGTGTTTCCATGAATTCTAATGGAACTCCTCCAAATTTTTTCACCACTGCAAGCAAACCTGAAATATCTCATTTTGCATTATTTTTAGCTGAAATGTATGTCAATGTGAAATCATTTGAACTACATTAGTAGAACTAAAATGATCCCCGGTGTAAATCCATTCACATCAGCTACCTCAGGAATGCATTTCACCACTCAAATTTAAACATGTAAAATGCCCAAGTCACAATAAAATTATTTTTCTGAGAGGTGTCAGTATCACTAGGAAAGGTCTGACAGAAGCAGGAGCAGTAATTTGGAGCCAAAACAGCTCAATTAAAGGGTTTCTCTGGTACACAATTGCAACCAAAGTAATACTTAACACAAATTTCTATTTCTTAAAGCACTTGGGATCTTTGGGTTTTAGCATGTGGTAGGACTTTGGCATGATAAAACTATATTGTGACTGGACAAACAGATAGCTGAAAAATCAAATTATAAACCCAAGTAGAGCAATTTGCTTCCACTCTGGAATGCACAATTCTTTCTGTGATTCAGAATGCTGACAGCACAACCTAGCACTGAGCTCTATAGCTCCTATTTATCATGACCAAGTGTTTATTCACTGCAGGAGGCTCCAGCATCACCTGAGGACACACCCAGAACGTTGCTCTGCCAACTGCTAGGAGCCCCTACAGTCAGAGCTTCTCCTTCTGAGAGCAAGGTACTGCTCTGAAAACAGCCCAGCATGGACACTGCACACTTGTTTAAATTAACAGCTAAGTGTTTGAAGAAGTTAAGATTACTTATTTTTTTTTAAACAGTCATCTATCAAGGAAACAGAGTAAAAAACCAGTTTGATATTAATAGCAATCACTATTCTTTTGTGTTACCTATAGAAGACAAAACCAGCAGAGACTGTAATGAAGAACAGAACTGTAAATGAAATTGATGATGTAACAAACTGCATCTTCTAGCACTCCTGAGCAGGAGTTTGTCAGCATCTGGTCTCAGCTGTTTATTAAAGCACTTCCCTCATGCTGAGCTCCCTGGCTACAGCATGGATGCATTTTCAAAGTGATTCAAAGAGTTTTCTCCTTTCCATCAGAGGTCTGAAAT
The DNA here is from genome assembly GCA_035584835.1 of Tangara arthus. Taxonomy (NCBI): domain Eukaryota; kingdom Metazoa; phylum Chordata; class Aves; order Passeriformes; family Thraupidae; genus Tangara; species Tangara arthus. Next base: position 1,108,746 of record JAWMQZ010000283.1, read on the forward strand.
CCCACCTCTTATGAACCACCTCCCCTTCCAACCAGTCAATGCTGCAAACATGTACTACTTATTTTCCCTAAGTTCTTTATTTACCTGCTCAGTGTTTCTTTCACTCCTAGCCTGTTGCCATGGTCCCAGGCACTAAATGCTCTCTGGTGTCAGACAGAACTAGGACCAAGCCATTCAGCAAGAGAACCCTCGTGTCCTTTAGGCCATTAACTGCTGTCTGTGAAAGAAATACTTCCAGTTACAGATTTTTGCTGGGTTTTATAGAACACTCAGCCTCACTGCTGCTATTGCCCACATAGAAAAGAGTATTTAGCATGTTGAACTCGGGTCAGCTGGAGTGAAATCTAACATTAAATTTTGGCAAATGCCTATGTATAAAATCACTGAGTCACTTCATTCAAAGCACAGCTGGAATTGACACCACCACAATAAAAAGGAGTTCTTTTTAATGCTTCACATCAAAAATATAGTGAAGCCTGCTCAGTGTTTTTAAATCAGGAATCAGACACTTAAACACACATTTTGAAGCAGGGCTCAGCACAACGCAGTCTTTTGTGTGTTGTCTTTTTTTTTTTTATTTTTCTGCAATGCAAAAGAAGACAAGCAGAGAAACTTTTCGAAGAGACTCACAGAAAAACTATGAAGGCAAAAAACCCAACCATTAAAGAGAAGCCTGTGTCTGCAGCTCTGTTTGGTGCCACTGGATTCAGCAAACAAGGCTCATCATGTGTAATATCATGGATGCCCAATTCAGAGTGCATCTGTTGCTGCTGTAAGTCAGTCACCAACAAGTTCTCCCTGCAAAAAACCTTCCATCTCCACTCAGCTTTAAATGAACATTGCAAACTACTGTAATTCTGTGGTTTTGGTACGCCCTTTTTCCTTCCATAACAGCCTGTCCCAGACCTTAAAGTGCATATGCCAATTTGGTTCAAGTTTTATAATCTGGAATGTTCCACAGCGCCTCTTCAAAAACAGTGATGGATTAATTGTGCCTTCCCTTGGTAATGGCAAGTCTGGAAAAACCTTGTTCTAAATCTATTATTTATGTTGTATGCAGCAATATCTTACCTATCTCATTCTGGACTCTGGAATATACTGCAGGCCAGCTGATCTTTACCTACCTGAACCTCCTAGGAAGGGCAGTGGGAGGTTTTGACACATAGCAAAGCATAGTTGGCCTGAAAATCAGTGAAGAGAAACCATGGAATGCTTTCACAAGGACTCCATGGGACTCAATATGTTCCTTTTGAAACCCAAAATGCCTGGTTTAGATCTTAAATGTTGCTTCAAATATACATGGGTGAAAGCTGTAATCAAGGGGAAATGCAGCACCAATAATAGCACATTATTAAAAGTCAGCAATCCTCAATTGTCAGCATTGTAACAACTGAGTATCTTATTATTTCTACCTGCTCCTCCCATACACCAAATTTCCTCAATACTGACAAAGTGCATGTACTAATCATAGACTCTGAATGCTAAATTAAGCAGAAAAAGAAAAAAAAGATAGAAATTAGGTTGGTATTTCTTGAGGGCATCAGTAGAAAACACCAATTTCAAATAATTTTGATTAGAAAATTTTACTTCACAATCCTTTTCCAGATCACAGATATTCATAATTAAAAAGTGTATGGAATTGATGTCATGTCAGCTGTTTTGCCATCAGCATCACAGAGAAAGAAGAAACAATAAAATATGATGCAGAATTCACTCTCCCAATGATTGTCATTGAACTATTACATTAGTAAACATTCACAGTATGAAGTCTCTTTCAATATATCTCCAGCATATAAAGTAGTGCAAAAAAGCATTCCAGTCATTTTGCCTTTGCAGTCAGACCAGGTTTAACAATTATCTTACTTCATTTCTTTCATTATTAGACAACAAATGCTGCAATGCCTCCAAAGAGAGTTATAAAAATAAGCAATTTCTGGAGGGTCAACAGCCTTTCCAAAGTAAATTTCCAGTTAAAAACAAGCATTATAGATTCCAAGAAAAAAAAATTTAGATCTATCTTCTGTAGAATATCTTTTTACAATAAATTTACCATTTGAAAAACAATGACTATGGTATCCAATGATTTATGGTAGCTGCTATTAAAGCACTGATAAATAGATAAATGACTACCACACTTCATTGTTTCTTACATAGTAAATACCTCTGAATGCCAACTTTTACCACAGAGCTGTTATTAGTGATGTCGACAGTTCATGCACCCACTTTAAAACTGACTTGGTTTTAATAAATTTTTCAGCCTCATGTGCAAAACACTTGCATTCTAATAAAAATATAAAGTCTGAAAATTTATCAGATCTAGCAATCCTTTCCTCAAGTTGTACCACTTATTTGATATGTAATACACGTTCAGCAATGCTTTTTTATTTGTATTTTACCATTAAATGGCATACTACCGTATGCTGCAGACTCTTGTTTGCATATTTCGTTATTTTCACTGCACTCTTTAATGCATAAATATATTTGGAAACGCTCAAAACTACACATCAGTTTCCACAGAATTTGAATTTACACAGTTTTTCTTCTCTGACTCACTGCTATTCCCCGTGTCCTGACTTTTAGTCTCCTTTACACAAAGAGATTCTTTAACTCCTTCTTCCATCTCCAAATACTCTGATTTATCCTCTGTGGACGAAGATGATGCGCTCCTAAATTTCTTCAGTAAATTTGTAGGGAGGTAAGGGCAACTGACAGCATTTTGCATCATCTGCGTGTGCTCTTCGTTCTCAGTTTCTCTGTGGTAGAAATAGTTAAAATTGGAGACAATCACTGGCACTGGCAAAGCAATGGTTAACACTCCTGCAATGGCACACAGGGACCCAACTATCTTCCCACCCACGGTTATGGGCTTCATGTCCCCATAACCGACCGTAGTCATGGTCACTACAGCCCACCAAAAGGCATCTGGGATGCTTTGAAAATGGGTGGCAGGCTCGTCAGCTTCTGCAAAGTAAACAGCACTGGAAAACAAAATGACTCCAATAAAAAGGAAGAAGATGAGGAGGCCAAGTTCCCTCATGCTGGCCCTGAGCGTGTGACCCAGGATCTGCAAACCCTTGGAGTGTCTGGAGAGCTTGAAGATGCGAAACACCCTGACCAGACGGATGATCCTCAGGATGGCAAAGGACATGGCCTGCTGGCTGCCCTGCTCCTGCGCCAGGTCCGTGCCCAGGGTGATGAAGTAAGGCAAGATGGACACAATGTCTATGATGTTCATGACGTTCTTGAAGAAGTGTGCTTTGCTGGGACATGCAAAGCAGCGTACTGTAAACTCAAAGGAGAACCAGATGATGCACACGGTCTCTACAATGAAAAAAGGGTCATTGAAGATGGTGTGCTCGCCGGCATCCAGGCGGAGAGACTCGTTGGAAAGCCCCTTCCCTAAGCTCAGGGACATGACGAATTCCTTGTCATCTCTGAACTCTGGTAAAGTCTCCAGACAAAAGATGACGATGGAGATCAAGATGACCAAGACAGAGACAATGGCGATGCCTCTGGCTGGACTGGAGCTTTCCGGGTACTCAAACAGCAGCCAAACCTGCCTCTTAAACTCATTCTCTGGCAAAACCTTTTCCTCTTCCTCTTTGACAAAACCTTCATCCTCCCTGAACTTGAGCATGGCCTCCTCTCCAAGCTGGTAGAACTTCACCTCCTCAGAGAAGATGTCAAAGGGCACATTGACCGGCCTCTTCAGCCGGCCACCGCTCTGGTAGTAGTAGAGGATGGCGTCAAAGCTGGGCCGGTTCCTGTCGAAGAAGTACTCATTCCTGAGAGGATCAAAGTACCTGCCCCGCTTGGCTGGGTCCCCCAGCAGCGTCTCTGGGAACTGAGCCAAGGTCTTCAGCTGGGTCTCGAAGCGCAGCCCCGACACGTTGATCACCACACGCTCGCAGCACTCATACTCGCTGTAGCGGACGGAGCTGTAACCCCCGGGGCCTCCCCCGTCATCGGGCGGCTGGTCCGAGTAGGAAAACTCATCCTCCCCATAGTCATCGCTGTAGTAGAGCTTCCCTTCCTCCTCGTCGTCTTCATCCTCGTCTTCATCCTCCTCCTCCTCCTCGCTCAAGTCCTTCAGTATTCTCTCCTCAGAACCACTGAGCGGCAGCAGCTCGGAGCAGGGGAAGGAGGCCCCACACTCCCTGCTGCCCAGGTGGTGGCTCCTCTTCTTGGCCTTCTTCCTCCTCTTGCCGCTCTGCCGGCGGGGCAGGCTGCCTGAGCGTGAGGAGGAGGCGCCGCGGGCCTGCTCCTGGTGGTAGTGGTGGTAGGGCCCCCCTCCGCCCGCTGCCCCACCTTCCACTGCCGCCGTGGCCGCCGCCACAGCCGCCGCCGCCGCCGCCCGGGACTGGGCCAGGCGCTCCCGCTCGCGGGCCCGCGCCTGGGCCGCGTATCCATAGGGCATGTGGGTGTTGCAGCCGGAGCTGTCGGCGCTCACCATGGCCACCTCCATCCTGCAAGTCTTGTTTTGGTTTGTGGGCGCTTGCCCTGACGAGGTTTTGCGCTATTTACAGCGTGACTTTCGCAGCCAGGAAGTTCAAAGCCATCTGTGTTCGGAGGGCGGTCACCTGCGCGTCGAGCGGGGCAACGTGGTTGTAGCGCTGAATCTGTACTTTGGAAAACCACAGAGCCACATCTTCCTGTTCTCCGGAAGGTTTGACACAAACTACTGCTTTGCTAATGAGAAAAGATGAAGTTCTCAGATTGGGCCAGAGAACAGCTGAGACCTTGTTCTTCCATCTACCAAGCCCCTTTATTTTCATTTATCTCCTGCAGCCATCACAGCTGTACCTGATCAGAATCATGACTGCCTCGCAGGCTATAAAGGCTGCATTCCTCAGGAAAAAAAAAAAAAAAACGCAAACCAAAGGGTACCTGTTCTCCACAGATGGTTTTAGCTCATCATTGAAACCAAATGCAAATAGTCTCTTTCCTCATTATTTGTTCCTGGTAATGCTTTGGCCTAGCACACTTTCTGTTTAATGTCATTTCTTGGAGAGCTGAAGTTAATTCCAGCCATCACTTCATTTACACAGTGAGGAGGTCTTTGCAAATCCTTTCTTCAGCCTGTCAACAATGTCTCAAACCTGGGAGCAGCACCCAGGGCATCAGCAGCAGTGGTAAGAGGAGGAGGAGTCAGTGGAGGAGGAGGAGGAGGAGATGAAGACTGAGAAACTGGCTCTGAGGTCCCCATAGGACACAAGGGAGTGGATGGGTCACCCTTTGGTTATGGTCATGCAGAAGAAGCACTTAACCTGAGGCACATGCACAAACACACAAAAATAAACAAAACAAAAGGGGAAAAGATTGGATTGTTTTCCTAAAAGGTCACACCGATCAAATGAAACTGTGTCATCTATTACCATGGCATTCAAATCTTCTCCTGCCCACATTATTCACACTTCTACATTACACACACACCCACATCACATGCACAGAGATTTTGAACGACTCCGTGGGTAAGGATGTGGGTGGGTATGTCACATACATATAGAGACAGATACAAAATCCCCACCCATATAAGCACTTGCATCCATACACAAACATATGCATGCTCCTGAAACACCAACACACATAAACAGTAATAAAAATACTGCAACACACAATGCATTCAGGTCTTTGAGCACATACATAAGACATACACCTACATATATCCACACAAAACATTAAAGAATAAATGTATCTAGACAAAGATCTTCTGTTGTATTTGCAGAAACACATCAGATGCTGGCATGTTACATTTTAATCTACAGCAGAATCGTGTTTCAATCACAATGAACATCTCGTTGGATCTAATTTGGAAACGGGCATGTACAATGCTCAGCCAAGTGATAATACCGTGATATGTCAAGAAAACAACTGCAGGTGCACTGGAGCAACATCTACATGCAAGCACACACACAAAAAAAACCACAGCCCCTCACACCCCCCTTTGAAACAGAAGCCTCATCTATAGCCACATCTATTAAATACACGACAGAAGGTGAACACGAGCTATTAAATGACGCTATTTTTGAAACCGTACCTACGTGCCATGCAGAAGAAGACCCTAAAAACGCCGTTATACTTACTGATCCTAGGCAGAGAAATAGCAGCGCTGTTCCCGCTGGCGTAAGGACCGGGTGACAGCGGTGCCGAGGGGCTGTGCCGGCTGATCCACACTCGCAGGTGCCTGCGGTCAGTGCGCACCACAGGTTGGCCGCTTATTTCTGCCCCTTCCAGCCGGGTGTCGGGGCAGCGAGCCGGGGAGGCGGCCGGAGCTGGGCGCACTGGGCACCGCCGCAGCCGCTCGCCTCGGCATTGGCCACAAGGCAGCAACGAGCGAGGCTCTCGTCCCCACGGGGAAAACGAAGGCGCTGTGCGTGTGCTTGTCGTGTGTGCTTGTCGTGTGCAGGGGCAGGCGCGATCGCCGCTCTCCGCGAGCCCGGCTCTGGCGGCGGGTCTGTCAATAAATCAGCGCTGGCTAATCCGTGCGCGGAGCCGGGCTCCGGCGGGGCTGGCTGCGAGCGGCGCCTGCCCCCGCCACGTCCGGGGCTCAGCCGGCTGCCGCCCGCTCCATCCACTTGTTGGGGGGTCCCAGCCCGGGGGGACGCGGCCGAGGAGCCGCCGGCCGGAGCGCGGAGAGCGGAGCGCGGGCGGGCGCTGCTGGCGGCCGAGGGAGCCGGGAGATGGGAGCCGGGAGATGGGAGGTGGGAGCGGGGCCAGCCCGCGGCACCGCGCCCCCGGCGCTCCGAGCCGGCCCTGTTGCTCCGGAGCCGCCGCCCGCCGCCGCTGCCGCCGCTCCCGGCCCGCCGCCGGCCCCTGGCGGCCGCCGCCCGCACTGCGCCGCGCACGGCTCGGATCGGCACGGCTCGGATCGGCACGGCTGGGCTCAGCTCCGCTCCGCTCGGCTCGGCTGCTGCCCCCGCCTCGCCCCCCGCGCCCTGCTAACGCCGCAGTTATCGCAGTCGATATCGGGCAGCCGGACGAAGCTGTCGGCCCGGAGCGATGCTGCCAAGCCCGGCCTCTGCTCCCCTGGGCGTGCCCTGAAGGAAGCGAAACGCTTGAGTTGAGGGTCGCTCGGATCCGGGTTCCAATAAAGTCCAACAGATTGCAAAGCCAAGCCCGGATCAGATTTCCCAGAAGGAGAGAAGAGGTGGCCGCAGCTGCGCGCCGCTGCCTCGCCCGGCCCCGAGCCCCCGGGCAGGACGAGCCAACATTCCCTCTGCTCCTGCAGCCATCTCGCAAATGAAGCCAAATCAACTTTCAGCCCTAATTCTGCACCGGAACAGAAAGCCGGTCCTAGTTTATGGCTAGAGGGTATGTTTGGCAGAGTTAACACCTCAAATGCCTGCAACGAATTCCCTCTCCCAGCTGCAGCACGAGCAGGGCATAGACTGCCTGCTCCTTTTGCACCTAGAGAATTTAAGCCGTGGCCCATTCCACTCTCTGCAAGTGGTGGCTGTGAAAATGCAGCTTGGCCATATTTGATACTGCACCTCCAACTCTACTGTGGACACTCCTGCTTCCCCTCAAGGAAAAAAAAAGACTGAATCGAGAAGAAATCTAAGGCAGCGCTCGCACCAGACACTTTGCCTCAAGGTGTTTGCAGCTGGAGACAAATCCAGCATGCACAGCAAGTGGGTTGGGCATTTCTTTCATTGCCAAGGTCCACCTCCACAGAGAAACCAAGAGAGCCTGGTGACTATTTGCTTTTAGATCCCCAGCATTATCCATGTGGGTCATGATCCATCTGTGTCTCTGCTGCCTACAGCAGTTACTGCCCATTCCCTTCATCCCACTCAGGTCAGTGGATGAGCTATGACTATGTAGGGGAGCACGGGGGATCAGCCAGATAAACATGCTGGATGCCAGACACCAAGTCTTGCCAGCAGTGAAACATATAAATAGCACCTAGAGCTAAGTGGTTTTTTCAACCATCACAATACTTCAGGTTCCATAGTCAATATAAAGTGAAAAACAGATAAATCACTAATGTCATCCCAAATGCCACTGAAATATGATGTCTTCTGTCAGCACAAAAGCAGTCCAAAATTTGGGTGCTTTTGGATGCAGTTAAACATCTATAAATTAATTTCCAATACCAGAACCCAGATTCTTCTGTAACCTGGCACAGGAGCCTACTGAAGTCATGGATCAAACCACTGCCATCACTTCAGCACGAGGACATGTATGAAGCCATAAAAATACCAGAGTTATCATAGGTAAACTTATTGGATCATTAGGAGCACCTAGACACACTCCTTCATCGGTAAAGTTGAATTCTAAGGGCATTTTTAGAGTTCAGTCCCTTCATTTTCTAACAAGTCTTTTGTTGCTTTTTATCAGTAGGATTTGAACACCCTTTAATTTCTTTTTTGAGATGTTTCAAGGACTTGGGGCAAAATATAATGGCTTATTTAGCTTTTACTTCTCTTTCAAAATCTCAGGTGCATTGTCTTGTCATTATCTCGTGACTGTTAAAATGAAAAATTCAGTGGACATCTGAGTGAAAAAGAGAAGTAGAAACAGACCAATCACTCTGATATTCCTTTTTGAGCACTGTTATTCTTTCTGGTTCTAATAGCTAAAGCCTGTTCTTGAGCAGAGGTAAATAAACTGTGGTGTATGATTCTATATGCACATAACTGACAATGGGAGAAGCAGAATAGCTTTTTTGTGCCTTTTTAAATCCATTCTAATGTAATAGGGATCACGTAACCACATGCAATTCAATCTAGCTCAGAGGTCTTACTTGATCCAATTTTTAACTGATTTAAAAGCAAAAAACAAGCTTTAAGTATTTGCAGATGAATACTGTGACTCATTTCATTCAGCTTTTGTATTTTCACAGTGTTCAAAGAGCAATATTTATTTAAGAACTATTACATTTCTTCTGCTCCTTCACATTGATAAGGGATAATATTATTGGTAGAACAAAGGGAGAATACCCACACATCACTATCTTTGATAGAAATGTTGTAGTAAAGGATCTCTAAGGCATGCTGCCACACAGATTTGTCCTGTTTTACAGTGATGTAGGTGAGAAATATGCATCACTGCTTAGCTATGAAAAAATGCACAACCATTTAATACATTTCCATCAAAGAGAACATGAGGTTTACAAAGCTTCATTTATGTTTCTGTGCCCAATATGAATTTATGCTGCAATTCACACTGGCAGGGTCTGGCCTCAGTCCAACCCTCACCTCCCTGCTGTAATCTCTGCAGTGGATAAAACTGAGCTACAGCTCGGTACTGACTGCACTTCCAGACCATGAATTATTCTACTTCCCTTTCAACCTTCTCTTTTTGCCCTTCTGCTCTTTCCTATGCTTGCTTCACTGTTATTTCTATTCACCTCTCAAGGCAACACATCCATCTGTAAGATCATCCCTGTGAGATCAGGGGCTCCTTTCTAAACAAGCAAAATGTTGTAGCAATAGGAACTCAGGATAACCAGGCTGTGGTCACTACAGCATTTCTGAAACATGATTCAGAACTTGCATTTCCACCTCATCTCAGCTGTTTGCAGTGCTAGAGACCCTGAGGTACCAAAGTAGCAATGAATTCTTGCCTCCACAAATAAGTTTTGTCTCCCAGCGGTTGTATCACTTCAGGAAGTTCATATTTTATTCATATTTTAGGCTCTGTAAGACTCCCCTGTCAAAGAATCTGGCTCAAGTGCTCTTCTTTTGAATATGGTTGGCAGTATTTAATGAGACACTTGGCAGACTAAAATACAGCCTTATCCTCAGTCAGCTCTTCCACACAACCTGTATGAAAAGCACATCTGTTCATTCCTTGTGCTTCAGCAGGCTCACCCAAGGAAGCTGATGCTCCAGAGAACAGCAGCCCTTTCATATTTTCTCGGGAAAGTTTGCAAAACCATGGCCATTCACCACTGAGTTTAGGACGAACAGCAGTAAAAACTGATGATATTTTTACTTGGAGAATGATTTCTCGTACCAGAGTATGGATTTACTCAGAAAACAGGATAAAAATACCACATATGTTCTATTTTTGGACCTGAATATTTCTCCATTCATTCTGAGCAGACAGGGACTCATCTCAAGTCTATTCTGAAAAACGACAATAGCAGAAAAAAAAAATAAGGATAGTCTGGAGAGAAAGCTTCTAAATGAGGAACCAGATTTCCAAGATACCCACAGGCACATCAATCATAATGCTGACATCCTTTTTCTATCCAGTATAACAGGGGTTATTTATCACCTTTCTTTTTTTTTTTTTTCCTAATAATTTGGTTTTAGCTGAAATGGAAGAGCCTGGATCACGCACTGTGCCTTGTTACAGATATGCCAAGGAGTAGTGAGAAGGGTGGATCTGCAGTCTGGAAAATGTTATTTTAATTAAATCATGAAGGAGATGAATTAGTTTCACAGAATTACATTAAATTACCATGTCATTGGATTTGCTCTATTTCTGCATTTAACAATAAATGTATTATTCTGAATACCCAATTTTCCAACTATGCTGACAAAAAGTGCAATGATTACAAAACTTGAAAATATCAGATGCTGTTAAAAATCCCTGTTTGCAAATATTTTTGTCCAGATCAGAAAACATTATGAGGGCGTAGTAGATTTATTTCTCCCTGGGATTTATAAGGAATATTCTGGAGAAAAATCAGACAGTAGGACAGTACTTAATGTAAATTTGCATTATGAAGTTAACCATGACTTGAGGAACAACTGTAAAGAAACATCTGTGTGATAAGATATTGTCAAAATATCTCAAAACTATTCCTATTAAAATATACAATAATTGTCAGCTGGAAGTTCAGGCATCTCATGCTCCAGGAATGTGCAGTAGCAAGATGTTACGTGAAGAAGCCTGTAAAGAAAGGAAACTTAGATGTTAAGTATGGCATCAAACATAGCTTACATATATATTTTTAGGTAAAAAAGGATATTTCTATGAAGTTCTAGGAGATAGATGATGGTAAATTTCTAGTAAATAGGTTTTTAAGATTCCTGTTTAAGAAATGGGTATGAATGGAAGACATGGATGAGGGAACTGTAGGATCAGACAAAAAGTAGGGATGCGTCATTGTAGTCGTAGCACTCCAAACCATACTAGAAGGCTCTACTTACACTGATTGTTACACATAAATTAGATGATAAACATAAATTCACTGGACTAGGACATTTCCTGCTAAGGATTCGAGGCTGTAACTGCAGTAGGTACGCAGGTGTCTTGCTTCACAAGTTGATGGTAGTCAGATGGAGCTTCCAGATGAATCTCTGGGTTAGAACCAGCTTAATCTGCTCTGGCATCATTTTGTCACCCTGCTGACAAATACAGAACAGCCAGGGGAGACTCCAGATGAGAGTGGGGAGGAGAGAAGCAGCCACCAGACCTCATAACATTCAGCAGATCAACAGAGGAAGGACCACAGGCCTTCCCTTTGATGTTTAGAGGTGTGTGAGAGGTGATGCTTTCATGCCACCCTCGCTCTGAAGGATCATTCTTCTCCTGATGTAATAAGGATGCAGAAAATTGCTCCATGTTTTAATAGGAAAATACCTTCTGCTGAGTCTGAGTTGGTGACATGTAGCAGAACTGTGTCAGAGTATTCAGATAGCCAGGCAAAAGTCTGATTCTACTTTTTTTTTTCAAAATATCCAATCACAAACTCTGGAGGAATGTGTATGCATTTTTAACCAGCCTTGCATATCTGAGAAAATATAAGAAATTTTTAATAAGGAGGGCTAAATTGACAAAAATGAGAATATATTCAATCCTATTCCTAATGGCTTCACATGAGAGCTATTCACATGGGAGCTGGATGTCTGGAAGTTTCAAGCACCATGTGAATTGATCCAAATGAACTGTTCTCCAGTAAATTATACTTTCCTCTAGTTTATTAAACCTCTCTATTTTGGAGATACTGTTGTATGATCTCAGGGGTGTATTAAGCACAGAGGTAACAGAGAAAAAGATGTTCCCAGCTTGAATAAACACACAGAATTAACCAACTTTAGCAGAGTGCAATACTCAACTACTCTACAAAGTTGGAGAAAAAATGAATTATTAAGATTATTAAATGAAATAAATATTCTTGTGGCCAATTCTGAACTAGCAAACAGTGTAGGAAAAAAATCCTTTAATAGCATTTCTTTTAGTACGCTACAAGGTAAACAAATAGTTATGGTGCTTTTCAGTGTGACATTTACTGAGCAAAGCCTTTCCAGAATGGAAGTGCCCTTTCTAGAGTATTGTCATTGGTCTGGGCTCCAGGGACTAGCTGGGAAACAAGAAGTTAAAATAGGTAGCACAAAGGCAATATAAAAATTGCTTTAACACTGATGCAGAAATTGATTTACCAAAAATACTTTTAAAATTACCCTTTTGAAGAAGACCTGCACTTCAGAACATTGAGGATCATTTACAGTAATGCTTGGGAGGGCTGAGGTGCAGTTAATGCAAGGAAATATTAAATTCTGTATACTGGATGAAGCATCCAGCCCTTTCTCCAGAGGGAAGAGGAAATGGTGTTCTGGAAATCACAGGCTGCCTTCCCTCACGTTCACACAGAGCTGCCACAGGCAGGGGAGGGAGGATTTGCACCCTTTGTCTGGCTGTGCACAAGGCAGGAAAAGCTGGGAGATATTTGCTGTCATGGCCTCATTAGGCTAAGTCATCCCAATAAATAATTTGCATATGCAAATCAGAAATAACCCGTAGAGAGCTGATGTTCTTTTGTACCCTGGTGGCAGAAGTGTCACTGTGATATTTTCTGAAAAATCCCTTCGCCAGGATTTCTTCTCCTGGGAAGCTGAGAAGCCTCAGAGAAAAATGAAAACAAT
>JAWMQZ010000283.1:1121666-1133672 GCA_035584835.1 Tangara arthus
TAAAATAATAAATCAAGCCTTCTGAAACATGGAGTCAGATCCTCATCTCTTCCCTCATCCTTGGATCCCTGTGAACACTGTCACAGAAACATTCTCAGCTACTCAGCACTGAAAGGTGAACAATAATCAGGCAATTGGGATTTCAACTGGGATTTCAAGCTTGTTCCCAAAAGGAATGAAAGCATCTCCCTTGCCTGGAACACACCAATTTCTTTCCATCTCTCCCATGACAAAATCCCACTCCTCAGCGTGAGGAGAAGGTGCCTTTTCTCCCAGATTACCTCTCCCAGATCACCTCCAGAGTTACTCACTGCAGGGCTGTCCAGGCTGAGCGTGCTGCCAAGAGCACATTCAGAGGACATGTGAACACCACAATCAGGCAATTGGGATTTCAACTGGGATTTCAACTTTTTTCCCAAAAGGAATTAAAGCATCTCCTTTGCTTAGAATACACCAATTTCTTTCCATCTCTCCCATGACAAAATCCCACTCCTCAGTGTGAGGAGAAGGTGCCTTTTCTCCCAGATTACCTCTCCCAGATCACCTCCAGAGTTACTCACCGCGGGGCTGTCCAGGCTGAGCGTGCTGCCGAGCGCCCTGGCCTCCAGCTGCGAGGGCAGCGAGAAGGGCAGCGAGTGCCGGTTGGACAGCTCCCTGCCGGCCCAGGGCTCTGCCGGGGCTTTGGGCATGGGCCTGCCTGGCCAGGGCTCACCCTGGCGGTTGGAGGGCAGCGGGGGTGGCTTGTCCCTGTCGCCAGGGGTGCAGGGCAGGGGCCGGCGCTGCGGGCGGCTCTCGGGGCCCAGGGGGTGCGGGCGGTCCGGGGGTGGTGGCGGGGGCAGGTCCCGGAGCGTGGGGGGGATCGGCAGAGGTTTGTCCTTGTGCAGAGCACCTGGAGCAGCCTGGGAGGAGGAGGGAGAGAAATGGTGCTTAGAACAGACAGCCCAGGCAGAAGAGATAAACAGGAGGGAGAGTTTGGGGGTGGGTTTATCTGTTGATATTAGTACATCATCTCCAAGAATGTGGAGACGTCTCCGCACCTTCTGCACAAGCTTGAGGAGATAACACAGGAACTACGTGCCCTCCAGCCAAGCTCTGAACACCTAAGACTGTCACCCTGATTTTTTAAGATTTTCTAAGCTTTCTGATGTTGACACTCTCATAGCAAATTTTCTCACACACTTTCTGTAAATAACTCATTGTTTTGCATTCCTTTATGAAAGAAGACAAAGTTGATAGACTGTTGGTTTGACCAGTGTCATTGGAGAGGTGGCACTGTCACCCTCCAATCCACTGTCACTCTTAGAAAACTATAAATGTTGGAGTCAGAAAATAAACTTCCCTTTTCCTTCACGCTGAGAGCAGCGGTGTGCTTGTGTTCTTTTGTGTCCTGTAGCAACAAGCCTCCCTGCCCTGTTGCAGCCTGGAGCAATTGTTGAACATAATCCTTGCTGGGAAGCTGCATTTTTGGTGGTGTGTGTGGTAGGGGAGGTTTGGGTTGAGCTGGGAGCTGATTCCTGAGCTTGGTGCTGCGTCTCAGTTTCTGTGTCCCATTCTCTCTTTTTCCCACCCTCTCAGAGCTTTGAGGCAGTGCCAGTGTGGGTGGGATTGGTGTGTGCAGCTCCCCCTGGGCAGTGCTGGATGTCTGCATTCCCCAGATGTGGGGCCTGGGGCAGTGACAGGTGAAGCTGTTCTTGTTCTCAGGTTTGCAGGTTTTCATCTTTATTCTTGTAGCCTTTCCAGCGGCTCTCAGAGGAACATTCTGTATTTCTCCCAGGGGTTGTAGTGAGTGGACTGGACTCTGATTTGGAGAGAGAAGGGAGTGTGGTCAGTGCCTGCAATCCACACCTGACAGGCTCATTTCATTTCAGTTGTGGGTGCTGTGCATCTCAGCCATGCATGGGAAATTCACAGGGAGGCAAAATGGGCTTTCCTTCTCCTCTTTATAGCTCTGAAAAGATTGAATGTTCCTCACAGACAAACTGATAAAACACCTCAAGTGCTTTGTGTCGAGCAGGGTGGTATTAACATGGAAATCTGGGCTCTTCACTGATTCAGCTGTCCAGGCTTAGTTAAGTTTCATGTATCAGAAGCTGATATTTTTCAAACTGTCAATTTTGAGGGTGGATGAGTGACTAAAACAGATGTATTAATGTCTGGCAGTTGAAGTACTGTAGCCTGTGGTTATACAGACTAGGTTAGTGTCTTGCCAAGATTCAGAAAATCAATGGAATAAGTGCTAAAAAGGGAAATGCTGTGTACACCAGGAAAACTCTGGCATTTCCTCACGGGAAGAAAAGGAAATAAAACTCTGGTTTAGTGCTAATTTTTCCTGTCAGAGGTAAAAGTAAGACTGTAATACTTAAAAGTACAAGAGAGGTTGTTGTCACTTTCTTCTCAGAAATGTGGCTGGAAGTCCCCAGCTGCTGGCCCAGCTGTGGTTTGGGGAATCACATTTTGTAGATCAACATTTCTATTGTTGTTTCAATTATCTGAAGCTGTTAATGAAAGCTATGAAGTTAATTTTCATTTCAAAATGCAAGTGAATGACACTAAATATCTTTATGTTCTTGCTATTGTGGTTGCAAAGTTTGGCATGGAGAGAGGGTGGCAGGAGCTGGAACTGCTGTGCTGGAGAGAAGACAGAAGTTCACTCTCATTTCCTTGCTTTTTTTGGTTTGCTTGCTTTGTTTTGAAACAGTCTCATCAGTTCTCAGTTGTCTGGAGTTATTTGTGGAACTGCAGAAAAATTTATTTATTCACTGAAAAAAGTGAATTATTGTGTCAACCAAAAGTCATTATATATTTAGACCATTTAGGCTATAAATAAGGAAAAACTTTTGACCCGTGTTTTCTCTAGACCTTAGAAAAATAGATGAGCTGTTTTTTGTTTTGTTCATTTATTTTCTTTTTAATATCCTCGTTTGAAGCTGTTATTTTCTTTTAAAATATTTGTACTGTGACTTTTTAAAATGTAGGGGTTCTGACCTTGAAAGAAGGATACAAAGTTTTTAATTTTAGCTGCTCTGATCTGAAGAAATATTGCAACTTTTCTCTTTTTCAGATTCAATCACATTAAAAAAAAAATCTTTGCACATCTCTCTGTAGTTGGGACATTTACGGGTCTGTCTTCAGAGAACTGAGCTTAGGAGGCACCTAGGGAGGAAAAGAAGGGCACAAGAGGAAATTGAGCCCTGGTGTTTCTGTCAGGTTTGCCCAAGGAAATGCCAGGAGCTGTGTGCAAGGAAACCTTGCACAGGCAGGCAGGAAGGGCACCTGAATTCACTCTGGCTCAGGAGCAAATACAGGCACCAGCTGGACTGAAAATACCAATAACTTTCAGACCAGAAAAGTGCAGCAGCAGAGGGGCCATCCTGTGTCCCCAGGCCCCCTGGACACCCCCAGAGCTCCAGCTCCCGTGGCCAGCACGTCGGGGCTGCAGAGCTGCAGGAGTGATGGTGCAGAAAATGGATAAATATAACAACCTCAGACAGCAGCAGCAGGGCCAGGGAAGGCTCGTGCCACAATCTGCTGCTCCCCACTGCTCAGGACGTGTCACAGAGCTGCTGCTGATGTGCCTGGGACAGGCAGAGATGTGTGCATGCTGCCCTGAACATATGCTCCACTTCTCTGCACGGGGGCTGGCAGATTGCTGCCTCTGTGCAATCCTTGCTGCTGCTGCTGCCTCCTGCCCCAGAGCAGGCTCAAACCAGCCCAGTGCTTTCAGCCCTGCTTTAAAGTGATGCTGGGTCTCTCAGAGCACTGCACGGAAAACTGGGGTAATTCTGGGGACTTTTGGTAAATAATTGTATTCACCAACATCCCAACAATGAGACCAGTAATTCCCACATATCAGCAGGAAAATGAATCCAGGTGTCAACTCCAGTCCTTCCAGCCGGGGTGTAAAAGATGCCCAGGATGCAGAGAACCCAGAAAAGTTTGGGGTTTTTTTCATTATTTTGAGCTAAAATTTCAAGGGTGTATCTTAGCAGCTGTTTGAGTAAAAATTCAGCCTTGCTCTGGTTTAGCTTAAACCCTGTGTTCTCCCCTAAAACTGATCTTGATGCTGAAGACAGCCCTCTTTATTTAGCAGCACAGTGTGTGATGTCTGAGCAGTGGACTGAGTGTGCCCTTTGATAGCAGCTAGATGAGAAATTCTGCCCTACGTGAGCAGTGCCAGGAGCCCGGGGTGCCACTGTGCCCTTGGGAGCTGCCTGGGGCTGCTCAGCTCTGCCAGGTGCACCCCGGGGTCCCTCTGGGCAGGAGGTGGTGCCCAGGGAGGGAAGGACAGAGCCAGGAACAAGAGGAAATTGCTGAGCAGTGTGTGCTCAGCTCCTCTCCTCTGCACAGTGACACACTCTGTGTTTACACTGCTGAGGTGTTAACCCACTTTCTGTATTGACAGCTCCCCTTTCCTCCCTGCAGAAACAACTCAATATTTTACTCTCCTTGGTTTGTTTTTTTTTTTTTCTTTCCCACTTCTTTTTTTTTTCCAGTGGCCATATGGGCATTTTGGCTTTGAGTTGAAGCACAGGACACTACAGTGCAAATAAACAAACTTTGCATATGGGCTGCTGCTTTGTTTCGGCAGCTAATGTCTGTTCAGCTGTGAGCAGAAATCTGTTTGGAGAGGATATGAGGCAGGGATGGAGCTGGGGAGACAAAATTTTCCACCTCAGAAAATTCCTTAGAAGAATGGGGTAGGTGCCAGAAGAACAAAAGTGGAGCAGCTGCCAGGAGAACAGAAGAATGATCCTCAGTGACATTGCCTGGGATAGAATCAGTGTCTGTGATTTTACTCAGGTGCTGATGGATGGGCAGTGAGCACAGCCTTGATCTGCACTGCCCTGGCCTGGCTGCTCCCTGCCCAGGGATCCCTGCTGCATTCCTGGCAGGCTCTGCTTACCTGTGAGAGGCACAAATTCCACCTGCTCTGGGACCCTTTTCCAGGCACTTGGCTTTGTGCAAGTGTCGCCATCACATTTTCTGAAAAATCCCTTCGCCAGGATTTCTTCTCCTGGGAAGCTGAGAAGCCTCAGAGAAAAATGAAAACAATAATTATGTGATTTGCTGCTCCTGTGTTTGCTGCTTTGGAATGTGGTCTGGACATTGTTTACCAACTGGCCAGTGTTGGATTGGTTTCATGTGAATTGTTTTAAGTTAATGACCAATCATGGTCCAGCTGTGTCGGGACTCTGGAAAGAGTCACAAGTTTTTCTTTATTATCTTTTGTTTCTCATTATTATCTTCTGTCTGCATTCTTTCTCTATTCTTTAGTATAGTTTAGTATAGCATAATATCATATCATATCGTATCATATCATATCATATCATATCAATTTAGCCTTCTAAGAATATGGACTCAGATTCATCATTTCCTTCCTGCCATGGGGGACCCAGAAAATACCACAGCAGAGGAACTCCTGGAAAACCCCTGGTTAATATTAGCTCAGTTCTACCCTATTCCTGTCCCAGGTCAGTAAAGCCTCCCTATCAACCTCTAAATTTAGAGAACTCTTGTGGTTCTCAGCTGCAGAGTGCTCCAGCAAATTTCCTCCCATCTATCAGTGTGGGCACGCTCACTGTGTTATGTGCCCCTGGGCATTGCTTAACTATTGTTGAACACGAGCAGGGACCGGAGTTTTCATAGAGAGATCAAAAGCCAAACCGTTTGTAAGTTTATGAATACAATTATCATTTTTATGAGATCCTGAGAACTGCATTAAACTTAGCTACTTGAAAAAATTGGGCATCATACTCGTGTCAAAAGCCTGTGTCAGAAATTAGAAGGTGGAAATTACAGCCCAAGAGTTAATCTTGGCATGTAAGCCCAAGGTTGAAAGTCTTACTGAGGTGTGTTGTTAAACTCAGAGTTTTAAGTGGACCTAATGGTCCAGGTGCTTCAGATCTCTCAGGCTAACATGGATTAATTCCTTTCCTCTGTTGAAGTCAAAAGCTTCAGTGAATTGTTCAAGACTAGGCCTGTGTAGCTAATTAGTTGGAAATGGAGCCTTCAATAGCCTGCTCTGTGCTTAGGAATGGCTTACCACATTCCCCATGTGGCTCTCTAGAAAAGGCACATAAAACAATGAGCCACCTACCTCTCCCCTAAATCCAACAGGAACAGAGCTGAACTTTCATTTTTGTCAATATATTTCTCCATACCCATTACCTAACAGAACCTAATGCCAAAGAATTTGGGGAGGTTTCTGGGGAGCTCAAGAAGAAGACTAAATCCCTCTGTGCTGGGCTCACAGATCCCCTTACCCCACTCTAAACAATAAATAATAAATAATAAAATTAATAAGCACTACACAATGCTCTCCTTATGAGCACAGAGCCTCTCACAGGGGATTGTCGGTGTACCAGCTGTGAAAGCCTCCTCTGCAGGGGCTGTGAGCTCAACATTCACCCCACTTCTCTCACCACCATCCCAGCACACCCTGAAATGGAATAATCACTGAATATTGCCCACACTGACAGCTCAGCACTTCCTAGCCACAAGTAGAAACAATAACTTGGGAGTGAAACCATTCCCTGAACACCACCAACAACAAAACCCCACCACACTCACAGGCTGCTCTATCATGGTCCTTCTAATCTGTTGAACACCCACTTTCAGGTAAAGTGATTTTCATTATAAATTAATAGTGTTAATTAATTAATTAGTAGTAAATATTAGTAATACTGTCATAATACTACAGTAAATACTAGTAAATTAATTAATAAATTAGTAATATATTAATTTAGTTAATTGTAGATATAAAATAAATAAATAAATACTAGCAACAGGACTAGACCCCCTTCTGGTTAAAATGACCTTCACAAGGCAAGCTCCTGCTCAGGGATGTTCATTGGAAGCTTCAATAAGGCAAAAGCCAAGAGAACTAGTGTATAAAAATCCAGCACATCTTCTCACCTGGACAGGCTTTTCATCCTTTCTGCCATGCTCACTTCAGGAAGTCAGCTTCAGATACTCTTGAGGAAATTTTATAATCTCTTATTTTTTCTCTTCCTGAAGAAAAATGAGGAATGCTAAGTTTTTCCAGACACTTACCCTGACCCAGAGAAGGAAAATTTGAGTGTAGTGCTGATGAGAGTGCTCTAGACACCAAGGTTCTCTCTTCAGCCATAGTCAAACAATGGAAAAAGCATTCATTTCTATTTCTGGGCACTTCTGTGTCTCTGTAGCCCCCTGTTAGGTGAGAAGGCTCTGCAGTTATTTCCTGGGTCCTGGGGTGAACATGTACAACTCCCTCAGCACCTCAGTAAGAGAGCTGCATTCACCAATGCTGCCACTGCTGAGAGCACTGAAACTAAGCAAAGAAAACAAAGCTACTTTATTTACAAGCTGATTTTCTTGTGAGTCATTAACACCAGGAGCTCAAAATCTGCCCAGATCCATCCACTTCAATAAGTTCAAGCTCCATTTTAAGCAAAATTTCTTTACCAAGTGAAGAGGGACCCAAGTGAAGCTCTCTAACACAAAGCTCATGTCAGTCTTCAGGATTTTTCATAATTACAATTTGAATATACAGATATTATTATTTTTCAAGGCAAACAATTATCAAAACCACAAGGTTTACTAATTCAGCACCACCAAGATTCTTCCAATGAAAGGTGTTGTGGGTGGCCTACAAAGTCTGTTCTGAAAAAATGAATGGTTTAATAAATATAATACTATTGTATAATAATACATATTATATACATATATAATATTATATACAATATAATATTGTTATATATATATTCTAAATACACTATATAATTGTATAATAATAATATTGTATAATAAACAATGCTGGCTCAGCTGGGGCACCTGAAAAATGTAGATATGTGGGCATTACACCTGGAGCTGAATTCTAGAGTCACACCTTGCTGGTGCAAAGTGATTTACATAAAGAAAAGTTTAACTGTTTCGAGAAATGTCCTTTCTGCACAGTGGAATAGATACATTTCTGGTACCCATGCATGTGCAGAACACATCTGCACACATCTGCAGCGGCATCTCCACACGATTCTCAGCTATCTGAGGGTTTTCTTTGTGCATCCTCAAGGTTATTACATGACAGAAAATGGGACCTCAATCATCTATGGAAGAAAAAACCTAAGTCAGAAAAATAAATCCATCCTTCAATAATCCTTACTTTCTTTCACACGTGTAAAGAAGTGGGAAAGGGTTCCAACTGTGATTTAAAACCAAAAGAATAAAAATCCTTTCTGTGAAACACAAATTCCTAATTTGCTCTTTCCTTTGTTGGCAAAGGGAAAGACAAGATTGAACTGAAATATCAATCTAAAGGTGGCTAAAGCAACCCAGAATACACCTAGAATAATAAAGGTAGAAATTAGCATTTTAATGATGGGAAGGTGAATGAATCCTGGCAAAAGCTTTCTCTTAATACAGTCAAAACAAATTTCCTGTTTAATCCACAAATAAAGAAAAGGGCTTTTTGCATTGCTCATTTATGTCAGAGTCCATTAGCCATCTGTAGGACCTTCTTTAGGAAGAGAAATGAATGAGCAAGTACAGCTTTATGGGGTTATTTATAAAGTCTTGGTTCTGCAGAGTAGGAGTTCCAAACGTATGTTATTTTACATTTGAGAGAATGTCTGACAGATCAGAGGGTTTCAGGCAGTTCTAGAAGTTCCTTTATGTTAACGATGCACCCTGTCAAAGTAGTGTAAAAAATTCTGGCATAACAATGTCCATTATCAAGGGAACTCATAATTGGCTTTCATATCAGCTTTCCTTCTTAAAATAGCCAAACCAACAAGGCAGATAATTGCAAAGTTCACAGAGAAGTGATTATACTCTGACTATAACAATCAAAATGCCAACAGACTAAAGATTTATTGCACACATAAAAGGCTGAATTTTTGTTTACAGGTGACAAAAAAGCCAGCCTTAAAAATAAATAAAATATTAAAATAAATAATAAAACAAAAATAAATAATAAATTATATTAATAAAAATAGCAAAATATAAATATTAATGATAAAGAAATAACAATTGAATAAAAATAAACAAATATATTTATGCCACCCCTTAATGCATTCTACTGAGATTTACACATTTTGTTTGTGGCATTTTCAGCACTTTCTACGCTCTGGTTCAACAAGGTAAACAAAATGTATCTTGCTGAAAGGAAGTGATAAGTTACTGTTAAAATCCAAAATACAAAGAATTCTCAGAAGCCTGTGAGCCAGAAATTAAAAGTAAACACAAGATTTGATCTGAAACCTTAGAAAAAGCTTCCGAACTTCAGTACTAGAAACAAAAACGTAAATTTATAGTTTAAAGCAGGAACATGCTAGGCTAAACAAAAGAAAGTTCAGAATTTTAGAGTTTAAAATACAAAGAAAATAAAATTAGTTACAGAAATAAACAAAAATATTAAAATACAGTACTGTAGGTTTGTGTCATAACATAATTAACTAAGAAAACTTACACCGTAACATAAGTCCATAAAACAAAATATTTAAAAATTAAGTCAAAACCATAAATATCCTTATTAAGAGTGTTTTATTAATCAATAACTCCTTTAAAAGTCTTATTACTAACAATCTTAAGACCTTCTAAACCATACTATAACAATGTGAGCTGAACTCACCCTTCCTACCTAGGCAAAAAAAATAAAATAAATAAACCCCATCATCACAAACCACTCAAAAGCCCCATCTCTAACTCATTCAGAACTCCCCGCAACTAAATTATCACAAGTTACATTGCCTTTTTTGGACCACTTTTTTGTACCCCAACACATCCTGATGCTCCTTGCTGAGCTGTGCTGTAATTAGCTCTTAATGTATCTTAATTAACGTATCCTTTTGTTCTGTCTCACACAATGGGAAGTTGTCTGGAATGGTTTGTTGGAGCTCTGGCTGCTGAGAATTTCAGACTTTCTGTGCTGGCAGGCACTGATCCCCAAGAGAACACTGCATTTGACCTGAGGCTGTGGAGAAGGCTCCCAAAATGGAATGACAGAACTGGGATTGTGGATGTGGAGTTTGAATAGAAGTGTGCAATATCACAGGGGGGAAAACTTAGAGTTTAAGGTTTTAGAATATAATAATGTATATAAAGCAAGACGGAGGTTTTAGGGTGGAGGCTGGTCTTTCTTCACAGGTTTTGGCAGTTTTGTGTAATTGGATAAAAAAGCCTGCATTCTATGGTTGGTTATTGGGTTAAAAGTAAAAATAATTCAGGTGTCATTTCTTAATTGGACAGTTTATCCTTTAAAGGCCTTGTAGAGAGAGAGATACAGCCCCATTTTTAGTTTGTTAGAGTGAAGTGCTGTAGAATCACAGCTTCTGAGACCGTAGAATAAGAACTGACAAACATCTGAGCCCCAACAAGAAACACCATCTCACACATTTAATCCTGACCCTAACAAAAAAGAAGCCAAGACTTCACAACAACAGCTGAGTTCTTCGCTGAGGTGCAGTGGGAGGGCAACAGGCAACAAATGGGAGCTGAAACAGGGGAGGCTCCCAATGGATAAAAGGAAAAAGAAAATTCCCTACAAAAAATAATCAAGCATTGGGCCGGGTTACCCAGAGGTGCTGCAAAATCTCTGCCACTGCAGATTTTCAAGACTCCGCTGCACAAAGCCCTGAGCAATCAGCTCTGAATTCAGAGCTGAGCCTGCTTTAAGGCTGCAGAGGGGAAATTCTTGAGGTCCCTTCCTCAGCCTCCAAAATGAGTGATTCTGTACAGTTCACCCAGCTGGAGGTGTGTTCCAACCATGCCTGGCACCAGTGGGAACTGGAGTCCAGGCAGCATGCTTAGCATGAGTCTTTCCTGGCTTCCTCTTTTCCTGGCCTCCACTCAGCCTCCAAAAATCAGGGACTCCAGGGCTAGGAGCTTACCCCAGGTTTAATAGAGGAATGTAGAGCCCAAGTTTTCAGAGATGCTACAACCCCAAAAAATATCTAAAAGTACTTTCAAAAGGTGCTGTTTCTAGGGGCAAGGAATTTCCTTGAGGTTTAAGTATGAGTATCAGTAAGCTCAGGAAATTATGAAATATTTAAAAGACAAGGAGAATGTAGAAGGGATCCTGGCTTTATTGGAAGTGTACTCGGTTTCCATAACAAACCACTAATTGTGTTAGCAGGTGCCTAGAATTTTAGGAGACTGCCACCACGGGAGCTGTCTACATCTTCTGAGCCATGCTGTGCAAAATGCACTGTTTCTAAAAGGGAATATGAACAGGAATATTCAATGCAAATCTGCTTTTCATGCAATTAAAATGCTTCACAAATTACACTCACTTAATGAAATATTTCTCTCTCAAGCAGGAAAGGCTTCCTCCACAATGATCCTAATCCCTGATGGAAGTGCAGACACACACACACACAAAATTATATACAGGCTGTAAAATGTCCTTTATACAATGGATACAACTTTTATATTATCATTAATCATACAGAGCATCCCTAGAGAGAAAAGTGGCATATTCTGTGTACTCCAAGGACAACTGAACAAAGCTAAAATCAGGCTGTTCTCACCTAAAAGTCCCATGTATGTACATTAAAGATGCACTGCAACTGTGTAAAGAGTGAGAGGATCAGCCACATAAACAGCAGCAAATGAATGAGTTCCCAAGCCAAGGGAAAGTGCCAGCTCCTGACACGGATGGCACAGGAGCAGTGACAACAGGTGAGTCCACGGGACCATCTCACACCGAGAGACAGTAAAACCAGCGTCACACCAGAGCCCTTTATCTAAGGGGGGACTTGAATGATGCAGCCGTGAGGAGCAAGGCAGAAAAGACAAACTGAGAACCCCAACACATCCCAACACCTGCGGGGCGGAGAACCCGAACATAAATGCAAAAGCTGGGACATATAAATATCTTTTATCCAATACAGAGACACAAAAGGTGAGCAGTATTCATACAGCTGGGGAAAAGGTTTGCTTTCCAAGGGAAACCCTCGCAAGACACACACGGCTTTCCAAGGGAAACCCTGGCAATACACCCACGGCTTTCCAAGGGAAACCCTGGCA
>JAWMQZ010000283.1:1134556-1150751 GCA_035584835.1 Tangara arthus
CATCTCACAGCAGGACACCAGGGAAAGGGTATTTTCATGGGGCACTGGCATTGTGCCAGTGTCAAACCATGACACTGTAACGCCCACTGTTGTTTGAAGGACTTTTAGTGAGTCACAAATGCAAAACTCAGAGCAGTTTCAGAAAGAGATGTATTCTGTAAAATGATTATTACAGACATCCTCCTTCACTATTTTTCTGATTACCTAGAATACTGTGCTATAATGAAAAAGAAATCATAAACCTACATATTTAGAAGAACATAATTTCTAAAAATCAAATGCACTTTCCTAGAGCTATTTTTTGTGATCAAGTTAGCTTTTCACAGTAAAGACTGCTTACCAATATTTCTTAAGAAATACAAGACACTCTTTGCAGTGGAGCAGAAGTTGGGGCACACATGAAAACTCTGTGTATGGGTGGGTGTGTAATTTGCTCACAAAGTACAAATCTATTCCTTGCCCCTCACAGGATGCTCACAATGTCACCGTGATATTCTCTGAAGAATCCTCTTTGCCCAGGATTTTCTCCTGGGAACCTGAGAAGCCTCAGAGAGGAATGAAAACAATGATTATCTGATTGCTTGGGAATGTGGTGTGGAGATCATTTACCAACAGGTGAATGTTTGATTGGTTCCATGTGAATTGTTTTTAATTAATGACCAATCACCATCAGAGTGTCAGACTCTGAGGAGTCAGTCACAAGTTTTTATTATTCATTCTTGTTAAGCCTTCTGATGTATCCTTTCTCCTTCTTTAGTATATAATTTCTTTTAATATCATATAAAATATTATAAAATAATAAATGAGCCTTCTGAGAACATGGAGTCAAATTCTCATCTCTCACCTCATCCTGGGGACCCCACAACACCACACTCACAAGGCAAGCACCTACAACAGGAAACTGGAGATAATCAAAGGTAATGGTTTTCCACTGAGAATGGAGAGATCATTACCTTTTACACAAGAACTGTTGGCATCAAAAGGCCTTGAAGAAAACCCCATTGTAGCCCCAAAAACCTGCAAATCCTTTTCTTTACAACATTGCTCTGAGGTAAAAGCATCCTGTCAGACCTCGCCTCGTTGTAAGGAAATTGCCTCAGAGAGAAGCCAAGTGGATTTCTGCAGTCCTAAAGGGAGTGGTAACCACACAGACCTCAGTGAGAACTCTCATCTCTCATCTCTGGCACTGCCCCAGCCATGAGCCATTCACCTGCTTCAGCTCCTGATGGGGGGAGCCCAAAATGTGAATTACAGCAGGACTATGAACAGGATTGGACTTTACCCAGTCATGATTTATGACTGTGAGGAGAAAAACAGGATTAGCAGCTCTCCTCAGCTTCTAATCTCACAAAAGCAAGCTGCTGAAGTCTGAATGCACTGAAATGTTTCTGTGAAATAATGACCAGAATGAGCTGTGAGGGCATTTCCAGCTTCATTAAAATTATAAACTCAGCCTCTGGTGCTGGCTTTCAAAGCTCTAGATCAAGCCATTTTTGTGTATGTGCCCCATATGGGAAAATGCAATGTACTACAAACTATTTAATGGACAATAGATTTTTTTTTTCCCTTCAAATCAGAAAACATGAAGAAACCACCTGGGGTAGAACATGCTTACTGCAGCGTGGTATTTTCTGGGGGTCCCCCGTGGTAGGAAGAAAATGATGAATCTGACTCCATGTTCTTAGAAGACTAATTTATTCTTTTATGGTATTATATTATATTAAAGAATGCTATATTAAAACTACGCTAAAGAATAGAGAAAGGATACAGACAGAAGGCTTAACAAGATAAAACTGAAAACCTCGTGACTCTCTCCAGAGTCCTGACACAGCCTGACCATGTTTAGTCATTAAGTAAAAACAATTCACGTGTTGGATAAAAAAATCTCCAAACCACATTCCAAAGCAGCAAAACAGGGAGAAGCAAATGAGATAATATTGTTTTCATTTTTCTCTGAGGCTTCTCAGCTTCCCAGGAGAGGAAATCCTGGTGAAGAGATTTTTCCAGGAAATACTACAGTGACACTGCAATCATTTCCTCAGACCATTCCAGAACTCAAACATTTATTCCACCCTGAAGAAAAGCTGTCTGACTTCAACAATTACTTTCTCTGATCTTGTAATCAGTCAGTGAAGAGAATCTGAATTAAAAACCTGCAAAATGCCTCACCTTCTGTCTCCTTGTGAGAGGGGAGAGCTGAAGGCTGCTGGTCTTTTTCCCATCCCTCCATGTCAGGAATCAGATATGGCAGGAAGCAGAGGGTGTGTAATTAACCACTTCAATGCTCCCCTAGCCTTGTTCAGTAATTAATTTGGCACTAATTGCAGATTACAGGATTAGCATCATTTATGATTCAAGTAGCAAACAGTTTGTCAGGTTCAAACCTGAGTTTAGCCAAATTGTACCTTCTTCTTTGCATTGTATTCAGCAGTTATAGAATTTTTTATTCAAAACCCAAAACCAACAGACAAGCATTCCTGTGGAGAACAAGTTTCCAGAACACCCTGCCTGTCAACCAAGTTGTCTATTGGTGTGTATTTTCATTTTTAGAACATATAAGAGACTCTTACTTTTGTTTCAGGATGCAAAAACTTCATTGGAAAAATAAAGTGCTTATTATCCATGTATTTTTGTGCAGTAACACTAACAGCTTTTTCAGCACAGGGCAAGAAGAAGCCTACAGTGCCACGTGCAATTTCACCCCCCAGGAGCTGCATGTGATGCAGTACAGGGTGGGGTTTTCTGGAAGTCTGCAATAGGCTGGGCATGAGCTTCACCTCCTGTTCTTTCTGACTCTGCACTGTAAAATCACAGGCTCACGTGGCAGTCCAAGCAAAACACACAGAACAGAAGCAGCTTATCATGATGTGGATGTGTTGCTACTGATGAGTGGCTAAGTCGTTTTTTTATGTTTTTTTTTTTAAATTTTGTTTTTATAGTCTATTCCCTATTTTTTTATATTCATTTGATTGTGTCTTGATCTTAATCAGTCCCAAAGTTATCCCTGTGCTTACCATCAGTGACTAACACTGCACAATCCAAGAGCAAGATGATTTTTAATCTCTTCTATCCAGGATTTTGGTGACATGAGTTCATCACGGTGAACCTTGCCATGTCTTGTGTAACACAAGACATATAAATTTATGTGTTTGCTCCTAGAAAATTCCTCTTATTTATGTATTATTTGTGGAGAAGCAGTTCAAGCTTGCAGGTTTCTGAAGACTTTCTGGATTTTCTCCAGTAAATTCTGGAGAATTTACTTCCTAATTATTAATTTAAATATCATATTTATGATATTTAAATATCATAAATAATGCTATTTATCCCTAGTACCAGGAAATTCCAGGATTCAGTCTTTCTGATTTACCAGAGAAAATCTAAAAGTACTGGAAGAATTTAAGGGCAAATGTTCACTCTGTCTACCGAATACAGAACTGTCTTAATGCTTATTATTCAAATTTTTGTCTCCCACAAACAGGAGGGACAAGCAGGGAGAATTCAGAACGTGTGGATTGGGATAAAATAAAAGAAAGGTTTGCATTTTTGTTCGGAAACAGAATCCCAGAGGAAAAAAATGAGTGTACAAATGTGTGTGTCATGGACCAACATGCATGCACCAAAAATGCACCATCAGTCCCAATTCCTGCCATGGCAGCACAGAATCACACCTTGGGTGTGATAACAAGACACCTGTTATTCCTGTTTGTAATTGAATTTTTTTTCCAGGAATAGTGGTAAAACCAACCAAAATTCTCATGCTACCATAGCAGCAAAATCTTCGCTGCATTCAGATTAAGAGAAGCAGAGAAACCTTTGTGTTCAGGGGGAGCTTTCTCCTCATATGAAAGGGGAAACCATGTTCAGAATATTCCAAAGCACTCAAGAGATGTGTCCTAAGAGAGCAAAAATATGCCAAATTGTTCTTTGAGAAAGAAATATTTCCATTTCCACATCAATATCTTCCTGCTATGGGAAAATGCTCCCTTCTCCAATAACATTTTCTCTCTCTTTTGTCCCATACATAAGTGCTTTTTTTCCTGCCATCCTGTGATAGGGTAGACAGTTCTCATGGAGCTCACTAGACACTAGAAGTCTCATGTAGGCCTGGTTTTTTTAGGATATATTTGTTTCTAGACTAACACCAGTGTCTGAGTGGATCCCCCTCCAGGCCCACTGCCATTTATGTGAATTGAGATGACAGAACACGTGCAAGCTTTAAACAAGTGAGGAGATTGCAGAATATTTTGTGCAATAGCTAAATAAAAAAATTCATACTACACAACCACCTCACAACCTGCTTTGACCATCAGGCACTGGAAGGGCAATGGAAAATGATGGATCACACCCAAAAGGGCTCACGAGGGCAATGTAATACAAAAACAATTCCAGGTGGATGCAAGAGAGCTGGAAGAGAAAGGGACATACCAAACAACAATAAGGAAACAATTAATTAGGAAACATTAGAGTATATGAGCTGCCCAGTCATTAGCAGATTTTTCCTGTTAGCCTGAGCATTCTAAATTTTAATAAAGCATATTAAATGCTATTTCCTTTAATCTGTTTGAGATTATGTAACACCCTTCTAGGATGTTAAAAAAGGCAACAATAGGCCCTTTTTTTGACAAAAGCACTTTGTTTGTAGTCACAGAAAATCGACATTTTACAAATTAATTTGGGAAAATGTATAGTGGCTGCAGATGTGCTAGAGCTGACTTATTGAACAGGGTTGTACAAATCTGTATTTCTAACAGTAAATTCTAAGTAAAGTTATTCTGTTAAAGTGTTGAATTCATTACTACAGTGATGAATATATCATTATACATATTATATATCATATAATTATAATAGTATACAATAATAATATAATATATGTTAGAATTACAATAATATAATATCTAATTATAATATAGTATATATTATATATAATTATATTATATATTATATCATAATTATATATTATACTATAGAATGGTTATATATAATGATTATATATTATAATATATTTTATAGTATATATTATATAATATATCATTATTACAGTGATGCTGAATCCACTCTCATAAATGTATCATGCAAAAAATGCAATTCCATGCTATTCACAAGTTGAATGTAGTGTGTTTTCTATCTATAGATTAATTACTCCATCAGTGTTAGACAATATGTTCTGGTAATAGACTACACATCATCAAAGATACAAAGGGAATCAAGTGTTCAGCTAGAGATTATAATTCAAAGTGCACTCATTGTTTTGCTTGTCTGCGTGTGGAATGCCAGTTTAGGTTATTTTCAATGTGAGATCACTGTGTACCTCCAGCAATTCAATAAAGATAAAATCTGATTGATGCATCACCTCGGTTAGCACCAAGTCCAGCACTGCAGAAACCACTTATTGCTGTTTACAACCACACCTTACTGTACAGTGTTGTGGTGTTGTGAGGCTCCCCAGGATGAGGTGAGAGATGAGAATTTGACTCCGAGTTCTCAGAAGGCTGATATTATATATATTATACTGTATATTATATTATTACATATTTTATATTATATTTTATATATAATATACAATGCAATATAATATATCTTAATTATATTATAATAATTACTATTAAAATAAATTATATACTAAAACTATACTGATATACTAAAACTGTACTAAAGAATAGAAGCAAGGATACAGACAGAAGTCTGGTAAAGAATGATAATAAAAACTCCTGACTGACCAGAGTCCCAACACAGCTGGACTGGGATTGGTCATTAAGTTAAAACAATTCACATGGAACCAATGAAAGAATCACCTACCACATTCCAAAGCAGAAAAACACAAGGAGAAGCAATCAGATAATTATTATTTACATTTTTCTCTGAGAGTCCTCAACTTCCCAGGAGAAGGAATCCTGGTGAAGGGATTTTTCAGAAAATACCACAGAGACAGTACAGCCTTTCTTCAGAAGCTTTGCAACACAAACGTGAGGAGCTTTTTATGAAATACTCCATGATCTTTGAAAAAAAAGGAAAGTAATGATGTCTACATTGCCAATAAATGAAGAAATGACCCTGTAAAGGCAAAGATAGCACCACAGAGCACTCAGGAAAATCTGTGATCATTCAATCAACCCACAAACCAATAACAAAGTGAGTTGCAGGCTGTTTCCAAAGGATTAAATTCCAGGTGAATTCTCACATGAAGACACGACTGTTTGAGAAGTAACCAGTAAAAATGGACACACAAATTGGTAAATACCTCCAGATTTCTTCCCAGCACTCACAACACTGCTAAGGCCTAAATTCAGCCAGCAGAAGGAGGAATCTCATTGGATTTTAGCACACAACACATCAAAAATGGGCACATCCAAAAATGGACCCCAGCTCTGGGATCTCTGTCCCCTGAGATGAACCGAGCACTCGTGGGTTTCCACAGCACAGCCAGTGTAGAACAGATTAACAATTTCACTGGAGAGGTAGGTAGCAGGGACAAATCCTCCATAAAACCCAGCATTTAATCTTCTTTTTAAAACAGAAATTGTTTATTTATTACTTACAACTTGCTTGCTTACTTCACTTACGCTGCGGCATTACAAAGTAATGAATAAATCAAAGTTGTCTCTCTCATGCTGCCTCTGTTCCTCTACACCTTAATCCTCTCAATTCAGCCTGTCAGATGTCACAAATTCTTTAAGCTCAAAAAACTGGTTTTTAGTGTTTTGATAGATGCTCAGAATGTTTATATATATATAAATATTTCACATTATTTTAGAGCTACAGTATCTTTTTTTTTTTTACATCACAGTGGCTCAGTGTATAAAAAAACCCAAAAACCAACAAGGTTATAAGAAAATGCTGCTAAGAAAGAATCAAGTATATTCACTCTGATATCCACTGGAGTTTTCTGGGGATACACAAATTCTTTTTGGCTTTTCTCTCTACAAAGATTCAGGCATTTCAGTCTTACTGACATGAATCTCTGAGATGATTGAAATTCAATACCATGGGGGGGTGTAATTGCAGGTATTTGCATTTATTCCCACAAATAAGTTACAAGAGAAGTGATTTCTGCCATACTTAGGTACCTGTGAACTAATCAGACTTAAAGGATGACTTGTGTATTATGAAATTTACCCCAAGAATAAATGTCAGCACAAAGCCTACATAGCTCTTAAACTCCACTACTGTCTATAAAAGGACAATTTCTTATGTAAGGTAATACTATTTTTGTCCTATATTTTCATTTCACATGAAAAACACCCTAAGAGATGACTAATGCTGAAACTGGAAAAAAAGAAATCATGTAATTTTAAAGATAAAGGGCTCCATAGTTTGGATGTATATGATCTGTAAACAACTGGTGAAATCAAAAATAAAATAAAAAATTATACCATTGCTAATCTGTCTTTAAAATACACTGAATTTTCAGGTTGTGTGTGGAGTGATGGATTTTCAAGCTGTGTTATGTCTGTCATGTCTTTTTCCACTTCACTGGTAAAACCTCCCTGGATTTCAGTGATAATACCTTTAAATGAGAAATCCTGTAATAAAAATAAATATTTCACATAGGTTTTGAGGTGTCTGTTTATATTTAATTTGATCATTTACAATCAGGCTTCCTCCTTTTGAGCTCACATAACAAAACATTCTATATACATCTGATTTATTCTCAGATTGTTGCTTCACTAAAAGTAAGAAAGAAGTAACAAGTGCTGAACTCACACCTAATTTTAATCCTGATTATTTATTTCATGGACTCTAAAGCAGACTTTGTAAATGCTGGCCTCCAAGCATTTTCAAATTCCATCTGTGCTGGATAGCAGTGATGTGGATGCACAACTCCCAAGTACTTACAACTTCAATTTTTCACTTGATTTACAATTCCTTCCCACTGATATATATGCAGTGACAGACAAAAAATTTTAAATTTACAAAACTAGGAAATCTTGTAGCTCTTGGAAAGGAAATTCCTACTACAATTTGGCTCAGCAGCTACTGAATTCTGAATTGGCAAAATTTGTCATTTACTCTCCTTCTTACTCTGGAGAGTAAGAAGGAGAGTAAATGACAAATTTGGAACCTTTGCAATTCCATAATACAGTAGATTTTTTTGGTGTTTTTTTTTTTTACATATGCCTCTTTTCCCACTTAAGTTTTGCAGTTCTCTTTTCTTATGCCCAGATTATTCAGCACTGTGTGGAAGCCGGAGCAATTTAAAAATCAATGCTCAGTAGCAGCAGAATAAATTCAGCTCGTGGGTTCATACCATTAAAGAAAGCTTCCTCTGCCCTCCCCATCTTGTATTTTTTGTGGTGAACCAAAAAGTGATAGTAAATATGTCTAATGTTTCCATTTTGGCATTGGGCACGTGCCTCTGAAGAGTAAGGCTTGGCCTTAAATCGTCTAACATCAAGTATTGATTTATCAATAAAAAATGACAATCAGAAGTAATGGAAGGGTTTCCTTCAGAGCAATCACTTTTGAAGTAAATAATTCAATCCTACATGTTCAAGTAATTAGGTTTCTTCTTTGGAATATTTGTCTGTTTAGAATCATGCATCTAACAGAGGTTATAGTAATTTATAAGGATTAATAGTATATCCATTAAAAGAAAACCATCCAGGAATGATAAATGAGAATAAATCAGATGAATATAGAATGTTTTGTTATGTGGTTTGAGCTCAAAAGGAGGAAGCCTGATTATAAATGATTGAATTAAATATAAACAGACACCTCAAAACCTATGTGAAATATTTATTTTTATTACAGGATTTCTCATTTATAGGTATTATCACTGAAATCCAGGGAGGTTTTACCAGTGAAGTGGAAAAAGGCTTGACTGACACAGCACAGCTTGAAAACTCATCACTTCATACACAACCTGGAAATTCAGTGTATTTTGAGGACAGATCAGGAATGGTACAATTCCTAATAATTATCATAATTATGCTAAAAGCAAGTACTCCAACCAAAACTCTTCCAGGATGATGGCCTGACCCACAGCTTGGCATGTGAATGGAAGTTGCACAGACCACTGGCATTTTCATGTTTGCTCATGTCCCTGCAGTTATTTTCTTTTTAAATTTCTACTTTCTGTTTTTCAAAAATTTTTTCTATTCATTTCTATTCTTTTGTTTATTATAACATTTTCTTTTCTAGATCCCTGGACTAAATGTGGGGGAATTTGCTGGAAATGGTGGAAAAGTTTATGATAAAATATTTTTAATTACTCTGTGCTATCTTTCAAGACCTCACACCTCTTTTGGTAGAATTTTTGGGTTTTAATGAACATTAATCATGAAAGGGTCAGATTAGAATCTAGAATCTTGCACACATAGCCTGACCTCAAATATATTTTTACATTCACATTTTACTATCTAAGTTTTAGCTCTTTTAAACACTGAATGAAATGTTTACTTGAACAGAGTAAAGCTTGTATTTCACACTCCTAATCTGAATAAAGGCACAAACCAGTCTTCAATATTTGCATACAAGCCAGGCTTGTTTATACTGATTAATTGAGAAACCTGCTAAAAACGACTATTTTATCCCATTCTTTTACTACCACATTTTTTTAAGCAAGAAATCATTGGCAATCTTGGAAAATAATGTGAAAAAATGTTAGTTTTCTAGCTGTAATTCCCCCTTAGAGTGCAGCACGTTGCCTGTGGAACTGATGGAAAGTGAACCTGTTCCTTGGTGCCCCAGCAGACCCCATCACAGCTATTTCTGACTCTGCCCAAATTGATGGAGCTGTTTTAACCACAGATTTTGGCTGACATGGAGTCAGAGGGTGTCGTTCTGATATTTTTTGAAAAATTTCTTTACCAGGATTTTTTCTCTTGAGAAGCTGAGAAGCCTCAGAGGAAAAGAAAAACAATAATTATCTGCTGCTGTGCAATGCAACAGGTGCATCTTTGATTGGTCCTTGTTGGTTATTTCTAATTAATGGCCAAACACAGTCCAGCTGGCTCAGACTCTGAGAGTCACGAGCTTTTGTTATTCATTCCTTTCTATTCCTTTCAAACCCTTCTGATGAAATCCTTTCTTCTATTCTTTTAGTGCGGTTCTAATCTATCATTTTCTTTTAATATAATATATATCACAAAATAATAAATCAGCCTTCTGAAACATGGAGTCAAAATTCTCATCTCTTCCCTCGTCCCGAGACCCCTGTGAACACCACAACAAGAGTGCTCTAGAACTGAGTGACTGTGGAGCCAAATTCTCAATCTGCTGGCAGCAGCTGCTCCCATAAAATTCCCGATGCCTGGCAACATCAGAAGTCATGGCCTTAAAAACTGGAGCAAGAGAATGCAATGCAGAAAGCAACAGCAAATAGAACACATTTAATCTTTTCTTCTAGAGAATAAGTGCCAGAAAAAAAAATAGCCTTTGATGCTGAGAGCTCCCCAGAAATAATCTGCACTGGGTGTTGGAGAGTTATGTGGGTCATGTCTAATCATTTCTTCTTGCTATTACTATTGAAAAAAAAAACCAACCAAAAAAACCCAAAAAGATGTCTGACACTGTGGGAAATCATGGTCTAAATGTTCCCAAGTGGTACGGATGATGTACAATCAGGGGACTGTCAAACAATGCAAAATAAGAAATCAGGTTATGCTGTAATGGATCCCAGATTCAGCAATCACATTAGACACAATTCCTTTAACTGTGGGAGGCTGTGGAACCATGAGAATAAACTGCTTTCAGATCTAATGGCTCTCGTTTTATTCACAGAGGTAGAAAAATCCAGCTCTTTCTGACCACTGGGAACAACCCCATCTTAACATTCTTATTTATTGCTCCTTTTGGAGGTTGTTGAACAGTTCTCTGGATTATATAATTCTGGACTAATACCTCAGAATCACAAAATACTCTATGTGTATGATTCTATTATGTGAAAGATAACTGATTTTCCATGGCAAAATTTGGAAATGGCAGCTCCCAAAGCCAACTATGATTGAATTGTTTGAGGAAAAAGTTAACAGCTAACCAAGACTCTGGGTTGGACAAGTTATGCCTTCAAGGGCTGGAGTGATTCTTGGCTCAATAACTTAAAAGAACAACAAGTAGAGTTTTTCACCTTGTAGCAAGAGAAAAAAAAAAAAAAAAGTCATGCTAGTGAATTACACAGAATTGCCCTCAGATACCCATGCCTGTACAGCAGCAGTCAAATATGACCCTGTTAGGAAGAAGATATCACAACACCCTCAAAGGCAGCCATCGATTGCCTTTTCTAGATCAGATTTTTGCACTGAGCTGTCTGAAAGGAGCCCTCTTTAATTCACTGCATCACACAACAAACTGAAACAAGGGATGCCATTTACCAGAATTAATTGTCTCAAAGTCAATCAGAAAAAACTCATCCTGGGAACTCTAACTACAGAAAGCACATTTCTAAATTGACAGTAAGCTCATGCACCTCCACTGCTTTGTTACCCACAATGAAATTCAGCCAGGTACTCACCCCCACTTTCCATGGAAAATTCAGTAGCAAAAGTGGACTCATAGAAAGATAATTGATTTAATTCTTTGTATTTCTAACAGAAAAAAAAATTGTTTTATTCTTCAAAACTACTAGAACAGACAGGCAAGCTGAAAACCCCAATGAATAAAAATTTGCTTTTTTTTCTCTAAACCAAATTATTTTATTCCCATATAGATCCATGTTCTTTACTTGCCATCTTTGGTCTGATTTTGTATTGTGCAGCCTGGAGGAGAGCCAGGTTAAACCATTACAGTGAAAACTCCAACCCTGCCTCACAGTTCATTTGAGCAATCCTTTTGACTCCTCATTATTTCAGGTGGTTCTTGCAGGATAGACTGACATGAAAGTTATAGGGCAGCACTGAGGGTTTGTTCATCAGAGAATCTGGTAACTGATAACTGGAAGGAAGCTGAGGAGTTGATGCAGCTGCCTACTCCAAGCTAAGTGAGACCAAGCCAGACTGCCTGGGGCTTGAAATTCTCCAGATGGGTCTTGAAAATCTCCAGAACTCCACAGCCTCCCTGGAAAACCTGTTCCAATCATTAATTATTGGGTATTTTCATACACACCTGATCCAAGCCACTCCCATTTCCATGCATGAGCACTCCCTCCTCCTCCCTCTGCGCCTCAGCTAAGATCCTGCCTTCATTTTCCTGCTCACTTCTTAGCTATTGGCTTTTGTTTTTGTCTGTTAATGGATGTAAAATTTGCATTTGCTCAGACTGCAACAGAATAACTGCCAATAACTACAAACAGAGGAAATTGCACTGCATTAAGTTTCACTTTCTTACACAGTGATGTTTCTGAGTATTTTGTACAATGATGTTTGTATTTTAGAAGTAAGTCTTCAAGATTCAAATAAAATTTAAAAAGGATGGGGAGGGACAGAAAAATATGATTTCATTTGAGTGACAGGCCACAACTAAAGACTGAGTTAAACCACTTTCAGTTTCCCCATTACACATTCCCCTACCTGATATCAGCATTCCTACTCATACTGTGACACCAGTAGCTGTGGACAAAAAAGAAAATAGATCTTTAAACCTGGACAGAAATCAGGACTCTGGCAGAACCTTGCCTTAAATAATATCCCTGTAATTAACAAGGCAAAAAGACAGAAACTGCATGACAAAGAGGATGGAGATGGGCTTCTGAAAGGAACTTTCATAAACATTTTAAATCAGTTATTGGGGAGGGTTCAGCCCTCAACATCCATTATTTCCTTTTTCCATGGAATTGTGAAGAACATCTCAGGAGCATTGCTGCTCCTGGAGCCTCCTTTGGAGGCCAATGGAAGCCTTGCCAAGCTTTTGCTGCTCTTGTACTTCTTACATGCTTCAAAATTCAGTGCACTCACATTCCCTTGGCAAACACCTTTGAGTTTATTAATTATTTCTCCATTAATATTTCCTGCTTTTTTTTTTTTTTAATGAGAGAAAAACCTGCTTGAGCCTGCAGGTAAACCTGAATGAAATTTTTCAAATATCAGAGCTTTAATAAAGAAGTGACTCTTTAGCAGCCATTAAATAATTAAGGGGCTGCAGCAGAAGTTTCAAATGGCCCTTGTCAATGCTTCATAACTTATTTTCACATCAAAACTCTAAACCATGGGCAATGTGCATTTCTACTGACATTTTAGGACAGATTGTAAAGTTCTAAGGCCACTTTGAGGAAGTGAAAGAAAACAAACTGCATTAATAAAGAAAAAGGAAAATATTTTGTTTTGGGTTAGATTCTACAGATTTAGAACGCATGCAACTTCATGCAACTACCTTTACATTTGCCCACTATAATGAAAATCAAACTATTTTGATCCAAGCAGAATAGACAGCAGGTCTTGGTTTATCACCACACATCTGTCCAAATCTCTCCTTAGGTACTGCAGCCCAAAGCAGCCTGACTGCTGTGAAACTGGTGGAGAATTTTATCCTTGGAGAACGGAACCCTTGGATCCATCTCTGTAGCTCAGTGAGGTGAGCCAGCCGGGGAGCAAGCACAGCATTTACAAACACCTGACTCTGCCAGAATAATGGGGCTGTAAAGCTCTTTGGGGGAATTAATCCTTCCCAATCCTGGGCTCTAAAAAAATTCCCAGTGTTCTGGTGATTTCTCAGCTCACTGGCTGAGAACAGCTTCTTGTGAGGAGTTTTTGAATGATTTCAAGAGAGGACTTCTGAGCTGCTTTAAAGGATGGAATTTATTTTTATTATTTTTTATATAGGTAGGAAAAGCGAGTTCAGCTCACATTTTCACCGCAGAGTTTAGAAAGTCACAAGACTTCTAGTTACAAGATTTTTTAAAAGATTTATTGACTAATAAAATACTACTAACAAAAATATTTCTGGTTTTGACTTTATCTTTAAATATTTCATTTAATACACTCATGTTACAGCTCAAGTTCTTAGTTAATGATGTTATGACACAAACTTACAGTATTACATTCTAAACTTCTTGTTTACTTTTGTAACTATTTTTATTTTTTCTATATCTTAAAATCTAAACTTTCCTTTAGTTAACATGTCTCTAAACTATAAATCTACATTCCCACTTCCAACACCTAAGTTCAAAACCACAAACACCAAAACCCACCACAAACACAAAAAACCAAACACAACCACACACAACCACACACAAAAAACCACAAACACACACAAAAAACCACAAACACACACAAAAAACACACACAAACAAACACAAAAACCCACACAAACACCAACCAAAACCCACAAACAAAAGCCACCCACCAAAAACCACAAACACCCACCAAAAACCACAAACACCCGTTTTTGCAATGAAAACCAGCTAGAACTACAAAATAACTGCTTTTTCACTCTTTGCAGATAAAGAAGCCTAAATCATTTTTGTAGAAATCCTAAATAATGCCATAAAGGGAGAATCACGACAGAGCAAAGCATTGTGAGCTTTATTTGTTTGCTCCTCCCTAAGAAGATGCTTAAAGATTCCTTGGCAAATATCAGTAAAGCCTCAGTTGAGGCAGAGCTCAAGTGGGAGCTCTGGAAGCTCAGCAGCACTTGCTAAGAGCCACCATGAGCACAAAGCAAATGCCCTTTCTTCTTTTTACCTTTCTTTTTTCTGTACTTGAGTAAGCACAGGAAAATGAAGGTCAAGCTTTTGGGACTCAATGTTTGCTGCTGAAAGTCAAAAATTGCCAACCTCAACACTGCCTACCATGGCTGATCTCACTCCAAGGCTTAGGAAATGTGCAGGATGAGAAACCTTCAACCCAAGCATTTGAAAAAACCCCAAGAAAATAACACTGTTGCCTCCAGGCTTGCTCAATTATCTTGTGCCCTTGCCGTGCTTTGAATTCTCAGTAGAGAAGAAACTCCAGTGGATTACTGTGAGTTATCACGAGAGTACAAGTTGTGCACTGCCCACAAAGCCAGGACATTGTGGTGCCACAGAAAAACCCTGCTGCAGTAAAACTGACATTTGCTCAATTTACCACAAAGAACTTCTCGGGAAAATGAGTTACTCATTTTTCCTCCCAGCTAAAGGAGCTTTCATGGGGTGTCAGAACTGTACACAGAGCAGGACAGCAGCAAGTGCAGTTTTAGCTCTGTAATTAAAAATTAAAAGAGAAGCAGGTCATTGGTAACAAGGCAGGTCTGAGCTAACTTCAAATCCATGTCCTCTGTTTGCTCAAAACAAGCTTTAACAGGAGAATCCAATACATCTTCTACAGGGAAAATGACTTTGTGATATCAAAGGATTCTTTTTCCATTGTCTCGATTTTTTACTCAAAAAAATGAGGCAACATGAACCAAATAGCTTGCTTTAGAAGGAAAGAAAAAAACCCCACATGTATTACATGATTTCCAGATATGTTCATCACTGAAGATGACCATCAGAACTAACAGAATTTCCTAGGAGAAACAGCTTATGAGAATTTCTTCAGAGGAAAACTGTGACAGATCCCACACAAATGGAAAAAAAAGTAAATCTCAAAATAGAACTAAGTTTAGGTGGCATTATTGACGAAAGAACAAGATGAGGAGGCTGCAGACAAAGGAAAATAAAAGAAAATGACAAGAGGTCTGCAGGCTCATCACAGGGGAATTCAAGGGAACAGCACAAGATATCACTGTTGGAAATCAGAAGCAATAAATGTATGCAGGAAGGCCAGCAGAAGTACATTAGAAGCACGATATCCCAGAAACTACTGAAAGATTCATGCTTTTATAGTCTTATGCACCCAGCCTCAGTGAAGGAAGTGTATTCACTGAAATTCCTGAAGCAATGGGTACATTTCTGATCCCAAAACTGTGGTGCATAAAACTCCTGCAAACATTCCTTAAATATTGGTCTACCCACAGGAAAAAGCAAAGTGCTAGACATTCACAAGTCACTTGTTTTTTAGTCAGAGTGAATATCCCATCAGAAAAACAAATCTGACTAAACCCTTGGTTTTAAGGCAAAGAAAATTACTTCATTTGTCAGAATCACAGTAAAAACAAACTAAAATATAATAAAACTATGATTGGGAGACTGCCACTTCTGCCTCTACCCAGCTGCAATTAAAGATAGGAAGCTGGAGGGACTCTGAGCACTGCTATGAAAGCTACAACAATTATCCTACAATCCCAGCTACAACAATTGTTCCTCTCTGTGAGAAATGGGTTTGTACAGGATTCTCAGAACCTGGCAGGAAGCTCACACAGCCCTGTCCATCTGTGTGCAAACTCTGAGATAAGGTGTGCTGCC
>JAWMQZ010000283.1:1177633-1203440 GCA_035584835.1 Tangara arthus
GGGACACCTTAGGGACGCTCCGCTGGCGAAGGAGCCCCGGGACGGGCTCCGGTCCAGCCCAGAACCAGCCCCAGGGACAGTGCCGAGAAAATGGCGGAGCCGCCTCAGGAAAGGCGGGACAGGGACGGGGCGGGGCGAGGTGACGTCACCGCCCGCCCTTTCCAGCACCGCCCCAATCTGTGGGAAGCTCCAAGATTCGGGCCCTTTGGCTGAATCCCAGGGGGTTTAGGCTCTATCCCAGGGGGTTTAGGATCCATCCCCAGGGGATTTAGGCGCAGTCCCGGCATTTCCAGACGGATTCCGCCGTTTCTGGCCGGATTTATGAGGGGACGCGGATCACTCTGAGGGGCGGGCGGAACTGCCCTCAACAAAGATGGCGGCGATGCCTCCCGCCAGAGACGGGCAGTTTGCGCTGGTTGAGCCTAAGGAGCGCTCCTGGGGGACGCTGCTGGGTGGATTTGGGCGCTTTGGCTGAATCTCAGGGGATTTAGGCTCAATCCTGCCGTTTCTGGCAGTATTTTTGAGGGAACGCGGAGCACTCTGAGGGGCGGACGGAGCTGCCCTCAAGCAAGATGGCGGCCGCGGCCTCACGTAAGAGAGGGACAGTTTGCGATGGTTGAGCCTGGGGAGGGCTCCTGGTGGATGCTGCAGGGTGGGTTTGGCGCTTTGGTTGAATGCCAGAGGATTTAGGCTCAGTCCCGCCATTTCCAGGCGGATTCCGCCGTTCCCGACTGCATTTATGAGGGAACTTGGAGCGCTCTGAGGAGCGGGCGGAACTGCCCTCAACAAAGATGGCGGCACAGCTGCCCTGTCGTGGAGCGCGGACCAATCAGAAGGCAGGCAGGGCAGAGGTACTGGCGGAGGTTCCCCCTCGTCGGCGTCGGCGGCCGCTTCCGGCGGAAAGGCGGAATTCTGACTCTCTCAGCGGTTGTGTTTTGTACCGTTGCGTGTGTTTTGGTGTTTTTCCTTTTTCCTAATTAATTTCCGTATTTCTGACTTGGAGTCTCTCACTGGTTTTGCTTTCAAACCAGAACAATAACTATTATAACTATTTAGTACTACAGCTGTAATACAACTAGAATATAACTATTATGATTAGAACTATTTAGTAATATATCTCTAGTATAACTTTTAAAACTATATTTAGTATTATAGCTATTATATAACTATAATGTAACTAATATAACTATAACTATTTAGCATTATAACTGCACTATGACTATAACTATTTTAACTGTATTTAGTATTATAACTATAATTATATTTATATTATATTAATACCTATTATTTATACATTATATATTTATTATTTAATATTACATATTATATATATTATATTTATAATAGATGTTATTTATTATTTTATATATATTGATATATTCTTTATATTTTATTTATATTTATAATGTATTTTATATATTATTTAATATTACATGTCTTATATAATATATTTAGAATAGATGTTATATATTATTTTATATATATGTATATATTCTTTATATTTATATTTATTATTTATTATTATATTATTTAATAATAGAACTATTTAGAATTATATAACTATTTACTATTATGTGGAGGAATGGCTGCATGCCAGAGGCCATGTTGACCTGTTCCCGGTAGCTGAAGAGTTTTGAAACTAACAAATTCAGCTAATGAGCTATGTATCCTTGAGCAGAGATGTGGGGATTAAAAACAACATGAGAAGGAGAAAATCTAATTCTGAAAAAATGTAAACACAAAGGTGGAGCTGACATGTTCAAAATAACCAATAACTTGCTCAAGTTACAGAATATGTATTAGCTTATTATCATACTGTATAAAAGTCTGATGCTCTAATCATTAAATCGAAGCTTGCTGATCTTTCATATTGAAGGCTCTGAGTCTTCCCTCACCGATGTAACATATAATTTTCTTTTAATATAATATATATCATAAAATAATAAATCAGCCTTCTGAACCATGGAGTCAAGATTCTCATCTCTTCCCTCGTCCTGGGACCCCTGTGAACACCACCACAGTTCTCACTCCATAGGGGATATTTTGCAGAGAAACAAACTTCAGGTGAGAATGAATAGGATACTCCAAGCTTTAGGCTCACTGTCACTGCAGAATTAATTCAGTTCCATTCTCACCACTGCTGCTTATTCAATTCCTACCAAATACAATTCTCTAGCTGAAGAAATGTTTTCCACACAAGCTGACTGGCCCAAATAGGGTATCATTTAAATACAGTGAAAATCAGCATGGGACCAAAAGGGAGATTCAGCCTCTCTGTGCAATTAACTTATCTGGCTACCTATTTTTCTTATTTTGAGAAACAAGTGTACCTAGACTGCCAGAAGAATCAGAG
Organism: Tangara arthus; assembly: GCA_035584835.1. Taxonomy (NCBI): domain Eukaryota; kingdom Metazoa; phylum Chordata; class Aves; order Passeriformes; family Thraupidae; genus Tangara; species Tangara arthus. Next base: position 1,179,987 of record JAWMQZ010000283.1, read on the forward strand.
CCAGATTTCTCATATATTATAATCTTATCAAGTGAAATTAACTGGAGGGGGAAAAACTGCAGTAACTTCAGAGCTTTGGACTCCTCCATTACTTCCATTTATTTTGCTTCTTTTAAACTTTCTCCTTCAATCCTTCCTTTCCCCATCCTTGATTCTTGCTAACTTGCATTCCCAGTTCACCTCTAAGTTAGGTTCTCAGTCAGTCCTCAGTGGTCCTCTATTTCTTCTATTCCCAGTCCCCTAGTCTCTCATTTTGTTTTCCTCTGGTACCTTTTCCCCTTCTGTTCATCCTACTAAGTTCTGGCACAAATCCTTTCTGCACTAACATCTGCTTTGGCTTCTCAGAGCCAAACATTTTGCAAAGCTCGAGAACTTGTCCCACAGGGTTGCACTGTACAGGCATCAGCCTGCTTGTGCTACTGCTTGAAAAATGATAATTCAGACATCACTTGGTGCTTGGAGAGACAAGAGTCTGAAAAGGATTGGATGGTGGTACAGTTTTTCCATGCAAATGACTGTAACAGAGCACATTGCCTCTTTTCTGTTAGTCATGGTGCTATCTGGAGAGTAAAGACAAGTCAAAACAATTCATACCCATCCTGCTTGGCGCCATAAATTATCCATTCCCCAACACAAAATCTTTATTCTGCTTTTTTATGTGTTGGCCATTATTTTCTGATGCTCTCCATCATTACAAAGCAAGCAGACAAACAAATAAAAACCTACCAGTGTACAACCCATTGAATACAAGAGTGACCTGACTCCAGAGCACTCCCCCTGATCCAAGCACAGCACACAGGGACCATATTTCACTGCACAGAAGGAGCTCTCCCCTCCTTCAGCAGAAGAATGTTCCACTGTGCAGAGTACAAGTTAGCTCATGGGAACAAGCCCAGAACAAAGCAGATGCTTCTGTGCACTTCACTGTGCTGTGCCACTCCAGAGAGTGAAAGAAAAAGCACTTACAAGCTGAGAAACCTGATAGATACACAAAACATCAATTTATGAGAGCATTTCTCCTGAGACTGAAAGTTCTGAAAGTTCTCTGGGGTGTCCCTCACTTAAAAAGTCACTGACCTTAGGATGAGCCTGCACATCAGGACCTTTCAGGTGTCTCTGTATTGTGAGAAGACCCAGGTAAAAATCCAGATTTAAGACCTCTCTCCAGCCAGATTAATACATAACAAAACTGTAATGATTCCAGCTGAGAATTTCTAAGAGGCTATAAAATATTAACAATAGGAAGCAGCCCTATGGGGGAGACATTTTCTCAGCCTACATCCTCAGAATTAATTTGCTGAACTGTTTTGTTGACAGGTTTCTTAATAGAATAATCCAACAATAGAAGAATTCAATTCTTTGGTTTGCTGTAATTTTTTTTATGCAACACTTGACACATGCAATTGGCAGACCATAAATGTGGCTCTGGCTGTCAAAACAGGACAATCAGACACTTACATAAAGCTGATGAATTTCTAAACACTAAGAACTTCTCCAAGGACTTCCTAATATTCCAAAATCCATGGACAGTTAGTGAATGAATGTTTATCATCAACAGTAAGAGTCATGGATGGAGACTCTAAAATTTTAGAATTCTTCCACTCATTGTAGCATCATACTGCAAAGAGGCTGGATGAAAGCAGTATGCATAGGCTTGAAAGTAAAGGGGAAAAAAGCAATAAAAACCACCATAAACTCTGAGATTACATAAAAGAAAAGGAAATTACACAAAAGAAAAACAACATTTTGGTCGCAGTCTATTAAAGTGAATAATTAACAAACTTGTTGCAGTGGTATGTTTATAAAATAACATGAATTCAACATAAAAAATGGCCCAAATGTTTGTCTCCTACAGCTGGAGAGTAATAAAACCATAAAAACAAAACATGTTCTGAAAGGATTATCTGAATTTCAAATATCTGAAAGATAAGTGTCACAACACAGTTATGAATACTTTAAAATTAAAATACTAAAAATGTAAGAAAAAAAGGCAGTTCCTCCTTTGAAAATAAAAACTGCAATGCACAAGGAGTTATGTTCAAAGCAGTTAGCAATTGTCTTACAACTGGAAACCTGAAATCATGTCCACATGTCTAGACATCAGCTGGACAAGCAGATAATGGGAATCCTTTTGTTCCTGCTAAGGAATGAGTATCTGGATAAAGTGATACCACCCCCAATAACAGAACTGTTCTTGGCACTTGAGAATTGCTTGAAGAAAATCTCAGAACCAAAATTAACCCCACAGGGTGAAACAATGATTTCTCTGGCATTTCAGTCAGCACTGAGCACATTTTTATCAGCTGTGCCTGTGATGCCTCCTAACAGGAGCAGATTTGGAGGAGGCTGAATGGCTCAGCAACTACAAAAACATCTCAAGGAATTTTTAAAAAGTCTCAACCACAAGGAAAAAAAGAAGTCAAATATCTTGCTACTGACTAAAAGAAATAAAAGTATATCCTGTTCTCAGCCACACAGCAACACTGATTGTCCTACATGAACAGAGAATCAACACAGTGCCCTGACACTGAAAAATTGATACTGACAAAGCAATTGAATTATCTGAGAATTACACTGAGCTGATCCAAAGCAAGAAAGAGAAGCAAAAACTCCCAACAATTTGCTAACTATAAAGCTCAGGAAAACTATGGGCTTTCCAAACAAAAATTTATTTAAACAATGAATAATTTATTTTTCAACTGTAAAAGCGGTTCTAGATCATAGCAAATTCACATTGCTGACACAAGAAACAAAACCTTTGACATATCCTACAACAAATACTTCTTAGAGGACAAGGAATGCTTATATCAGAAATATTATTGGGGAAATGTGGAATTATGTCTGAATCAAACCAGCAGACTAACATGCTGTGACTGCCTCAGAGACAGACATGGGAAAACCATTACAGATAAAATGAGAGCATGTCATTATGGTGAAGCTGGTACTCAACTTTGCCAGGGAAAAACTTAAAAAGAACATTTGAGGCTGGCTGGAAAGAGAAGAATGTTATGACATGAAGGAGTAAAGCCAGCTGATAGAATGAGCTGCCTCAAGAAGCTGTTTGAAGAAATTCTAGAGGGTGTTCAGCTATAGAATAAAAAGCACCCTGGGCTCTCAAAGCAGCTCCAGCTGCTCCTGGCACTGGACACACACGTGGAGCCTCCCCTCAACACCTTGGGGACACACAGGACATCCCCCTTGGCCTCAGCCACCATGCTGGCACTGGAATGGCACTCAAACCCAGAGAAACAACAAGTCTCAATGTCACTGCCTCCACAAAGAAATTTTCATTGCGTGTTGCACGGTATCACCTTTCCTGTACCTCAGCTTTCAATAAAGGCATAAGATGAAAATTCTTAATTTGAAAAACCAAAGCTTATAATTACTGTCAAAACTAAAACTTTTTCTAGGTGGCCTTTAGGATTAGTTACACTTTCTTTTGTCTGCACACCTGCTGATATTAACTTACATTCATTTCCTCTGCAACTGAGGGGGTCCTCTTATGTTACTTGGACACAATAAAATCTATAAAGAAAACTGTTGCTGTAACTCCTAATATACTCAACCACACTAGATAATTTGTAGCCTGACTCATACATTGCTTAGTTCATGCATGATTAGCACTAGCCTTGGTTTGGCTTTGATATCCAAAGTACACCCACAAAGTGGGTCAGGCTAAACAGGTTTCACTGTGCTTTTTATGGGGGTGGGAAACTCTTGACTTTCCTTCCATCATTTGTCAGTTTTGCCCTGTTTATCTTTCAAAACAATGACAGAGGATAAAGCATCCAAAATCTCATTGTTTGAACACTTTTTAAAAGCACAGCCTAATGCAATATGTAAAGGGTTTACATTCATTTCTGCAAGTCAAAAACTGCTAGGATTAGACTGGGACTATTTACAGTAGCTGCTGGAAGCTGCTAATAGGCCTATCAGTTGCAGAGAAATGGAGCATTTTCACTCCAAATACCTAATGAGGCATGAAATCAGGGGGCAAACAGTGCAGTTTTAGGTCAGTGATTTGTCAGAAGGCCATAAAAGTGATGGACAATGTAACTGCCTTCCATGCCTTGAGAAAAAAAAAAATCACTCTCAAAAGTAAAACCAGAAAAAATATAAATAAACTTTATTTCAGTAAAGGTTTCACGGGATAACTGTCTTATTTCTAAAAGGATTTCAAGGAACCATGGTAATTCCCATAGCTACAGCTGACAGAAAATTTTGATGTACAGTGAGTCACGGAGCAGAGCACTGCAGAACAGTCACAGAATTTCTTGCAGAGCCCAGTCCTTGCAGCAGAAGAGGACTGAAATAAAAGAAGCTAAGCTCACAAACATTTCTTGTTTGGTTTGTGCATACACCCAGCTGCAGTGACCATTTTAATATCAAGACAAGAATATGTGCAACTCCCTTCATAGTCAAATGTCAGAGTCAGTTTCTGACGTTCCCTGCCACAAACATTTCAGGACTTGCTGCTCCATGAGTGGAACTGGGGAAGCGTGACAGAACCCATGAGTCAGGAACAGAAAACTTAGCAAGCAAACATCCTCTTGCAGTAAAACACTCTAAAACATGTGTCCCATGTGAATTTTGCAGCAACAAAACATTGCACAGGAGACCTCAAGTCCACACTGAGGCTTGTGAGGTGCTGTTACTTTGCTACTGCTCTGCTCCAGGATTTCAGCAAGCCATTCAACTTCCCTAAGTAATATTGCTGGGGACCTTCTCAATGAGATAACCAACTGGTGATTGTTAAGATAGATGTGATCTGCCCTGGAAAATATCCTTTTTTATTAATACAGTGTGCATCAGCTACCCATAGTAGCAGCGCTATGCCAGTATAGCCATGTCACAGAGTAAATGTTTGCCTTGAATAAAAATATCACAGGAAAATTTCTCCTTCTACAGACAACATCACACACAAGAGTTCCCAAAAAATGGCTCATAATCAATCACTGCTAGTTATATATTTATTTCTTTTCCCACTATTATTATTATTAAATAGTTATTTTGCTGGCTGGGTTTCCCAAAACTAGGGCTTAACTAGAGTGCTTTGCACTGGCTGCTGGCAGCCACAGAACTGACAATTCTTGACCTAAATGCTGATCTGTTCCTTTCTTCTCCTCAGCTTTGGTGCTCCATCAAGGCAGCCTTAATTGAAGACAAACAGCATCAAAGAAATGCTGAGTAACCATGAATCAAGCCCTACTATTCAACAGGAAAAAGCTGTGGAAGGCTTCCTGGAGTGCTGTGTGATCCATAAACCCACACTCACACTGACATAAAGCCCACTCACAGATCATTTATTCATGACATCTTTACTCCCTGGGACATCAGGGTGCACTGGGGAGAAGTAACACCCAGACAAATGATTCAGCATGCGCCAAGTCAAAAAAAAAAGTCGTTTTCCCTATTTGATTCTTCACCAGCTGTCAGAGTAACAACCTTCATTTGCCATCAAGCCAAGCATGGAGAGGACATTTTTCTTAGGAAAGGACAAATTCTAAATTCCTTGAGCACCCTAACCTGTTACCAGTGAGTAACCATTGACTGTCTTAGGGCTGTGCAAGGATTGGATGCTCTGGAAGCGACTAGAAAGAGGCTGAATGAGATTGCTTTTAGCAATGTCCCTGCTTTTTGAATCAGAAATAAATTCAATACCTTTGGAGATGGGTAAAAGAAACTCCCAAACATTGGGTTTGTGTCCCAAACTGGCACAGAGTGGCTGCACCAAATCCAAGTTTCTGAGCACATTCCCTCCAGCCCCAAAGCAGGGAGCACAGAACAGCAGCAGGGTGATGCTGCATCATCTGTGAAGCTGCTCAGACGAGAGGAGCAGGCTGGAAGCAGCAGCCAAAATCCTCTTCAGCACAAAGATCTCACCGAGCAGGGAATGTTCCAGGCTATAAATTTATAAGGACTGTCACGAAATCAGCCTGGAAAGGGCAGAAGATTCCCAAAGAGGCGTCCCAAGGTCAATGCCAGTAAAGCAGAGGGTTCTCTTCGTGAGACAGCAACACTCAAAGTGTTGAGGGGGATTTTAGGGTTTTTTTTTTTTCATCTTGACAGAATTTCTGTTATTTCTAGATACCCCAAAAACTCCACATAATATGAAACCACATAATCAACAGTTGTGTGCCAAAATGTAAATGTGAATTTAAATAATCAGAAGTCTTTATAACATTGTCAAATGAAATTTAAAAAAAAAAAAAAAACAGAACAACTAGGTCAGAGAGCAATTTGAGACACTACATGCATGCTATTATATCCATAGCTAACAAAATAAAACTTATTAGCATGCTACAAAATATGCCAAGGTAATTTTAAAGATTATTTTAAATGAGTTTTATGGTGTTACCCAGACTTTGAATGACTTAAAGATTTGGTGTGAAATAAACAGTTCTGTTTGTGACATTACTTGATGACTTTTAGATAAAATACAGCACTTGGCACCCACATTATCTACAAGGAAAACTCAAGTAGGCTATTTATTTCCCTTTTTCCATTTATGTCTAAATGCTCCCTACCAAAACTATCAGCTTTTTTCCCTGCAACAATTGCTCTCTATATCTCTGACTTCATGTTTCTGAAAGAGTAGATGACAATATTTCATAAGAAAATCATAGAGAAACTCAAAGCAGACAACATCTATGCCTACTTGGTAAAAGTCAAAATGTACTTCCAGCACATTTTGTAGGAGCTAGACAGAGATGTTTGCCTTGAAGAAAAGTAATAGGATCCCTGGTGGTAGTAAAAATATGTAACCACAACTACATTCAGGTTGTTTTGTTCCCCAAATATGCCAAATAAAATAAAGTGGACATTTTATTTCTATTTGACACTAAAGTTTAAAAAAAATCCACTCAATGAGATAGTGATCCTGTACTAGTGGAATATCTTAGCCTGTTTCATTTTAATGGAAAACCAATTTAACAGCATCCTCAAACTTGCTTAGACTGAAAGAGAAATTAAATCTGACACTTTCCACTGTTCTGCTGATTTCTAGACCAGACTAACAGGATATCATATAGGTGAACAGAATCTCTGGGAGGTTTTTAAAATAAGGTGTAAGATCTTAAAATAATGCTGAACAATGGTCAAATGATAGATATGAAAAATTTTTGCTTGATTACCTTTGAAATTTGAAGTGAGCTACCTGGAGTTTATACTATATTGAATACAGTTATGTATGGCTTTCTTCTGAGTCTATCACAAAGCTTTTTGCAGACAGCAACAAGTCTGTCACTGCTTTAAGCTCTGGAAATCAAGGCAATGGAAAAGCAGCGATTTTTAAGTGATTATGTATGTCAATACTGCAGTTTTTACACATGAGGGAACTGAGGGACACACAAATCACTAACCTAGTGAGAAGACACAAACTGGGGAGAGTAGGACTTGTGCTACTGCTCAACCAAAAAGCCATCAAAAATTACCTTCACATACATATTGCTTTGCAGCATAAGCTTTGACACCTTTCAGATACCCTTATGAGTGAAAATGGCAAATGGAGCCAACCTGCATCAGCAGAGAAACAAATTTAAATTCCCCCCCGCCACAGCTGAGACAGCCACGACTTACAGAGCACCACCATCCAACTGCAGAGTGTTTCAGCCCATAGAGAACAGCACCACACCACTTCAGAAAGCTGCAAATGCCTCCTCTTTTTGTCCTTCAGCCTTTTATACCCCTCATACCCTGCACCTGTGTGCCCTCTGCTCACTGTGTGATTGCTCAGCACCCTGGGCACCCCATGGCTTGTTACCTTTAATATTCTTCACCTGCTTTTCACAGCTGGAGCCAACTAGGGATCAGGCTGGGCCCCAGCCCCACTCCCAATCACCACAAACTCTGTGCCTACACCCACCCACTATCACCAGAATATGAGAATATTTCTACCACACCCAGTTCCACTTCCCCTTCATCCTTATTGAGAATCCTTCAAATCCCAAAGCTCTCCCTCATTGAAGCACCATCCCATTTACACACAGGACAGCTAATGTGATCAACCAACACCAGTCTAAATCCATGGCTGGCAGATTTGTTAATTCCCAAATAACCTGGGAGCAGCCCCAGCCAGTCAGCCTCACATATTGACACTAACAGTGAAAAAGTGAACACACCTCACTGCCCTTCCTATATTTATGTAATACAAATTGATGTCACAACCTGTAGCTCAAATATCTCCTCTCATGAATTATTCCCCTCCATTAACTCCACATATTTCATCCTAAGCCACACAAGTCAGCAGAAGCAGCCTCACTGAGGCTTTCTTGAATGATAGCACTTCACAGTCTCTCTGTCACTGTTGACCCACTGCATGATTTAATATCTGGAATTTACAATGGTTTTCTTTAGTGGTCAGATGGAGAAACAGCAAATGGCACAACCTATATGATGTTACTCCCACATATTAAAGCTTCACATTCCCATGCTTTAGAACCCTGGGTATCTCCTGAAGCAGGGATAAAATAATTTCTCCACAGGTTTTTAATTATTTTCAGACCACAATCCCACCAATTCTTCAACACTGTTCAAAAGGTTAGGTAAAAAGGTATCCTGATTTAGAGTCTTGCATTCTAAAGGCAATTTCAGTGTCATATTTCTATATGAAAATACCCTCTCCCTAATCTCTTTCCTAGTACTGACAAAAGCTACTGTAAATAACAGACTTTTTTTAAAAAAAAAAAAAAACAAACAAAAAACACTTTGCTGCTTTGGGTCTTTCGTGATGTTTCTACTCCATGTGCCCAGCTGGGTTCAGTACTCCATTTTCTAATACATGAAAACGTGGCAAAAATACACCAAAGTGATAAAAACCTACTGCTAGGTCTCAAGAGAGCACCCAGCTCTATACCCAAATATTTATGGGTAGATAAAGCTGAGCTTCTATTACCCAAACTGCTGCCTCATCTCAGTCCCAAATGATTTCTTTAGCACTAAGTGAAACCCCATGGAATTCACTGTTCTGGTGCTTACACCAGTTCCTATGGCTCACTACAATTCTTTATTTTAGGTTCTTGCCATGCCTTTCTGTATTTGCCCTAAGAATCAGCTTCCTTACTGTTAACACCCACAGGAGATCTGTTGGAGAGCAACTATTTAGTTAGACCAACAAAACCTTTGTATGGGCATTAAGAGGTAATATGAGGCTTTATTTTAGATATCACTAGTGCCATCATAATTTGAAACATTATAAATTAAAGACACTTATCAGGGCAACTGTGTCTTGTTTGTTCTGTGAACTCTAGGACCAACTTTGTTCTAAAAACTAAAAACTCCAAGAATAATCAGGGTGTGCTGTCACTCTTTAGACATGGACCAAATGAAGGCAGGTCAAATTTTCGTATCTCCTCCCTGATAAATCCATTATTGTCCTGAAGAATGGAAGAGACCTTCAGGATCATCAGCACAACCCCCAAACCACCGAGGCACCTCTTGAACACACAGCAGAATTTATTTTAAAAGGCCAACCAACCAAAAAACCCAAACCCAACCAACCAAAAAAAGCAACTTTTGAGGGATGTCTTGGTGACCAAAAAAAAGTGACAGAATTTTGAGAGACATTCTGGTGATCCAAACTGCATGTTGGATTTTTTTCCCCTGAATGAAGAGACAGATTTGAGGGGGTTTGGTTTTATTTATTTATTTATTTAAAACAAAGAACAGCTTTGCTAAGAACTGATTTTGGAGTTGGGGTGAGATGAGAAATAGAGTCTGAGGGACGTGGTGGAAGCACATGGTATCCCGGGATAGCACAGGTGACACCCGGGATAGCACGGGGCTATTCCCGGGACAGCACGGGGCATTCCCGGGATAGCACAGGGTATTCCCAGGACAGCAGAGGACATTGCCAGGATAGCACAGGACATTCCAGGGACGGCACAGGGCATTGCCGGGACAGCACAGAGCACTCTAAGATAGCACACGGTATCCCGACATAGCACAGGGCACTCCCGGGATAGCACAGGGGATTCACGGAATAGCACAAGGAGCCCCGGGATAGCACAGAGCATTCCCAGGACAGCAGAGGGCATTGCCGGGATATCACAGGGCATTCCCGGGATAGCACAGGGAACTCCCGGGACAGCACAGGGAACTCCCGGGACAGCACAGGCAACTCCCGAGCCCCGGCGCGGCCCCGGCCCGGGTCAGTGCCGGTCTCCCTCAGCCCCGCCGCCGCCGCCGCCGCTCTGCAGCCCGGCGGAGCCTGCACCGGGCCGCGGCCCTCCGCTCACCGGCCGCGCCGGGGGCGTTCGCTGAGCACCGGCCCCGGGAATCACCGGGAAATAAACACCGGGAAACACCAGGGAACACCGGGAATCACCCGGGAACACCGGGCCCCTCAGGCCGGGGCCGCCCCTCCGCGCCGCCAGGTGTCCCTGTGGCTGCCCGCCGGGCGGAAGCGCCGCTCGGGCCGCCCCGGCTCTGTGGCGAGGCGCCCTTGATGGCCGCCGCCCGCCGGGCAGCGCGCAGGGAGCGAGCCCACGGCCGGAGCGGTACACGGCCCACACGGCGGGACGCACACCGCGGGCAGGTACCGGCACGGCGGGGAGGGAGCGGGGCGGCCCGGAGGCAGCGGAAGGGCCGGGCCTTCCTTCCCCGGGACATTGCCAGGCCGGCGTGGGGCGGGCTCCGCCTCCGCCATGCTACCCCTCAGGGAGCTTGGCTGTCCGGGTAGCGCTGGGTTACATCGCACACACAAACCTCGGGGATTGGGGTTTCCAGCGCTTTCCTCTTTCCGCCAAGGAGAACTCACAGCAGAAGCAGCCGTGTGCTCCTCCCAGGCGGAGGAGAAACGCTGCAGCTCCCGCCAGGAATTGCTGTGGATTGATGGATGAGATGCCCGTGTTCCGTCAGCAGTACTGTCGTTTGAACAAAGCGAGGTGACAGACTTGTTGTGTTTTTGTGCAGTTTAATATCACAGAGGGCATATCACATAGCATAGTACAGATATCAGACATTGTAATAGTTATTTGGTTTGGGTTTTTTTTCCTTAGGAGACAAATTGGGTTTCTCAGTAAGAACATCTTTCAAGAGTCCTGACTTAGAAATGTTGAAAATTCAGAGTATCAGTTGTATATTGACATGGTGTGTTTCAGCCACACACACGAACCCCACCTTCCACAGGAGGAATCAGTCCGAAATGCATGTTAGCACTTGAAGCAGGCTGGATGCAACAAACTTCTTCGAGTAAAGTTACTTGGTATTGCCTGAACTGCTGTTCAAATGTTAACTCAGCTGCAGTGAACTTTGGTCATTAACAGTTCCAGTTACCTTGGCTTGAAACACAAACTTTGTGCAGCTAATAATAAAAGATTGTCATTAGAGCTGGTTCACTAAGATGGTGAAGTTTGATAGGTGGTCTTTTAAAAAAGATTAAAAAATCATTCACACACCAGCTACACTGAAGAATTTGATTCTCTACCAGACACAACCAGTACACTGCTTTTCCATTTTTCTGGGGTTTGCCTTTGCAGAACAGGGTGTAGGTGAACATTAACATCCCAATTAAACTACACTCATTGCAATTAAGGTTCTTGGAGGATTTGAAAGCAAGTGATTCCTTTCTTTTTGTAAAAGTTTGTTTTTTACGTTGTGGTGGAAAATAGTGCAAGATGGGCTCAGGCTCTGGTTTGTTAGGGCCAGCACTGGGCTAGCAACTGGCAGGGTGTGAGACCTAAATTATTGTTACTTTTAACCCAATAACTGACCACTTGTGCACACAATGTGGACTTTTTTATCCAATTACACAAAACCAGCCAAACCCATGGAGGAGAAGGTGAAGAAGAAGGACCAGCCTCCACCCTAAAACGTCCATCTTGCTTTATGTATATTACTAGATTCTGAAACCTTAAACTCTACATTTTCCACCATGTGATATTACACACTTCTATTCAAACTCCACACCCACAATCCCAGTTCTGTCATTCCATTTTGGGAGCTTTCTCCACAGCCTCAGGTCAAATGCAGTGTTCTCCTGTGGATCAGTGCCTGCCAGCACAGAAAGTCTGAAATTCTCAGTAAGCAGAGTTCCAGCATCAGTCTGCAGTGGCTCACTTGGCATTTGGTAATTTAATTTGGTATTAGTGTATAGCTATGAAATAACTGCCCAACAGAGGGCTGCGCACAAAAGCCACATGACCCCAAAAATGCACACATCTGGAACTGCCAATCTTGGTGCATAGCCCAGCCTGGCTCTTGGAAAGGCTCAGGTTGATCTAGGGTGTTTACCTGCACCTGATAATTGTGGGAAGAACATACAGGAGAGTGCTGCTGGATGGGAATTGCTGGCTGACACCAGCCAGCCCACCTTCTGCAGCTTTTTTCCTCCTTAGAAACTCCTTAGGTGAATTGTGTAGCCATCAGCAGTCCCTCTCTGTGGGCAGCTGGGTCTTGGCTAGCAGGGATTGCCCCAGGAGTGGGGGTCCCCAGGAAAACCAATGACCAGATCTCTGTGAACATTTCATCCACTTTGCTCCCAGATTGCTTTTGAGACAGTCATGCCACTAAACATTTTGAATAGATACTTCCTTTAGCCAAAAAAAAAAAAAAAAGCCTCTGAAAGGAATAGAAAATGCATGGTTTAGTTCCAGAATAAATTTTAGTTTTATCTGGACTAGAAGGCTGTAATTTCTTTACATGTTTTTTAAATTACTTAAATCCAGTATGTCAGGCTTATGGAGAAAAGTTTGCACTGCAAGTCTGATTGATTTTAATGCTTTCTCTAGGGTGATCTTCACAGAAACTCCTAAAGGCTTCAAAGATTTGTTTTGGGCAAAATAAATGAGCTGAGTTGTTCTGATAAAGCAGCATGGATCCTTGTTCAGTTGGAGTTCAGCTCCAGGCTACCAACGAGTGCCACAAGATCTATTACACCCGTCACACTGGCCTCAAGACCAAACAAGATATCTCTTCATCTGACCTCCTGCTGCTTCAGCTGAGGACTGGGATAACCCTGTCAGAGAACAACACAATCTGCTTCCACCATGCCAAAATTTACATTGAGAGGTTTGAAGACTTACAAAAATCCTGTTGTGATCCCTTTAACATCCACAGAAAACTGTCAAAGAAGAACTTGCGAGCCATTGACTTGGACGATGCGGCTTTTCTGAGTGCCAAGTTTGGAAGGCAGTTTGTTCCTGGTTGGAAGCTTTGTCCCAAGTGTATGCAGATCATCAATGGAAGTGTGGATGTGGAACCTGAGGAGCGACAGAGGAGAAGGCTGGATCCAGATGTATGTATATGGATCAGTTTCCCTATCCCCTCTGAACTCTGCAAGCTATTACACTTCATAGAACTACCACATAAATTTAATTTTTCTCACCTAGAAATAAGAAAGGATGTAGTCTTTCAGATGTACAGGGGTTTATTATATTTAAACCTTTGTTTGGAGAACCCTAAAATCTTCTCTAATTAAATAATATGCCCTCTAAGTCTTGAAAAATTGTGTCTACTTATAAATTCATATGAATACCAGACTGCTGCTGGTATTTTAAGCTGTTATTCAAGCCTTGCAAACAACAAACTCCTATGCTTGAAACTGAGCACTGCAAAAGTTGCTTCTAAAGATGTCTCTTCAGTTAAAAAGGAAAAGAAGGCATTTTCTGTTGCAGCTCATTATGAAATGAGCCTGCAGTGAGGTGCATTAAGTGTACTCCTGTTGTGGTGTCTGGGCTGTGAAGGCCGTGGCATTTGGTCAGGGACACTGATGAACCAGTGTGGGAGGACACTTCTCCAGGTGCTGAGCTTGGAATGTGGCTGGTGCCTTGCTGGCTGCAGTGTTCAGGCTGTGCACAGGGAATCTGCACCCTGAACAAAGAGGAGTTGCATCCTAGGAGCTGGTCCCCTGCTGTATTTTTCAATTCTGTGTCAGTGTGATTAGCAGGATGATTTGATAGCATTGATTAAACTGCCACTATAAAGCTTGTGTTGCTGGGGTCAGAGACAGGTATAGTTCTCCAGCATAAAGATTTTAAGTTGTTCCTCCTTGGAAAGCATAGAATCATAGGTCAAGAATTCATCTAGGTTATTACAATATCCTTGACTAGATATTTTCTCAAGATTTGTATTTCTGATGAAGTGACATTTTCTCTTCCTTTAGGGGCGTACAGCTAAGGCTTTAAAGTCTCTGCAGTTTGCTAACCCAGGACGACAGACTGAGTTCACTCCGGAGACCAGTAAAAGGGAAAAAAGAAGGCAAACAAAAATCTCAGTGTTTAATTCAGACAGGTAATTTGTTAGCTCTGTTTACATTAACTTTCATTTGAAAATAAAGTAGCCTTGATGGTCAGGCTGTAACATTAGCTATGTGGATGTTTATGTGTGTATGGATTGGGTTCTTGGTTTTAGGGATGTTGAAGATCCCTCTCATTCCTGAGGTAAATAAAAGAGAAGATAAAATGTTAGCTTACAGTTCATATTTCAGGCAAACACAAAAAGGTGTTTGTGAGGCACAATACTACACAGACCATAGATGTAGCTATTAATACATGCATAAACTAAAATTCTGATAATAAGATAAATTTGAATACAGTAAGATCAAATAGGTTACACTTAAAATATTGGTCATCATCTTTCTGTAAACTCAGTAGTTACACTTGGTAAACAAAAGTGTGCAAGTTAGGACCTTACCTTCCTTTTGAAAAACAAAGTTAACATCCAATTTGGATAATACTGGATAACAAGTTACAACCTTCTAATGTGACAGATTACAAAAAAATAGAAAAAATTTCTATTTGTCAAAATATGCAAGAAATAATCGCATTAGTGCGTTGTATGACATTAAGTGTAACTGTACCAGACAGAAACAGACACTAAATGTGTTGCTCACCAACTACACATCCTTCCCTCTCCCTCTATTTCTCCTGCTTAGTTTGGGCACAGAGTGGGGATACAATTTTTTGGAGATACAGTTAGGGCTGACAGATGTTACCAAACACAGTAAGGTATCTCTGAAATTAACAGCGTTAAAGTGAGCACCTGAAGAAATCAAACTTCCCTCCTGTCCTGGTTTGGCATGGGAAGCATTCACAGAAGTGATGCAAAGCTTTTAGCCACTAGAAGGCTGTACACACCTCTGTGAAAAAACACATGTAAAAGACAAAAGAATATCTTCCTTTCTGAGAAGTTCCTTTTTTCCTTCCAGCCTAAAAAAATCTCAGCAACTTGGCATCAAAACAATAAGGGGATTTTAACATGGAAAAAAATACCTGTTTGTTTTCCATTGCACAGGCAAGTCATTCCAGCCAAGAGCAAGGTGTATGACAGCCAGGGGCTGCTGCTGTACAGCGGGATGGACCTGTGTGACTGCCTGGACGAGGATTGCCTGGGCTGCTTCTACGCCTGCCCCAAGTGCGGCTCCAACAAGTGCGGCACCGAGTGCCGCTGCGACCGCAAGTGGCTCTACGAGCAGATCGAGATCGAGGGCGGGGAGATCATCAGGAACAAGCACGTGGGCTAGGGGCCATCATGGCCGTTGTTCCATCCTGAGTGGATGGGCCATGCTTTGGGTAAACACAGCGCCTGCAGGGTTTAGTTTACTGTGATCTGTTGGGACTTGTCAGGACCCATGGGATGAATGAGCTCACTTTCACAGTTGTTTTCAGTGTGGTCATGGACATGACCATGCTGCTGTCTTTGCACTGTAATCAGCCTTCTTACTCATGCAGGTAGGATCTCACTGAACAGCTGTATTCTACTACAAGGTGCTGAATTCTAATGTGATCCATCCTGAGCCACTCGCTATTCTTTCATACATTGCTTTGTAGAATGTACCATCTCTGTGCATCCCTCATGTCTCCTTCTCAAATTCAGGATCTCGTGGGTTTTAATCTGTTTTAGGTGAAAGTTCTCAATGAATTTACATGCAGTGTTAAAGGAGCTCTCTTTCTAGTATTAATAGTAAATACTGTGTCTTCTATAGAGTATTAAAGCTACATCTGGTAAATCCAATCCTGTTCACTTAAAAAGGAGTCAAACGGATTTGGGTGTTCAGGTCTCATCCCAGTTACTGGGATTTGAGGTCAAGTTATCCTTATGAATTCATAGGGATATGAATTCATATTAAAATATTGAAATTACCCTGTCAATGCGCTGTGTTAAAGTATTACTTATTACTTTGTTGGTTTCTGTAGACAAAATTACAACAATTTTGCTCTGTTACCAGTCTGTAATTGGACTGAACCAGTACTTCAGCAGCCCTCTCCCTGGTTTTTTGTCTTTTTACTGATTTTTACGGTTTATATGCAGTTGAAAGCAATTTGAGCGTCTCTTTCCAAACCAAGATTAGACTGTTACCAGAAAAACCCAGATGAATGGAAAGTATCTTTGGTTGATACATTATCTGTCCTCATAATACTAAACTTTTACACTATAAGAATGCTTATTGAAAAGATTTTGTAAATTAGGTCTTAGTAGCATTTTTATTCTTTGTATTTTTGTTGTGTTTTGTATAAATTTCCTATCCTTTGGTGATTTGGTTTGCTGGGTCACATTTTTGCAATAATACTGTTAAGTTCTTGCAGACTTACTTGGTAAAGTTGTATAACCTTGCAATGTGCTCAGCAGATCTTTTTCTGTTCTGGTAAGTGTCATGAATGTTGCATTGCCAAAATCCAAAGTTATGCTTTGAGTTATGCTGACATCTGCTGGTCCTGCTGGAGTATAAGCACTGAGATGCTACATTTTTATTAAATCTGTTCTAAAAATAAATCAGACTCTTTTTTTGGTCAGAGCATTGGCAGCTGTTACAGTGGATGTCTCTCACTGTTTCATGTCTTAAGCAATCTTTTGAACCAGGTGAAAATATAAACAGGTAACTTCCAGGAGAGTGAGAGTGGAAAAGCTGGTTGAGTCATGTCATTTACGTGCTTTAATTATTTTTTTAATTAGACCAGAGTTGGCACTACCAACTGTTAATAAACTTAACAGGCTTCCATGTGTGTGATGAGTGCAACCCCTTCAGGTCCACAGCCAGATTTTGGATTCACTACCTAGCAGTAACTTAAGGTGCCTAGAGCATCTCATGATTAGAACTGTATTTCTGCACCTCCATTAAGTCTGTGCAAAGTTAGTACATTCAGCCTCTCATTTTACAGCTGCACAGCAGGTGATTACTTTCCCAAATAAAACACTTATTTCCTAACAATGCAAATAGTGAGTACTGTCCCTAAGGACAATTAGGGTTTAGGTTTTTTTCTGGTAAAAAAAATGACATTTTGGTGTTGGCTGTTCACATGTCCTCCTAACATATTTATGACATTTCTATTTAGGTGCATCTCCTAACATGCCTAGGCTGTAGTGTGTCACTAAGTTCAGTGGCATGTTTTTATACAGTTCCACGTGCCTCACAACCATTTTTCTCTTAAAAGACATTGTTACAAGTCAAACTTTGCTAGATTTGACCTGCTTACAGCATGAATTTCTCTTTTTGCTGTTTTATAAACACCACACAAACTATTTTGTCATCATTTAAAGTGAGTGCATGTGACTCCCAGCAGCACATGTACTTCCCCATCTGCCAGAATTACTCACAACTAAACCTGTTAAACAGGACATTATTTTAATAGAGCCAAAAGGAACAACTGCTTTCCATAAAGTCCAAAATTCAGGTGTACCTCAGTGGCTGTATTAAAACTTTCCTTTTGCTATTAATTGCAAAAATTTATGTCTTGGCAAAGTTTATATATTCAAGGGACAAAAATCAATGACAATAAAAGACTGGTTTATGAAGAATGAGTATCCCATGAATCAGTTTGGGATTACTGAGCAGAAGCTCCAGAATTGTGTAAGAAACCAAGCCAGTCCTTAACACTCTGCTTTCTCACACAGAGCAAACTTCACTTCATGTTTAGAAAATGGTCAAGTTTAACATCTTCAAAAGTCAGTGAGGGTTCTTCTGCTGACCCTGTGAGAGTTGCTGCACAAACCTGTGGTCAGACCAGAGACAGGATGTGCCGCTTTGTGAGGCTGAACATTTAAAACCAATTAAGTATGCCTTGGGATTATTTGTGTTAAATACTCAACAGTGTAGAACAGTCAGCTAATTAACTCAGAGAAGCTTTAGACTAACTTTTTCAGCTATTATGATATAAAAAGACATTTATCTTTGGGAGGATGTTATAGCCTTATCCTTAGACACAGCATGAATCTGTTTGTTTTTTTTTTTTAATCAGTTAAATTCATTACTTCAGTAACTAACATTAGACAACCTCTAACTTCTGAATCTCTTACCATTCAATACATGAGAAAGATCTGGAACTGGAGAGACCTACACAAAAATTGTAATTTATATAAATCCAGAAGTCAGATTTAAAGCTTCTAAAGGAAAAGAAGAAAGTCAAGGTGACAAATTTATACGTACTTTAGATCTGTTTTCATGTTCATTTTAGCCTTTTCTCATAGGCATTACTCATATTAGCCAGAATGGACAACTGCACAAACTCTCACTGAAATCCCATGGTGACAGAGCTCCTGAGATGTTAAGTTGACATCTGTCCCTGGTGTGTGACAGAAACACCCACAGCAGTCAGCATCAAGGCCTTAAGAGTCCTCAGTCTCATGGCAAAACACAAACGCACCATTTCCAGCTTTCATTTCTTTTCCCCTAAAATTCCCAATTTTGTCGTATTTGTGTCTCAAGAAAGGCAGTTCCAGCATTTCTCAGCTGACCTCAGTGGAATACAGGGTGTGCTGACATATGGCAGCTTGTCCCTCATGATCCAGGTCTTTTTCCCCAATAACTCCTCAGCAAACATTCTGAAAGCTTTGTTCATCTTTATACTGGCTTCTAAACAATACCACACTAATGCAATTTTAAATAAAGGCCCCTTCAGACACTTCTCTCTAAATTATACATTCTTTTAAAGCCAGCTGATGGCAGAGGAGCAGTTCATTGAAATTAATATATTCAAAGATCATTAATTACAAGTTGCATCTAATATTCACCAATGTGGAAGCCATAACCAGAACTACTGTTATTAGATTTCAAATCAAATAGACAGCAATTAGATCTCAAATCATCAGCTGCCCTCCAACATGTATTAAAAAAATATTGTAGGGAGGTGTGAACCCTTACCAGTCCAGTTCACTGCTGGAAGGAGTTTTGTGCCAGTTTCCCACTCTGAAATAGGGAATTTCCATGTTTCTAGTCCCTCACACCCAGCAGAGGGCATCAACCTACTGCAAACCTGTCCACGAGTTCCATGCTGCACCTGCACCCCAGAGCTGAGGGATTCCTCAGGGAGGAATTCATGGGAGCATTCAAAAATCAAGCACGGGATGAGAGAAGCGTCACCCACAGCCACGAGGTTGCAACAGAGCTGACTCAGGCACAAGATTTCCACTTTAGAGAAATTGATTTTCTTTTTGGGCTTGCTAAGAGCTTTGCAGCTAATCCCCAAACACCTCAATGATTGCTAGTTCTTCCAGAGGAGAACAGCACATTTTAGTAGATACATTTAAATTTTACTTTCCACTGTGAAAGTTTGGTTTGGATTTGCCTGAACGTTGCCTCAGAAATGCAGTTTTGGGTAGCCAAAGAGGCACTCACAGCAGAGCCCTGCTCTCCTGACAAAATGGAAAACTTTTCACACAAACAGGGACACCATTTTCCCAGAGCAGCAGCCATAAGCAGCCTAGCCTGAGGCTGGGGTAGGGAAAAGACAAGAGAGGGACTTTCCCTGGTTCTCCCACCATAACCAAGTGATGAGAAAATGGCCCTGATTCTTCTCTCCTCCCCTTCAGGAGCCCTGTGCGTGTACTCAGCAGCAGATGAAATCTGGATCACACACTAAGTAACTTGCCTTTCTAAGCTCTAGTCAGGACAGCATCGACAACTTGGGTCACAAGCTCAGCTCTCCATCTCACCCACAGATGTCAGCATCACCTAATGCAACCTCCTGAGAGTGGCTCCATGCAGAGCTGTAGCCTGCAGCCTCAAGTAAAAGCAATTCTCTTCTATCATCTTCTGAATTTCTCCTTGTTATTCTTCCAGTTTTCCTTGCATTTTAACTGATACCTCTACCTACTTTTAAACTGATTGTTTTAGCTGCTGAATTAGAGCCATGAAGTAGAAAACAGGAACATATTAAAAAGAATATACATATATGTATGTGTACACCACCAAGCACAGCTGTGCAGCCTGGGTAACAGCACCATCACAACTTAAATTCTCAAAGAGAAATCACTGGGAATTCAAAGATCCTACTTCATTCACAGCTTTTAAGGCCTCACAAATCATCTGAGAAACCTTCTAACATAGCCACTTGGCTTAAAGGTCGAAAATAAGATTTTAGCAAATGTCAGTAACATAAATTTTCTTAATTCACCATTTCTTTTTCAAGTCAATCCTGCATTAGAGTACCTTTTAATCCAGGTGAGAATGAGTTTGCTTCTCACTTCATCCATTTTCTGTTGCAAGTTTTCTAGCACACAATAAAACCACCCACAAACAACCCCAAACCCCACCCTCAAACCTCCAAGCTGCTCCTCTCCTGTTTTATAACATGGCAGTGCACTCTCAGCTGACTTGCTTGCCAGTTTTCAGTCAGGTGGGCTGGATCTTGACAGCTGGCTTCAATGCTGCTGCAACTTCTCTCTTAACCATTTCTTTTTAGTAGTCATTATAATTAGAGTGATTATCTTTTGGCTTAGTTTTCATTTGTTATTTTTGTGCTGCTTCCTGGGAGTTTCAGTTCAACCTCTAAAAAAAAAAAAGAAAAAAATCAGAGCTGGTTCTCTGTTAAATACACCTGTGCAGGATGCCAAACCTCCAGCAGGCTCCTTAAATTGTCAGCACTGGGGGAACCCCAAAGCTCAGCTGCACTGTTCCCTGTCTCACCAGTGAGCTCCAAATAACAGTCCTGGGGCTTTGAGTGCAATTGCTTAGAGCAGTGAAGGAAGCCAAGCACAGAGGTGTGTTCTACCCAGGTGAAACGTGTCAGGATGAAATGCTGGGACTGACAGAGCTGTTTGGACAAAGTCACCACTCACCCTCACTGGTTATGTGTGAAACAGGAGGAGAGATTGTGCCCAAGATCTTGTGATCCTAAGGAGCCACCGTGGAAAGCAGCTACAGAGTGTACACCTAAAATAAAATCGCCTTCTGTTTTGGGATTCCCAAAATAAAATGCTGGGTAACCTTTGCAGGATTGTTCCCTATAAAGATCCACGGAAGCCTGAAGTGCCAAATGCCCGGATCTGAACTTCAACACTTACGTTTCACTCAGGATGAGGCTTGGAGATGGGGACAGGGCAGCCAGACAGGCACAAGCAGAACAGATGACTTTGCTTCTGCTCTCTGTTGGATGTGGTCAGTATAAACAAACTGTACTAATGAAAGCTGGTTATATCTCCAGACAAAACCAGAATTTTATTTTTCACAAGACAAGATTTTATTTCTTCCTATTGGGTTTGAGGGTTGGGTTTTGCTTTTATCAAAAACCCCAGAAAGGCCAAATGTATCCAGCCTAACCTCTCTGCTTTATGACTCCCCTGGGTTAATTTTTTGTCTGTGAGCTGCTGACTTGAAGTACAGATTGGGCTGGCAGTGCTTTGGAGCAGATGAGGATGCAGGGCTGCTGTCACAGGACATCTGTCACAGGAGCTGCTGCAGAAAACGTCTGCAATTCCTTCTGTGCTGGGAGGGGCTGCAGCACCCAGCTCTGTGTGCACACTCCATCCCACCAGACACCTCTGGCCCAACCATGGTTTTCCTTGTCCACCCTCTGAGCACATCCTGCCTCCTTGGCTGGAAGTTCTAGTTCTGCTGCAGAGTGGCAGAACCCACCTCACTAACATCATACCTGTAATTTATTTAATTTCTGTCTGCACGGTGCTCCAAATGGTGCAGGGCTGGGTCACATCTCAGTGATGTGTGTGTGTGTGTTCACATGTGCTTGTAGGGCTGTAATGTGCAGTTAATCCAGCCAAACTGGGTGCATCTCCTCCCTCAGAAATACCAGGTACAAGTGGCATGGGTCCAAGTTGCCACTGATCTGGATTAGTTTGATCTGCCCAAGAAGGAAGAAGTAAAAGCACTTTTCTGCCTGAGAGTGTGTTCTGTCCCACAGGGTATGAGGAAAGGGGACCTGCGCTCCATTGTATTGACCTCAGTAATTATTCAATAGTCGGACACCACCATGTGCAACAGAGCTTCTGGAGGAGCAGAGCTGGAGCCCTTTCCCCTTCCACATCTCTTCTTTCCACTGACACCACTAATTATTATTATTATTATTATTATTATTATTATTATCATTATCATTATCATTATCATTATCATTATCATTATTATCATTATTATCACAATATTATTTTTCCCACCCAGCCCCAGTTGCTGGTGATTCTCACATGACCAAAATGGCTACATTTCAACTTTATTTTTCTCTTTTCTTTGATGGAATTGCCTTTATATAAATGTATATAAATACATTTATATTTGAATAAAAAAGCAAATAAATCATGTCAGAGTAGGCATCAGGGAACATCGAATTGGTTTTTTTCCAGTTACGAATGTATTTCAAATAGGGTAATGCAATTAAAGGATAATTACTAGAACTGCAAAGCCAAGGTTATGCTCAGAAATGGTTACCCTTTCACTTCAAAGGGCTGTCTGACTATATAAAACATTCCTGTGGGGCAAGTTACCCTGCATTTCTGCAGGTATCCAGAAGCAACATGTCTGGCACTACAAGCAGAGAGGCTCTTCCAGTATGGACTACCACTTTAGGAGAGGGGACAAATATAAGTGGCTTTATCACTGATTGATAGTGGTACAAGTTCACTTCAGGATAGGACATTAATTAATTATACATTGGTAGTTTTGAATAAGCAGCGTCTTAACACACTTTTAAAAAGCAATGATGGTAAACTAGTCATACTTCCTCAGCAGTAAGCTTAGTTTGGGCTGCCATTGCTTTGATAAACAACCAGCAGCAAGGTAAAGAAGCAAAAAGGCAATTCCAGGGTTCTGAGCAGTTCATCCCAGGGGCTGCTGTTCCCCAGGGGGGAATCAGGTGGGGTGGAGGAGCTGCAGAGCAAAACCCCCAGCCCACAGCAGCTGTGGTGCCCTGCTGTTGCCACAGGCAGGTCCAGGGGCCCAAACAGGCTGGCACTGGTGATGTGGCTCTGGCTGTTCATCCTCTTTTGGTCCCAGACCAAAACTGAACCAAACCAACACACGCGTGCTGCACCCTGAGGGGCCTTCAGCTGCCTGCAGGAACACATTCCCTGTCCTTCCAAATGGCAAAGGACCTCAGCCTGCAACACTGCCAGAGAGACCTCCCACCTTCCTGCATCCTCCTGTACCCAACTGATGCCTCAGGGTGCAGCTTTTCTATTTCTCACACTCTGTGCTGCTTTAGTGTGTGGGTCTGAGCTTCACATTCAGGGATGGTGAGCTCTGTGCACAGAGCAGGGAGACAAAACAATTCCTGCTCCAGCTGGGCACCAAGGACA
>JAWMQZ010000283.1:1217875-1237235 GCA_035584835.1 Tangara arthus
TATTATATTATATTATATTATATTATATTACATTATATTACATTATATTATATTACATTACATTACATTATATTACATTACATTACATTACATTATATTACATTACATTATATTATATTATTAAATTACATTACATTAAAAAATGCTATACTAAAACTGTACTAAAGAATAGAGAAAGGATACTTACAGAAGGCTTAACAACAATACTAATTAAAAACTCGTGACTGACTCCTCAGAGCCCCGACACAGCTGGACTGTGATTGCTCATTAGGTTAAAACAATTCACATGGAACCAACCAAAGATGCACCTGTTGGTAAGCAACCTCCAAACCACATTCCAAGCAATCAGATAATTATTGTTTGCATTTCATTTCTGAGGCTTCCCAGCCTCTCAGGAGAAAAACCCTGACGAAGGGATTTTTCCTAAAATATCACAGTGACAAGGGATGCTCCACAGGTCTTGGTGGCAGGTCCTGCTCACCAGAGCTCTCTTGCTGGGGCAGACACAGTGGGCACCACGAGCAGGGAAGGGAGAGGAGATGTTGGAACCCAGGACATTGCTCTGGCTGCCCTGGGTGACTTGAGACCCTGGCAGGGGCTCAGAGACCTTGGCACAGAGTCACAAACACCAGTGCCTTTGATTTTAGCCCGTGGAAACAATTACCAACTTTGTGTGAAGAGTTACAAGCCACAAGGGTTTGAGTAGAATGATAGTTAATTTGTCACAGGGTGGAAATGTAGAATTTTGGGGATTTAGAAAGGGGGTTCAAGAGGCAAGATGGAGGAATCTGGGCCTGTCCTGTCTTTCTCCCTCTCCTTCTTGTCCTCCATCTTCTGCTGTGATGGTGACATTTCTGGATTGGTTTAGAGACAGACTGTCTAACACAGGTGATAGGTATTGGAAAATTATTGTAAATAAAGTACAGGTAGTTTGTAGTATAAAAAGTTAACACCGCCCCAAGGGCAGGGACTGTGCCACAACCCGACCTGCCAGACAGACCTCAGCGGGTCAGAGAAAGCATGTAACAGATAAGAGAAAATAAACAACCTTGAAAAGCAGAGCTGAGGAATCTCGGCTTCTTCTTTGGTCACAGGGCTGGGAAAAAAAGAGACTTTCTAATACCTCAGGAGCCATTTCAGCAGCACAAAACCTGAGAGCAGCAGGCACGAGGCAGAGGGAGAGTTAACCCCAGCACACAAGGGCCAGTGCCAGAGACCAGGAGGATGAGGAGGAGGTTTCAGCTGCACACTCACACCCCTGGCCATGGACACCACAGCAGCAGAGCCAGAGGATATCAAAGGTCAATCCAAGCCAGCAGGAAGGGGAGTGGGGCCACAAGTGGGCTCTGGATATGGCAGGATCCTGGTGTTGATAGCAGTGCCTTGCTGGGCAAGGTGCAGGGTGCAGCTCCCACCTGGCAGCTGCTGGCAATTCCCTGCTCCCAGCTGGAGCCTAGGGCCAGTTGAAATTCCCAGCTGGTGGCCAGGGCCTGCCTTGGTGCCTTCCCAGTGGCCCCTGTGGCTTCCCCACACGATGGGAAGGGTGCAATGCAGCAGCTGCTCTGCTGGGAGATCAGCTTTGTGGAGAGCAGCACAAGCATGCAGAACCTCCCTCATCTGCAGAACCCCCTCATCTCCAAGGTCATTGCCCTGGATGATAGGCCTGGGGAGTGCCAACAATCAGTAGGCATGCAGGATTGTCACCAGCCACCCCCAAAAGGTGGGTGCAGCAAGCTGGAAGCTGTGTTGGTTTGTTTTGAAAAGGCCAGGGGAAGCTGGGCACCCTCTCTCTGCAGGTTGAAGGCTGCACTCTGAACCTGCTGGGGGGGAAAGGCTAACAGGATCTGAAAACCTGCTTTCTTTACCTCCAAGGACTGCAGCTTTGTGCCCTGAAGCCCACTTGAAAAGAGTAGGCCATGTTATCCCTGCTCTAAATCAGGTTGAGGTTCCGAATATTCAACCAGCAATCAGAAAGGGAAAAGCCACAAAATCTGTTTGTAAAGCCTTTATCTGTGTCCTCTGTAGCATTTCTGACCTAAAACACATCTGTTTGTAAAGCGTTTATCTGTGTCCTCTGCAGCAATTCTGACATGAAACACATTCAGTTATCTGAAGCACAACTCAGAAGAAGCACCTCATATTCTCCTTTTAGTGAAAGTTGGATCCAAAAAGCTCAGTGCAAGGCTCACCCTTGTGGGGAGGAACAGAGAGATTTCAAATCAAAAGGCATTTTACTTTGTAAATGGCCTTGTCCTTATTTATTTTTCAGGGTGCTTTTCAAGTTAAGTTTTTTCCCACAGTTCTGTGATCAAAATATGAGGGGAAAAAATAATCTGCTCACCACAAACTTTTTTTTTTCATTTAGAAATATTTCAATGTGAGCACATTGATTAACAGAATAAGTACAAAGTGACAGGGTGATTTTTAAATCATGAGACATGAAAGCAGTTCTGACAAAAATTTGTACCAATTGTTTTAACTTTGCTGGGCTCTCTGTTGTTCCACAGAAGTGGAACAGAAGCTCAGGGTGAAGGGGCTGATTCAGGGATGGGATGGTTTTTGGGATAGAGTTCATTTCCTCCACGGGAGCTGGGATGGGATTGTGTTTTGGAAACAAAGTTGGTCATACAGGGATGCTTTCCTTCCTGCTGAGCAGAGTGTCAAGGCCCTTTTTGGGGAGTTGGGAGGGGACACACACAGGACAGCTGCCCCCAGGGGCGTTCCAGACCATCATACTCCCATGGAGAGCTGGGGGAAGAAAGAGGGAAGGGGGTGCTGGTGTTTTTCTTCCCAGGTAACCCTCCCTGTGATGGAGCCCTGCTCTCCTGGGGGTGCTGAGCACCTGCCTGCCCTGGCAGTGGGGAATGAACCCCTGGCTTGGCTTTGCTTTGTTTGCACCTATGGTTTTGCTTTCCCTGTTAAACTGTCTTTATCTCAATCCAGGATTTTCTCACCTCCACCCTTCCCATTCTTTCCCCCATTCCCATCTGGAGGAAGGGAGTGTGCGTGTCCTGGTCTAGGGCAAATTTGTGAGAAAACCTCTAAAGGGGTTTAGAATTTGCTCTAGAAAGCAAAGATTTCCTTGGAGAAAAGGGGAAAAACCTGTTTATTTAACAGGCAAAGCATTCACCAGCACAAAAAGTGAATAATATTAAAGAGTACTAAAAAGTCACCCCAGGACACAGCAGCTGCTGGGCTCAGCTGCTGGCTGGGGTTAAACCATGACAGGACAGGTCCAGGCAGTAGAGTTACCCAAGTCCAAATGTTATGAAT
This sequence comes from Tangara arthus, assembly GCA_035584835.1. Lineage (NCBI taxonomy): Eukaryota > Metazoa > Chordata > Aves > Passeriformes > Thraupidae > Tangara > Tangara arthus. The sequence goes on from JAWMQZ010000283.1 coordinate 1,221,149, forward strand.
ATCAAAGATCAATCTAGAGGGTTAGATTTCTGTTCTTACCTTTGCACACAAATCCAGGATCTTTCCCCTTTAACGCCCAACATTTCATTTCTCTCCTCTGAAGAAAATGCGAGTGGAGACACAAAACCCAGCAAACTGAAACCAGCAGTGTACTTTGACTTGAGAAACTACAAAGAGAGAGGGGACAGAAGGTGCTCTGAAGGCTGGATCACTCTCTGGGTGTCTCTGAAGGCAGAGGAAGGCAGCAGTGAGCAGCCCAGCTGCCCCGAGTGAGGGATGTGCTGCACCAGCACCCCCATGGCACAGCAGATGCCACCTTCAGCCTGCCTGGGGAGCAGTGAAACCCAAGGGAAGAACTGAACAGCAGCTCTAGAATAAAGAGTTTTTAGCCTGATTTCCCTCAGCCCAGCTGTCTTTGGAAGTCCTTGTCTGCTCCAAGCCCTTCCAGGGCTCCTGGGCATTTGGTGTCCCAGCAGGGTGACACAAGCTCCCTCCTTGGGCGGCTCCACTCCCTCTGGCAGTCACCACCAAGACACCCTGGCTTCCTCAGCCATGCCCTATTGATTTCTGCAGCCTCTCCTTCCCTCAGGAATTGATCAAATGAAGAGCAATCTGAGCATTTAATGGGGCTCCTTCAATATGGTGAAGTTTGATTGCCTGAAGTTGAAGTTCATGATAATTTTTTATGCTGACAGTACCCTCAAAGACAATAAAGCCTGGCCCTTTCCTGAAGGCCTCTCTTCATCAGGGAATTATTTTAATCCTGCTGTGCTTACCTGATACACTTCTCATTATTAAATATATTTACTATATATATTAATAAATATACTTATTATATATATTACTAAATATACTTATATTAATTATTAAGTATACTTACTTCTCATTATTAAATATGATAACGATCAGAGAACAAAATGTATTCTATTTCCACCAAAAGTAGTATCAAAACTCTTGTTTTGGTTCTGTTCTCACTTACCAAATAAAACCCAGTAGCAGCAGCAGCAGCTCACCTGCAGTTTGGAGGTTAACAGCAGAACTTTTGGCTCTCCTGGGTGGAAGATCAGAGCTCTCCCTGCTCATTTGCACCTGCACAGGACTTATTAAATCCATTTGTGATGAAAAGTGCAGCATTTTTGTCATGTCTAAGAGGTCTGCCTGTAATCACCACTGTGAGTCAATAAACAGATTTATCTGTGAGCAGGTGTTTTCATGAGTGACAGAGAGGCTGAAAAATAAATCTCTTGCAACTTCTGAAGTTCTGTCATTAAAAACCCTCGTGGCTGGGTACAATGAAAGCATCTTCAAAGTGTGTGTGTGTGTTTGTGGGTATCCCACAGAACCTGAGGATGTTTGTCAATGCACACAGCACCAGCAGGTTTGCATTTGTGCTGTGTGTACACACACACACACAAAAGTGAAAACAAGATGTGGTGCATTTGTACCCACATATAGAAATACACAGGTGTAAAGGAACCCTCCACTTGCAGCTGCTATAAATGGAGCAGCGCAACTCCTCAGCCCACCAAAAAGTGAAAAGGCAAAAAAAAAAAAGAAGGCAATTTTCTAATTAATTTTTTTCCCCCTTTACTTTCCTCCCCCTAACCTCAAACAACTGCTGCATCCATCCTACTTTTCTCTGCAACAGAGCTGTTAAAATAGAACACATTTTGGGACAGCCTCACATGAGTGCTGCTTTTCTGTGGCAGGGAGAAAAGCAATGTCTGTGGCTTTCCCAGCAGGAATGTAGCACTCACCTGGGCTGGGCAGTTGTCAGAACCCAGGAAATTCCTCTGGCTGCCCTGGAGGGCTCCAGCCCCTGCCCAGGGGGCTCAGAGGCCTGGGCACAGAGCCCAAGACCCCTGTGCCTTTGATTTAGCCCTTGGAAAAAATTACCAACCATTGTACGAAGAATTACAAGCCACGAAAGTTTAAGTAGAATGATAGCGAATTTATCACAGAGTGAAAAATAGATTTTTGGGGCTTTTAGAATGGGGCTTCAGGGGGCAAGGTGGAGGAATCTGGGCTTGTCCAGCCTTTCTCCTTCGTCTTCTTGGCCTCCATCTTCTGCTATGATGGTGACACTTTTGGATTGGTTTGGAGTAGGAGCTCACTGTCTAACACAGGTGATAGGTATTGGGAAGTTATTGTAAATAATGTACACAGAGTTTTTGGTATAAAAAGATAACACTGCCCTGGGGGTGACCAGAGTGCCTCTGTCTGTCCTGCTGGACAGACCTCAGCAGGCCAGAGAAAGAATTTTATAGATAAGGAACAATAAACAACCTTGAGAATGAGAACTTAAGAGCTCTGACTCCTTCTTCGACCACCAGGCTGGGAAAAGAGACTTTCTAACACATCTCAGGGTCACTGTGAGCAGCTAAAGCCCCAAGAGGCAGTCCTTCTGGGGTGGAGAGGATGTGGACCGGGCTCTGACACAGCCTCCTGGGATGGTCCTTGGGGTTCCTGTGAGCAGCCAGCCCAGCATCCCTGCTGTGTCCAGCCCACCCCTCCCCAGAGCAGCTTTCTCTCTGCAGAAATCTCTTGCTCTCAGAGCTTTCTTAAAGGTGCAGGAACAGCTGCAGGCTGGGCTTAAACCATGACAGGACAGGTCCAGGCAGTAGAATTACTTAAGTCCAAATGTTGTGAATATCAAGGATCAATCTAGAGGGTTAGATTGCTGCTCTTACCTTTGCACACAAATCCAGGATCTTTTCCCTTTTAACACCCAACATTTATGAATATCAAGATCAATCTAGAGGGTTAGTGTCACAGACACATTTTATGAAAAATCCTTTCCTTAGGATTTTTTCTCCTGAGAAGCTGAGAGGCCTCAGAAAAAAACTATAAACAATGGTTATCTGCTGCTGTGGAATGCAACAGGTGGATCTGTGATTGGTCCATGTGGTTGTTTCTAATTAATGGCCAATCACAGTCAGCTGGCTCAGTCTCTTTTGTTAGTCACAAGATTTTGTTATCATTTCATTCTTTTCCTTGCTAGCCTTCTGATGAAATCACTTCTTCTATTATTTTAGTATAGTTTTAATATAATATATATATATTAAAATAATAAACCAGCCTTCTGAAACATGGAATCAGATTCTCTTCTCTTCCCTCTTCCCAGGACCCCTGTGAACACCACCACAGGTTAGATTTTTGTTCTTACCTTTGCACACAAATCCGGGATCTTTCCCCTTTAATGCCCAACATTTCATTTCTCTCCTCTGAAGAAAATGTGAGTGGAGGCACAAAACCCAGCAAACTGAAACCAGCAGCTTGTAGTTGACTCGAACAGAGAGGGGACAGAAGGTGCTCTGAAGCCTGGATCACCCATGGAATGCCTTGCCTTACACAGTGGTTCTCCAGCCAAGGGACTGAGCAGAAAAATCAGCCTCTTAAACCATCTAAATGCAAAAGCTGTGTTCCTGGAGGAAAGTTAGCAAACATGAAAGTGGAACTGAAGCTGCAAGGAGGCAGCAGAGGTTTCCTCTTGTTAGGAAATTTAATTTACTAACATCAGAGGCTTATGTCTAAAAAGGAGACAGAGGTGTCCTTTTACTTTATTTGAATAAAGGGAGAGGCCATGGGGCATTCCCCTGGGGTGTCTTACATTTTTGGAGGACACAGCCACCCTTTTTATCCCAATTTCCTGGCCACATTTCCCTTCTCTCTTTCCCCATTAGCTGAAGTACTTGAAGGATACGAACTTCCTGATCCACCTGATACCAAAAATTTCCTTCTAATAAATAACCCTCCCTTTTAATTTTTAATCCTTATAACATTTAGAGGCTTTTCTTCCCCATTGTTTCTTTCATCTTTCAATGTCTAATTTCATTTATCAGCAAACCTGAAGTTTATTTGTAAAAGCAAATACCTTTTTCCATTCATTAATCAGTAGAATCCTTCCCATTGTTTCTTTTCTCTCCCAGTGCTAGTTTTATCCACCAGCAGACCCACAGCTTGTTTGGAAAGACAAATCCGCTATTCCTCTCACTCTCCTGCAGCAGTGACAGGGAAGGAGCAGCTGATCCAGGAGGGGAGGAAAGCACATTGGAGGAGTTCCCTTGCATGGATGGCCATGTGTATTCCCTGCTTTGGCTCTCATTTGCTCTTTGTCACATCTCTGCCCATCCCTTTTGGACTGTGTGTCAAAGCACATCTCGTCTGGGTGGATTGCTCTGACACCCAGGGATGCCTTGGCTGCTTCCATCCCCCTGAGGGGCCAGGCACAAGAGGCTGGAGCTGCCCCCAGCACATGCCAGCGTTTGCATTTTGGGGGGCATTTGGCTGCTTGGAGCAGGGGAGGGGTTTTTTGGCAGCATGGCTTGATATCATGAAAGAAAAAGGCTTCGACCTGCTTCTCATTTGGAAAAAAATAATAAAGCAGGGAGGCAGTCTGTGTCAGCCCCTCTGCTGAGCAGTTCATGCCATTCCCTGCCCTGCTCCAAGCTTCTCAGTGACACTCAACTCCAGGTGACCCTCACAGGCAGTAATTGCTTTAGCATGGGCCTGACAACAACAGCAAGAACCGCCCTAAAAATAAGCAAAGCTTAAAATAAATTCCAGCTCTGGAGAGCTGCTCATGTGAGGGATCCAGTACATCACCTGTATTTTCCTTGAAGAGCACCACAGTTCTTGGCAGCTGGAAAAAATGAGAGTTTTCAAGGGATTTCCAGTGCCTAACCTGGCAGAGAGTCAGCCAGGAGAGACAGCAGGTGACCTTGAAGGGACCTCAGGGGACAGCTCCAGGCCAGCATCCCTGCTCACTTACCCCAGCAGCTACCTCACTGAAAGGTGGGATTTAGAGAAAACCCAATTTCATTGCAGTGCCTGGGATAAATGCCTGTCCTTGCTTTGTAGCTGTAACAAAATGAAATTAAAAGGGGTTCATCATACCTGGCAATAAATAGGACCTAAAAGCTGGTCATCAAAAATGCATTGAGTCATTGGGAGAATGAAACAATTCCCTGCCCCTCTGCAGGGAAAGGGAAAATTCCAGCTGCAAGTGCTGCAGGATCTGTGTGTTCTGGAAGAGGTGCCCACAGGACACAGAGTGAGGCAGGTCTGCAGTTCCAGAGCACTTCTGGAGCATGTCCTGTTCTAACAAACCACCTGCAAAGTGATCATCATGGCAAACTAGCCCCGGTCCTGCAGAACTTTAGAGAGGTGGATGTACCTTGCTGCTACAATGAATCTGGGGGGCAAATTTTCAGTAAATTCAATAGAAAGCAGCCTTTCCTTTTTCAAGAAGAAAGTGTTTGACTTGGAGAGAATGCAGTTTCCTTTTTCCAACCCACACAGCAGTGGTACACACATAGGATGGATTTTGATGAGTAATGAAGAAGAGAAGCAAATTGATTTTTTTCCCTGGTTCTTTTTTAAAGGCATTTTCCTCAGTTTTCCAGGCTGGCTTTCTGCAAGCAGCTGTCTCACAGTATGAACTAGTGAAAGTTAGAATCTGCCTGCCCACATGGCACAGCCTCCCCTGGTTCATGTTTTGGAGGATGGGACATTAGGAAAAGGCTGTCAGGACATTGCAGAAGAACCCCAAACATGGAATTGTACACAGAAATGAATTTGTAGAAAATTCTTAAAGCTTAATCTGACAAATAACCCAGGTTCCTGTGTTTTATCCTCTTAGGAAGACTTCAAGTATCTCAAGAGAAGAATTCACATCAAGCTTCAATCCCCTATAGCAAACATATAGAAAATAAATATTCCAAACTTTAAGTGGGTTCCAGGGTATGTTGTGTGAGGCAAGAGGAGACATAATTTCCCTGCATACAGCTGTCTGGAAACTGGCTTCTTTTTCTTTTCCCTTCTCCTCACCAATAAAAGCCAGAGTCAGATCCCAAATGTAAACTGAAATACTCACCTGACAGCAAATATTCAGATATTGCAGGCAATTTTAAAGCAGCACTTTCTCCTGTGACAAAGGAAAGGTCTGAATTCTGAAAAACATAGATATAGTCTAGAACCTTTGCCTGTTTTCTGATTAAATACACTTCTGCTCTATCATCACTGCTGAGGTCAGTTTGGTCCAGCAATCTTTGATGAGACACTGCAGTGGTCTTGCTGTTGGCTTTTTATTAAATGCCTGCATTTTAGAAAAAAAAATGTCTATATCAGCTAGCTAAATAACACAACTCGTGAAATTACTTCTTCTAGTCAGCATTTGGATTTGTAGTAATTATGCCTGTAATAGTAAAATGAGATTTTAATGCTGATTAATGAAACTGCTAAATTGTCAAGACTGCTGGCCACAGTTATCAGTCTCTGGAGAGTGTGCCCTAAGCCAGTTGTCATCATGTGTGTAATATGGCTCCTTTTGTGGGGCCAGATGTGAAGCATATGGTGACCTATTACAGCAGGGATGAGCTGTAAGTCCACCAGGGCTGAATTGTGTTGGACAAACTGTGAAAAAATAACATCCACTGATCACTGCAGGATCACTGCAACTTCCTAGAGGGTGAGGGGTGGGGAAGGACTTGGGAAACTGCCTAGCTGAGGTGATCCTTGCTGTCATTCTGATTTTCTTCCACGTTTGCTTGTAACCTGGAGGAAGGCTGTGCATGCAAGCACCCTGTAGAACATATTGCTGTTGTTTGCACTCTTTATTTTCATACTGTTCTCTTCCCTGCCTGTCTCAGGGAGGGAAATCCTGTGGAGTGCTGGTGCTGGCAGAGGGAACCTGTGCAGCTCCCCAGAGGAGGAAAGGTGCTGGGTGATAGCAAGGATGCTGGGCTAGCCAGGGCACCAAGCAGAAGGCAGGAAAATGAAAACTAATGTCATGAAACTCTCTGCCCTCATATGCAGAGACAGTTCTGGGGTGTTGGGCACATTTCAGCTCCTTTTGGCCAGTGCCACTGGGGCAGGAAAGCAGAGAGTGGCTGCACTGAACTCAGCAGGGCCATCCTGAGAGCACTTGTGCCCCTGGGAGGAAGAAAGAGAGCCACCCTCTCTGAACAACCGTATTTCCCTGTGCTCATTAACTTGATTGCAATCAAAAACTGTGCTCAGTCCTCAGTACACTGGCAGGTACAGCCCAGAGCAAAACATAATGGGCTGCTTTTCAGTTTTGCTGCTGCCACTCTGTGTCACTCCTCAAATGGTTCTCATTCTGTGAACAGTTTAACCTATTTACTCTCGTGCACATGGACAGGGTTGAAGATCAGAGGGGCTTCATTTGCCATGAGGAGCTTCTGCCTTTTTTCAAAGGGAAAAGAGGCAGCTGAGCTGGATGGCAGGTCAGGAACTCTGGCCCAGCACCCTGCCAGCCCACGTGTGGAGTGACAAACACCCCACAGCACACACACAAACTGCTTTTTAGAGGCAGGGGAAGTGTACACAGCTATTTCAGTGACTAAACACACGAGTCAGCGCTCAGATGGTTCATAGGCACGTGCATTGTGCTTCACAGTCATTGCTAAAATCAGTGCTGTGATTGCTGAGGGTCACACCTCAGGCAAGAGGCTCTTGCTTGAATGTATGCTTGGAGGAGGGAGTAAACCTTGTGGAAACCCCTTGAAATCTGTCATTTTTTCCCAGCTGCCAAAAAATCTATTAGACACACTTCCAGGATTTCTCCCATTGCCCTATTCTTGGGCTGGAGGACTGCTCTGTCCAAGAGAAGTGGACAACAACTTTATTATCTTCCTACAACAACTTTATTATCTTTCTACAACAACTTCTTCCAACAACTTTTATATCTTCCTACAACCTGCCAGGTCTCACTGCTTTGTGTGTGGTTTCACAGCAGCCAGCCCTGCACCCCTGACACACACGAGCAGCATCACCAACTTCACCAAATCAGATCCCCAGAAATGCTGAAACTCCACCCTACCATTCTGTAACCATGCAGGGATTATTATTATTGTCATTATCATTATTATGATTAATATTATTATTAAATATATAATATATGATATATTATCAATATATATTAATATATAACATATTATATATAATAAGACTATCAGAAAACATAATATATCTCATAATACATAAAACTGTATAATTATAATATATAATGTGCAATGATAGATCAATATAGAATATATTATATATAAAAAATTATACATTATATATAATATAAAAATATACTATATAATTATATATAATTATAATATATAGTATAGATTAATATATCATAAGATATACTATATATAATATAGTATATATATTATATATAAACACATATATGTTATATATGATATATATAATATATAGAATTACATCAGATAATCAGCATCTGATTTACTGCAGCAGAAGCTCTCTTCAAATTGTCTGGCAGCAGAAACTGAGGTATTTTTATTATAAGGCCAAGCTGTCTGTGACAAGTAGTGCTACCACAGCTTTACTGGCATTTCTACAAATATCCAGGTCTGTAAATGATCCTGGTGGAAGCCAGAGCTACAGCTGGGGCTGTCTGCATATGGTTACTGCACTGGGGATGGATAATTTGTTCCTTGGAAAAGTCTGTTTTCACAAAGCAGCCTCTCAAGTGCCACAGTGTGGGGAAAGCACATCACAGGCAGAAGGTAATGACTGCTGACACCAGAGCAGCTTTCCTCTTGTTCCAAATAAAAGGCAGCAAACTCTAAATCATCAGTGCAGCCACGCCGTGTACCTGCCCCCATTGTTCAGCCTTGGCTTTAAGCTGGGAACAAAACCTATCAAAATGCAGCTTCAGGGGGAAAAAAATGCACTGTGTGACACGTACAAGTGCAACTGGCTGGTCTGAACAAAAGTAAACTGGGATTAAGGTTTCAACAAAGAGCACTTCCTACTAAGGAATAGTGCCTTGGGAACTACTCATACACACACAAAAAAACCCTCCAAATCTCCCTCTCCCCTCTCCAAACAAAAGCAAAATCTGGGGTGGGATGGTCCTGGATTTGTTCCTGCCCTGGCATTTTGGCACACACACCCCCTTAAGAAGGAGGATTCCAGTAAACAAGCCTTAAAATACTGTTTGCCCAATATTTGCCAAAACTACAACCTGTGTATTCTAGCCTGGAAATCCAGTTTGTCTCTCAAATGCCCTTCCTGTTATCTATTGGTTATCTTTGGCTCAAATGATAGTTTACATGTGGAATCTTTTGTGGGCTTTCAAATTATTTTGTTTCTCCAAATGAGGATAAGGAAGTTGACTCATTCTCATCGCGTGATCTTTCTAAATAAAAAGTAGTGAGGAACTAAACAGCAGCAAAAATCAGAAAATAAGGATTCCATGCTCAGTTTGGCTACAGACCACAGGTGTAACTGTGGCTGATCAGTTTGATTTTCCTCCCACAGCTGCTCTAACAGTAAAAATAGCACAGTTATTGGCTTTTTGCTTTTCTCTGATTCTTGTTTGACTCAGGCTTCACAGTGAAGGGACCCTCTGACCATGTTTGACAAGGAACACCAAGTCAGGAAAGTCTTTGTGCTGCTGGAGCGCTGCTGAGAGCTCCAGCTTTTATTCACACAGCTGACAGTTTGCTGCAGGGCATTATACTGAGAAAAGTAAATTTTATTATCTGACTATCCACAGTGCTAAAGTCTGACTGGTACCTACAGCACCTCCAGAAAAATCTTAGAACAACAGGTAAGAATTTTTTTATAAGACATGCCAAAAAACCAGGATGTTTTAAACATATTTCCAGATACAACGAGTGATGGGATTTTCAAGAGTAACATGTTCCTGGCAACCTAAACATATATAAAAATCTGGCCTCAATTTGGTAACAGAAATGCAAATCACTAATAACAACAAGCCACCTGAATTTCATTTTAAACTGATGCAGCTCTTGGGTTTCAAAGTTCTGTACTGAATGTAATTGATTATGAATAAGTCTATGTATTTTGGAGTTTCAAGTCTGCAGAAAATTCAATAGCACTTTGTACAAGAAGTCATTCTGTTGATTAGGAGACCTTAATCAATACAATTTAGCTCCTCTTAGAAACTGCCCCTCTCCCAGCCAGAGCTGGGCTTCAGCCTTGTGGTGTCAATATGATGCTCAAACAGAGCCTTCAAAATTCTCCAGATACCTCCTAGCACAAATCCAATAACAGGGTGGTGTTACAGATGGAGCTGCAGTTTGTGCCTCACAACAATGCAGATTTTCTACCTGCTTCAGACTTCTTAAAGAATCTATGATAGTGCTCATAAAAAAGTTCACATTCTTCCTGCAATTGCAGCAAGTCACCAGAAAATATTTTGTTATGGTCCTTGCAGAAGAGTGAATGTTGAAAATGCTTGAGCACAGCATGCAAAACCCCTCATGTTTGTGGTGCTGTTCCTTTAGTAACTGAGGGCCCAACAGACTGGCACTTCTGAGCCACTTCAACAGTAATGGTAATAAAAAAAATACATCTTAATGCAAACTCCTTTTATTTTATACTTTTAAGTGTATGCTTTCTAGCCCAATGTTTTGAATATGTTGCCATTTATCTGAACTCCTTGGACTTTGTGCAGTCCCAGCTCCTGAGTCCATAAATCTGACAAGCCCTATTGTACCACTGACACCTACCTAAAGAAGTACCCATTGTCTGGGGAAGAGATGAAGGTGGGCTGTTTTCACTCAGTCATCCTAAACTCAGGTTTTTGTCACACCCCCTTTTGTGAATGCAAACCTTCACAAAATAAGTGACTGAGCCGTGTGGTAAGAATTACAGAGAAATGCTGCCCAGAGGAAATGAAGGACTCCTCTGATTCTATTCTATAATCAATCAAGAAAGCAAATTGAGCCTGAGGAAAACAAGAGGGAAAACAAAATGAGGTGTATCCACATAGCCACATGCTAATGGAATCACTGCAGCACTGCTGGCTCCTGCAGAGGTGCAGGCAGGAAAGGGATAACTGCACGGGGAAGAAACAAATCAATATGGATCACTGAAAACTGATTTAGAGCACTGAACTCACTCAGACTTCTCTTGCATTTTCCCTTGGTTAGGCTGGCAGGAAGTGGGGGTGAAAATGTTCCAACCTGGCTTTAGTCTTCCATGCTGCACTCCTGTGCTGCACTCCTGTGCTGGACTCCCTTTTCCTGCATTTCTGCAGAGCTCTGGCAGCTGGAACCTGCCCACAGGGCTGCAGAGAGTGTCCTCTGGCTGCTGACATCCCTGGCCAAGCCTGATCACAACACAATTTCATTTGGGTAGCTCAGGTAAATTAGCTGGTGATAGTGCTCAACATCCTGGTCACGGCAAATGCATGGAAGTTAGGATTGGTATAAAGGGAAGGAAATACTGCTGCTTTTACCATGCATTTCTCTTTCCATTAAGAAGCTATGATGTTAGGCAGAGAAAAATCAGAATCCCTGCCTGCCTGTAACTGCTAGAGAATATTAAGTTGAAAAAAAACACATGGGAGGGCGAGGGAGAGAAGGAGTGAAAAGAAAATTCCAGAAATGTAATTCAAATACCTGTAGTCAAAAAGCAAGCTCTCAAGAAAGGCCCTGGGGTCAATATAACACAGAATGGAAGGACTACAAAGTTTAGACTTTAAGTCACTCCCTCTGACTTAAATTCCAGATAGTTTCCAAGAGTTTCCTTAAGGAAATTTGTCTAAGGAGAAAATATCGGTGTCAGTGAGGGGAAAAACTGATCCACAGAAAATTGAAAAGAGAAAGGCAGCCTCAACCAGGAGCCAGTCATCAATCTATTGCTGAGACAGAGTCTTGGCAAAACCCATCCTCCTGGCAGAACTTGCCTGGAGTAGAGCAGATTGATTTGACAGTCTCTTAGCCTAATAAATGCTTGACCCCAAGGTCTGCTGAATTCACTAAATCCACTATGCAGGGAGAATTGGGAAGCAGTCACCTCTGGGGAGCATCCTGCTCCTCAGCCCTCCCCTGCTGAAGGCCTTGACTGCTCTCAGCCTCGTGGAGATGAGGAGATGGGAGCTGCTCTCACAGGAGGAAAGGTTAATCGACTGCACTGCTGTTAATCAATCACCTGGGAGGTTCAGCATTTACAATTGGTAGGGCTCTCCTCCCACCAAGAGATTCCTGCATCTTAACCAAGCACCAGCTCCTCCAGCTGGAAGGATGAGTAATGGGCAGGAGCAGAGTCCAGAGAGATGGCAGGTGTCTGATCCAGAGCCAGCTGAAGTCAATAGAAAGACTCCTGGTGAGTTCACTGGGCTTGGACCAGACCCCAAAGAAAGACTTATTACCCAAGGTTTGTTCTCCATACATGCATCAAGCTACTTTCAGTAGTGAAAGATCCTTGAAAAGAAGCAGATTCATCACACACTTTTGCCTCCCTGTGAAAGCAAACTTCTACAAGCCATGCTATGTCCCAGTCACCCTGATTGTCAGATATGGCTGACATCCAGCAAAGGAGAATTACCTGCCTGTGACAGCACACACAGACACCTAGAGACATTTCAAAATCTCCAAGCAGCACAACAAGGAAAAAAAGCCAAAGTGGTAATATTTTCCTGGCCTTTTTTGTAACTGCTGCTAGCCAAAATGAGAGCTTCCTCAGAAGAGGAAAACTAGATCAATTCCTGAAAGGACAGAAGAAAACTGAGGGAGTAAAATTTAAAATACCCTGGCATGGAGGAGAACGAGCTCAGTGCTGAACCACCAGCAAGGTGAAGCTGACAGAGCCTGAGAGAAAAAATTCCAGGAGAAACCAGAGGGTTAGGAAGTACCCCTGAAGACCTACCTCTGTAAATTAAAGCTGCATTTAGCACCAGCACCCAGTGATGACACAGCAGTGACTGTCCTTGGTGTGTCTAAATGGCAGGAGGAAGCCTCAGCCTGCTGGGACAAATGCAGGCGCTTGTACCCCAGTGCAGAACCCTTTAGTAACACACCTGCTGCAGCACACAGCCAAAAACCCACGTGGCAAAGAGCTGAAACCAAGACTCACCCCTTTAGGACACCCATGGCTACAGGTACCAGCTTGGAGGTTATCCCAGAGGCTGCTGAAGATCTGCTCCCTCACAGCTTTGCTTCTGCTCTGTCCTCACCACCAATCTTACCCAAGGCACGCTCCTGGATGAGCTTCCCCTCCTTTTGCTGCCAGAAGCCTGCTCAAATGCTGGAACAAAGCTGCTGGCTTGGGATTTTTGCTTTTGCAATAACCCAGTTTCTGTGAAGAGGCAGAGACACGACAGCCTGGTGCCATGGGCCTCTTGCTGTAGCTAATGAAGAGGTGCCAGGCTCTCCAGAAGGCTGGACAGCAGCAGTGGTTATTCTCTGCTGACCTGAAATTTCATGGCACTACAGAGCACCTGAGGCTGTGGGACTTCCTCCTTATGCAGTGACAACGAGCAGGAGATCAGTGAGACAGAATAATCCAAGGTGTGCTACACACGTGATTTCTATGTGCTCCAAAAATTGCTTTTCTTCCAAGGACAGCCATCTCAAAAGCTCTTTGCCAGCAGACAGCTGTGGCTGTCAAAACCAATTTCCTTGTGTTCTCACTGCTAGATGAGAAAAAAAAAACCCACAAGACAGACCCTGCATCTACACCCAAAAGTAAGGACTAATATTTGGTGACCTTTCTTCCTTTGGCTCAGTTGATAGAACAAGCAGCACTGCAAGCAAAGTGAGGCAGATATCATTAAGGAGCGAAGGTACCTGTCTATTGCCTAAGGAAACCTGACACGGAATTCCACATACAGAACAAGATCTAGATTTAAGAGATACAGCAGCTTCTTCCCCCAAAAAGACTTTAGTACAGTAGCCTTATAAATCTGAAGATTTTGGCCAAGATCTGTGACATGCATGTTACATCAAAATACAGATAGTGGCCCTCTAAGCTGTACTCTCTGCATTGGATTTGTTTTGTCTCTTTTGTTTGTCCAATTTTTCTAACCTTTGTATCAAAATAATGTCCAAAGTTACCAACATGTTAAGATAAATGGAGATGCTCTCTCTCCAGGTGTTGCTGTTACTGAGGATGAGGATGTTGTTACTGAGGAGATTCATGCAAACTGTACCTTATTTTCTCATGTCTAAAGGCAGATTTTTGCAGCCATAGCTCCTGGTTTGGAAGAAGACTCTGTTATTATCTGTACATCTGTATGCAGCATCACCAGCAGCTCCTGCAGTGTTTGTCATCCCCCTGGCATGCCCAGAACCCCCCTGCCCTGCCAGTGCTGGATCCTGCTGCAGCCACAAAACTGACAGGAGATCCACAGAAAATCTGATGTATTTCACCTACTGACTATTAATTTTTTAACCCAGAGTGGTTGAGAGCACGAGACACCTGCAGCTTGCTGCCAATGACCAAGTGAGGCAGCCAAAAGGTTATGGCCTGATCAGTTCTTTCTGGTGTCACCTGGAGGAAGGTCCCACAAGGCTTCAACTTGGTCACACAACACCTAAAGACAAAATCCCTTCTGCCTGAAAGGAATGAGAGATGGAGGGCACAGAAACAGAAGGGAAACTCTGAGTGCTCCACTGACCCACCTGGCATCGGATTAATATAAATATATTCAATATAAATTTGTTGAGAAATAGAAAACTTATTTACCCTTATCATCACTCCCCAAAATTGTCCATGCCACAAAAAAACCACAGAATTCCTCTGAACCACGTATTTAAAAATCTTGCAATTTTATTTGCATATAAAGGCCGCTAGATATAATATCACAATAAATTTAAAGAAACAACTGCTTTTCTAAATTCCATTAACATGGTAACATAAAACAGAACGAAGCTCAATAGCATTTACAGTGGTGGAACAGAAATAACTATCTGCAACAATATTTTGTGCTAGGGAGATTGCATTTACACACAGTGCAAAATAAGAAAAAGGAAATAAAAAAGACAAGAAGAATATTTAAATATAAAGGACAACTAAGCCTTATTTTATTTAGGCTTGATTGTATCCATTTGACTCTATACATGCCTGAACTACAACAAAGATTTAACTCGGGCTCTTGAAGGCCTTGAGCACTTGGAAAAACATGTCACATCCTTCATAATTTAGATGTGCTGTACAGCATAATTTTGCAGATGCTATACTGGCAATATTAAATCCTAGCTTAGTTATAATGCACAAAAAATACATATATATATAAATTCATATTTAAAAGGAGTCCGCATTTACAATTTTTTTTCTTTTTTTTTTTTTTTACTGCATGAAATACCTGCTCTTTGCAGCTTTCACCCCCAGTCTTTTAAAGCTAAAATAATTTAAAAAAAGAAACAACAGAAGGTAGATATCACATACAGGCTGTGGCTATCAAGATCAGTCTTTATAAAGCAGGTAGAGACAAACAACTGAGAAGTCTATTCTCCCCTTGCTGCATTCTACCATGAATAGAAACAAGTTAAAGTACATGCACACGTGTCAAGAGGTAAATGGACCCCAAAACATTGTTTGTGCTACTAAAAAAAATGATATAAATTCAGATAAAAAGCTAACATTTAAACCTAGGGAAAAAGAAGACACTTAAAAAAACCCCAACAATAACAAAAGTTGTGCAAATTTGGGTGTATTTAAATGCTGCCTATTTTTTAGCTTATAATATAATATTAAAATAAGGTCTCTCACTTATTAAAAGAAAGCTTGGCTGTCCTTTTGAGAACACTATAACAATTTACAATGGCAAATTTATTGAAAAAAAAAATTCATTTTACAAATTCACAATGCTTTATCAATTTAAAATGAATGCTGCATTTCCAAAAAGCACAACCTCTAACTTCTCTTCTTGTTTCTTTTGCACCAGCAATTTACAAATAAAATTAAAAAAAAACCCAAAAACAAAAAACCCCAAACCCCACCCCAAAACAAAAACCCCCCATGGCTCCCCCAAATCCCCCCTAGCCCCTATTTTGAAATAAACATGAATGTAAGTTTTTAATTAGAAAATGGCAGTTTATAGACCTTCCCCAGTAGTGCTTCAGGATCCTTGAGGGGTGGGAAGGTCGAAGATGATGGGAGGGTTGGTGGGCTGGAAGCTGACTGTGCACGTGGAGGCGTTGATGTAGGTGGTGTAGCCGTCTGTCATGATCCCATAACCTGTGGGGACAAGGGGAAAACTCACTGCGATGCCTCAGGGCTCAGCTTTTCTATTTTTCCCATTCTGTGCTGCTTTAGTGTGTGGGTCTGAGCTCCATATTCAGGGATGGTGAGCTCT
>JAWMQZ010000283.1:1242811-1288580 GCA_035584835.1 Tangara arthus
CAGCCCTGGCTGGGCTCTTGTGCTGCCCAAGGTGGATCCATGGAGGAGATGCTTGGAATCAATCCCTGCTTTATTCTTTAGCTCTGTCCAGCCCCTGCTCCAGGGCAGCCTGCACAAGGCATCAGAAGGACAACACCAAGGTGCGGGGGGGGGGCCTTAAAATGAAATGTTGTGTAAATGACCCAGCTGTCATCAGAGTTCCTTGTTTAATGCTGAAGGCCACAAAAAGGAGTGACCCATTGCTTAAAGAGATCCTTTTCAATGCTCTCTTTGCCTCTGTGAGGCTGAATGCTCTCTCCAGTCTTTTCAGCTTTTTCTTTGTGACCCTTATGGGCAGGGACACCTTCCACTGCCCCAGGCTGCTCCAAGCCCCATCCAGCCTGGCCTGGAACATTTCCAGGGATCCAGGGGCAGTCACAGCTTGAGTGGGCTCTCTGTGCCACGGCATCCCCACCCCCACAGCAAAGAATTTCTTCCCAGTATCTAATTTAACCCTACCTTCTGTGGTTCGGAGCCACTGCCCCTCGTCCTGTCCCTCCATGCCCTTGTCCAAGTCCCTCTCCAGTTCTCCTGTAACCCCTTTAGGCACTGAAAGCTGGAAGATCATCCTGGAGCCTTGTCTTCTCTAGGCTGAACAACCCCAAGTCTCTCAGCCTCTCTCTGCAGGAGAGGTGCTCCAGCCAAGCTGTAGTGTCACAATTACATATTCACCCCTTGGGATATTACACGCTCATAATTTTTTTTAAAGCTGCATTCAAAGAAAAGTTGTGAGCTCGTATTACAAGTTCCCAGCTGAAGTAAATTTTTTACTGATGAGTTCCCAGCCTATGAACTGGTGGTTTATAACAGAAAGGCAGACTGACATTTAAATAGAGTGGCACTAGAATAATGGCTTTACATTAGTATTTTATGGGAGGCTGAACAACCACAGAGTTAACATACTGTATTTTCTGGCAATAAAAAACCCTTTGAAAACAAAAGGTCATTTTATTTGATAATGTAAATGAATTAGATCTGTACTGTATGGCCAAGAGAGTAAAGGAAAGATTAATTCTTAGAGAAGAAGTCAATATATCAGCATGGCTAGGATTGGTTTGGTTTTAATTCCTTAAGCATGCTGTAAAGCCTGCAGTTCATAACCCACAGCCATATATTGCTGTACACTGGGGGTTTTAGCACAGGCCCTGGACTTGAGGCTGATCTGATAAAAATCTGAAACTTGCAGCGGGCCATTATGTGGGCAAACGATTCATTTTCTATTCACCTCCTTGTCGTGTCAGTGCAGGGGTCATCTAAAGAGGGGGCCCAATTAATCAAACTGTCAGAGCCCATGAGGAGGAGCACGTTAATGGGACTTTTATTTCACCCAGGAAAGCAGGGCTCTGACAGGAACCAGGAAATATGGCCTTGATGTTGCTGTTTATTAGCAAGGCTGAGATCAGGCCTAAGAGGTGCCAGGGAGGCAGAGTCTGATCAAGCCCTGGGTGCCAGAGCCTGCAGCGGGCACAAATCGGGCACACGGGGGGCAGGAGGCAGCGCAGGGTGACAGAGGGTGGCAGCCACCGGGCACAGGCGGGGCTGGCTGGGAGCACGGAGCCGGAGCCTGCACGGGACACGCGCTCGCGTCTTCAAAAGTACATTAAAATAAACAAACAGACGAACAAGAACGACAAGAAGGAGAAAAACAAAAACAAACAAAAACAAAACAAAACAAAAAACCCAACAAAATCCCCCCAAAAAAAAAAACAAAAACCAACCAAAAAACAATCAAAAAAGAAAAAAAAAAAACCCAAAGGAAAAAAAAAACCAAAGCCAACAAAAACCCAACAGAAAAACAAAAACCAAAACCCAAAAACCAACAAAAAACAAAACAAAAAAATCTCCCCAAAAATACCAAAACAAAAACAACAAAAAACCACAAACAAAAAGTGAAAAAGAACCCCCAAAATCCTCAAAACCAAACCAAATCAAAACAAAACAAAAAAATCAAACAAAACAACCCCAAAAAACCAAAAACAAACAAACAAAAACAAAAAAAACCCAAAAAACAACAAAAAAACCCCAAAACCCACAAAAAACCCCAACCAAAACAAAAAAATCAAAAAAAAAACCAAAAGAAAAAAACCCAAAACCCAACAAAAACCCAACAGAAAAACAAAAAACAAACCCCAAAAACCAACAAAAAATAAAATGAAAAAATTCCCCCCAAAAAACCAAAACGAAAACAACAAAAAACCACAAACAAAAAGCGAAAAAGAACTCCAAAAATCCTCCAAAACATCAACAACAACAACAACAACAAAAAACAAAAAAAAAACCCCAAAAACCAAAAACAAACAAACAAAAAAGAAACGGAAAAAAAACCCAAAAAACACTAAAAACAAACAAACAAAAACCACCAAACAAACAAAAACCCAACAAAACCAAAAATCAAACAAAACAACAACAACAAAAACCAAACAAAAAAATTTCCCAAAATAAAAACCCAAAAAACAAACAAAAAAACCAAACCCAAAACAAACCAAAAAAACCCACATAAAAACCCCCAAAAAACAAACAAACAAAAAAAACCTCCAAACAAACAAAAATAAAGCCAAAAAAGCCACCCCTCACCCCTAAAATACCAAAAGCCAGCAGCCCTTCTCCTGCACTTTGAGGTGAGCCTTTGCAATATTCAATGCCTGCCTGGCTCCCCTGCTAGGCACACACAGAGGCTCAGAAAAACCCCCAAATCTGGTGCTGAACTTAAAGGATTGCCTTGGTACCCCTAATTTTGGTGCTGAATTTAAAGGATTGCCTTGGTAGCCCTAAATTTGGTGTTGAATTTAAAGGATTGCCTTGGTAGCCCTAATTTTGGTGCTGAATTTAAAGGATTGCCTTGGTAGCCCTAAATTTGGTGCTGAATTTACAGGATTGCCTTGGTACCCCTAATTTTGGTGCTGAATTTAAAGGATTGCCTTGGTAGCCCTAAATTTGGTGCTGAATTTAAAGGATTGCCTTGGTACCCCTAATTTTGGTGCTGAATTTAAAGGATTGCCTTGGTGGGAGGCCAGCACAGCTCTGATGCCCCCTGAGAGCTGCCAGGACTGGAAATGTTCCCAGGCCAGCACCAGAGCTGGGCTCAGCTGAGCCGGAGCCAGGCAGGAGCAGTCAGGTCTCTGCCAGATCAGGCACCCCAAGAGTTCAGCCCTGGCCCCACAAAACACAGTGCTAAAATAATGCTAAAATCAACACAGAGAGCATTTCATTTCTTGCCCAAAGCCTTTCTCCAGAACTGATGTTCTTAACACAAACTGCCTCCCCAGAGTAAAGAAGCAGACCAGGATATCTAAAAGGGAGTGAGTGGGAGATAGAAGAGATGCTCAGTTTTTGAAGGGCACTGGGCTCATTTTAGCAGCAGCCAAGGCATTTGCTGTGTGGGTGATAGATGTAAAATTTTAAATTAATTATTTTAGTAATGCTCCCCTACATGATTTCTCAGACTGCAATGTATTTTATACTGCAGGCCATGGTAGGCTTTATAATTAACTACATTTTGAAGCCATTTTAATTATTTCCCCCCACCCAACACCATTATTTCCAAATGAACAGAGCGCTAACATTAAATAGCCTTCTAAATAGAGAGCTGCAGGAATCTGCTCTTGTAGGATGAAGCACTTGCAATCACTACCCCAGCAATGCCCCCAAAAAGGTTTAAGCAGCCGAAAGGAAATGTGTTGTCAAAGGGAAACCTCGGGCACTAACAGGGCATGCAAGTCCCCAGCTGAGTCAAAATTGTTCTTGGTGGAAAAGGAAAGCTAATGTAGCCTTGGTTGCTCAAAATATCCTCAATCTGAATTATCTTTTCCTTTTCTCCATTGTCTGGGTCTTCCCCTTGAAGGCAGCAGTACCAGAGCTGGAATGAGGTGATTCAGAACCAAGTTCTCCCTGACTGGGGTGACTCAGGAGCCTGGAGTGGCCCTGCCTTCCCTCTGGGAACAGCTGCCCCTGCAGGAAATGGAAAGACAGAAACTTCCACAGACACTGCAGGGTTTGATTTGCAGCCCTGGGTTGATGTAAAAATTACAGTACGCAGACACAAAGCAGAAAAATCATAAACTCATGTTTCTATAGTTGTAAGGAAGAATATGCCTTCAGTAAGTGAGAAACTGTATTGGGTAAGGTTGTGAAGGGTTTTTAGTGCAGCAATGTAACTGTGTAAGAGTTCAGGTGTTATAATAGAAGCACATGTGTGTGTACATGTGATAGCAGCCCATGGGACAAAAGTATCCACAGTGCAGCAGAATGAAGTAAAGGTGATAGGTCAGAAAAACCAAACAAACTTTGTGGCAGCTTTCCATTGGATGAGAAAGTTCTATATTGTCTTGTAATGAAAAAACTTATGACTGCTCTGAGCTATGGCTGAGATCTTGCTCCTCTAAAATCTCACAGCCTCTGAGGCTGATGTTTATCTGAGCCGTAAATGGTTTTTAGCCCAAAATAGTCCCATCCCTTCATTAAGGCATCAATAATAGCCCCCCGCCAGTGGACAGGCACAATTCCATCTCCAGAGGCTGCAGAAAGGTGTTTTTCTCTGTTAACCAAACACTCTGCTCCTCTGCTGAGCCTCCCCCTGCCACAGGCACCGCTCTCTTTTCCTGATGAGCCCGAGCTGAGGCCACTGACAGCACCCTTGTCGACAAAAATGGGAAGAACTTTTTGGCTGTTTGGTTTTACAGCGTTCAAAACTTCAACCAGCCCAAATGTGGGACTGGAGAATGAGAGCTCTGGGCTCAGGACTGGCTGTTCAGGGCAGGGGCTGCAACTCACAGCCTTAGCACCAAACTACAGCTTGGAATAGAACACTGCACTCCTGCTGCAAAAGAAATAGAAGAAGAACAATAAAGACACTCTTCCTGTCCTAATCTTCTGTTGACAATGCCCTTTTGAACGGTAAAAATTATATTTTCCTTTACACTTTCATACTTTTTAATTTAAACATAAGGCACAGCACCTGTACTGCACAGAAAATACATTAGATTGAAAACAAATGCAGAAAGTGAAAAGGTAGTTAAAATAACTATCTTTGAAACCTTGAGATGGCTGCTTTCACAGCTACAAGAAATAGAAATGTTGATGTGTAAAATCTTAATGGTTATGAGCTGCATCTTTATATTTCCCAGTGACGGTGGTGTTAAAAACATTAAAGTCAGTTCACTGTTAGCAAATGCAACAGTACAGAAATTTGGAACTATGCTGAGCATCTTTTTAAAAAGTACTGAAGAGGGTTTTCTGTCATTAATTAGCCATGACCACAGTATTCTGTTAGTGTAAGTACAATTACCTATACTGTACTATTAACTTATAAATAGTATAATAAACTATATAAATAGTACTTATAAATGGAATAAACTTATAAATAGTATTATTAAAAGGTATTATAAGTATAGTATATAAACTTCTAATAGTATTATAATACCTACTATAAACTTATAAAACTTACAGGAGGGGAGGTCTGAATTTTTTGTAATGTCACACCTTCATCTAGAAATATCGTGTAGTCCAACTATGAGCACAAACCTCCTGCTCCAAAAGCTTTGCAAGAGTGTATTCCTAAAATCCCTGCCTAACCTCCTGGAGATATTGCTCTTATTTTGAAGCAAGAGAAAACCTGCACGTTAATCCCAATGACATTGCCACAGGAACCTTATTTACAGTATGATTAAAAAATGGCCCTTTCTTACAGCCTCATTAAATCTAAGCCTCATTAAACTACCAGGACATTTTTACAATGGGTTTGCTGACATACCATGATAAATGTCTGTATAACATCCTTCAACAATAGCCCTGACTGCAGCCATAACCACAAAGTGTATAAACACTGCACCAGCTCTAACAATGTGCTGTCCTCAATAGTAGGAAGTGAAGTACCACTAAACACATTTTTATTAAGCCCCACATCTCCAAACCTGTGTTTTGCTTTAGGTTTTTTCATTGGTTTCTCTTTTGTTTCAGGGGGGGCTTCTTTGTTTTGCCTTCTCAGTGGGAAAAGAAATTCAAATTACGAGAATTAAGATGTTAAACTTTGAAAATATCACAGGCCCCTTTGAAATTGTGACCTAGGCAGAAAGGTTTCCTGAAATTTGATTCTTTGGAGATAAAAGGGCTGGCAGGAGGATGAAAGCAGCCCTACCCATTTTTCCATGTCAGAGAAATGAATGGCACAGCTTATGAATACGTGTGAGGCACCCATTCAGGAGCCAGGCTGGTGCCTGTTTGTCCTGAATATCAGCGTCAGGTTACTGTGCAAAGCCACGTCACTGTGAGCCAGCACCAGCTCCACCCAGGGCAACCATGAGGGCCACAATAAGCATTTTGGAGATTTAACAAACTTTTCAAACTTCCAGGCAAGGAATTAAAAGACATTTCAGTGGGAATCATACTTTCAAAACACCTCAATAAATGGTTATCCACTGTAACTTACTCCTGCAAGGCATCAGGAGCACCAGAACTGTACAGCAAACCAAAAGGGAGCAGGCTCAAATGCTTTCCTGTTCCTGGCTGGCCTCTGATTTAATTTCACATCAAATGATATCTCAAAGCTGGACATGGTAAACCTACAGTATTTTCGCTGGAGACCAGGGTCTGACATTCTGTCTAAATGAAATTTCCCAGCTGTCCCAAACACTTTTTATCTCATTTCCATGCTAGCAGTTTGAAATGTCACTATGCATTGCCACAATGACAGATGAGCAAAGGCACAGGAAAACAACAGAGCTGCTTTCTCCAATGAACCATGCCTGGCAAAGGTGAAAATTCACTTCTGCCCCTGGCTCCTGGCCCTCTCCCAGGTATTGATGGCAACAGGGGGAAGCTCAATAATGTGACTTCACACAGGTTGAAATACAGAGCATGAGGTAAGAAAACTTTGTATGTATGTATATAAATATTCATTTAAATACTCATATAAATACTTGTTTAAAAACACCACTAAGGGTCAAATCTTGCAAATATTTGTATGTACGTATATAAATACTCATATAAATACTTATTTAAAAACACCACTAAGGGTCAAATCTTGCAAATACTTGTATGTATATATATAAATACTCATTTAAATACTAATATAAATACTTATTTAAAAACACCACAAAGGGTCAAATCTTGGAAATACTTGTATGTATATATATATATATAAATACTCACTTAAATACTCATATAAAGACTTATTTAAAAACACCACTAAGGGTCAAATCTTGCAAATATTTTTTTGCTTTCCTACCACAGGTTATCAGATCCTGACAGCAACAAACACCCTGGGATACAGGAGATTAAGTCACGTGGCCATAATACACATTTTATGTGGATTAACAGACTGAGACCTAGGTGGTAGTGGTGAAGAACTAAACCCCCTTCAGAAAACATTTCTGTAGGAGATGATGCCTCCTGCTCCCAGGGATTTCAGAACCTACAGGCATCCCTTCAGTGGCAGCAGGGAGGAGAGCACAGGAACATTTCTTACTGCCATAACTTACAAATTCCTATCAACTACAGTGGGCAACTTCAAGACCAAACTGTGAGCTGGGGTTTCTCTTTGCTAAATCCTGCTCTAGTGAAACAACAATCTTCTGCATCTAAAAGGCAACTCCTTTCTATAGGCTTGCTCATGCCACAGAGCTGATAACCAGTGGGAGGAAAACAGATGGGGCTCTATTAGCAATTCTCACCTGGATATTGCTTCCCAGTCCCACCTGAGGCACTGCTCACTCTGCCCCTCCTGTTTGCCTGCCCTCTGCAGTGGCTCCTCCTGCCTGGTGCTGAAAGGAGCAGGGAGCATTGGGATGTGATGCAGCACCCTCCCCCAGTGTGTGAAATGCTGCTCTCACCCAAGCCAGGACTGGAAATTTCACCCATGATTTATTTTTCAATAAGTTCATCTCTTGCTGTCCTGCTCTTTGGTATTGCTTTGCTTCTGAGAGCACAGCAGACATGAGAAGGCGCATTTCTGTTAGCAGCATCCCCTTAAAAACTTGGTATCCTACCCTCCCTGTAAGGCCCTGCTGCCTTCCATTCCCCAACACAAGCTGTTGCTCAGCCTCCCCCTGCCTTATCATCAGAAGAAATCATTTTGACTGGCACAACAAAGCCCAGAGGTCACCATGATGTCTTTTATAAGCATTAGGAAACAAACTTTTTAGTGGAAGGTGGGCTAAAATTCAAGCCCTGCACCGTGTTTTTGGCTACATTACCCCGAAGAGGTTCATCTGCACAACTCTTTTCTTTAAAAGTACAACACCCAGGCCCCAGATGGCCAGGATTCCCCATGGCTGAGATGACACAAATGAGGCACACCATATTTTGGGGGTATATTTTCAGGGCACGGTGGGATCCACCTGAAAGCTTCCTCTCCCAGGGATGCAGGAGATCACACCTGCCCCCTCACACCCACAGCCATTTCCTTACAGCAATGCAAGCTTGGCTTTCTCCTTAGCTTAGCTTCCCTTGCCACACCTGAGAGGAAAAGGGAAAGGGAAGACTGCTGGAATGGTGAATTCAGTCCATACAATACTCCAGTAATACTTTAACCTGTATATTTAACATGTATATACATGTATTTTACTCCAACCTGTAATTTAACCAATACAAGCGGTGAAAAAAAACTTCCTCAGAAGGCTCAGTTCAGGAGGTATGAACAAAAATCTCCTTAAAAACCAAAGAGAAAACTAAAGAAACAGCCTCAACATGTCCCACACACAAGGCCAGTACCCCTATGCATGCATGCACAAACACAGTGCCTCTATTACACGTACAGGCAACATTATTATCCTTACATGCAGCACACTCCATCTATTTCCTCATATCTACCTCTACACATAAATAGGCAAGAGGCTGCAACCAAGCAATGAAATCAGCACGAGGATTTGGCATATTAAAGGAGTTTGACACACTTTGCACATCAAAACCTACAAGCCCTACCAAACTTTGTTCACCAGATTGTTAGAGCAGCTCGACTTCTGCCTGAAATTTATATTATGAATGATAAATTTATAATTCTATTTCATTTCTATTATAAAAGTTTCTATTATCAATTATAATTTATAAAATTCTTTTTATATTTATAAATAATATAAATAGTTATATTTATAATATAACAATATATTACATATTCTATATAATTATATAGAATAAATATTTCTATTTATAAATTATATATATTTCTCTACAATTTAGACATTCTATTATCAATTATGATTTATAAATTTATTTTTATATCTATAAATAATATCAATATTTATATTTGTAATATATTATTATAACATATTACATATAACTGTATATAATAAATGTTTATATTTATATACAATGTAAATATTTCTCTATAATTTTAGAAATTATAGATTCATATTATTATTAGAAATTATAGATTCATATTATATTATAGATTTATATTAATTTATAAGTTATAAATTAATTTATAACATTTGTAGAACTTAGAAAGGTGAGAACAGTGTTCACTGTTGTGCCTCTGCCTAGCTGCTTCATTGCAAGGTGTATTTGGCCAGATGGATTAGCCAAGTGTTTTAAACACAAGCAATGGCTCCCAGTCATTTTTCCACTGCATTTAACGTTTTGCAGTGCTTCAATGACTTTCATGACACCCTTACAGAGGTAACTTTATTTCTTACAAGGCATCAGGACCAAACATGACCTGTTTTCATTAGCAGCAGTGCATGCAAGCCTATTACACTGCAGCTAAATTCAGCTGTTCAGAAGTCAAATATTCGGTGCAAGGCAGTTTCCTTGGCTCCCTTATGGGCAACAGAGAGAGAAAAAAGCCCTTTTTGCAAAGGGCACAATGTGCAAAGCAGCTGGGATGGATTGCAAGTGCTGCTTTCTCCTTCCATGAAAATAGGGAGCTGAGGAACTCTTGCTTAGTTTCACACTGCAACTTTTAAATTAAAAAAAAAAACAAACAATATCAAGGCTCCAACCCCAGATTTACTGTACCTTAAGGGACATGATGCATTATATAAAATAAAGCTCCTGCAGAAATGTGGTGAGATAGGTGTTTGTTCACACGAGCATGCACGTATATATACAGCACATAAAATCTGACACCTAAAAAAATATATATATCAACTTCTGGCAATACTGAAAACCCTTCAACATGCCTCTTGTGTGCAATGCTTCTAAGAAGGCAACTGTGATACTGCTTTTAAGCTATTTTAGTAAGGGCCCTTGACAAGCTTCACATAAAATATTCAGCATTGATGCTTTCAGGTCCACACAATTTAACTTAAAAAGCTCTCTTCTTCAACCCACATTACAAATATGTTTATTCTGAAGGTGGTGTGTGGATTAGATGCTTCCCTTATCCTTCCCAAAGCATGATTGTACTGGGCTGCAGCACAAGCACAAAGCAGAAACTGAAAAACAATTTCTTTTTGAGTTAAAATAATTTCTTGAATGCTTCGATAGTTTTTAAGAAACTCAGAGGCATTTCACATACTGTTTCAAATAGTTGTGTTTACATCTCCAACAAGTAACTGTAGGGCTGAAAAGCAGTCAGAATTAGAAGGGTACTCTATTAATTTTAGTCCTCCAGTATGAAACTTTTCTGCCCATGCCTTTATTGGAAAGAATTTGTCTTCCAAAGTAACTTTTGAAATTCCATCCTTTCTTTACAGAACTGAGGAGCAAACGCTACTGATTTCAGAGAGAGCTGACATTCATCCCTAATCTTTTACTTTTCATCTGCATAATGAACTGATAACCTGCTCAGTGTAAGGAAGTTCTTTAAATAATTCACTGAAATAGTGAAAAACCACAGAAAACAAAGCAGTCACACGACTTTTCAAACTGCAGCTGCAATGAAGGCATAAAAGAAAAAGCCTTTTTCAAATTCTTACAGGCCTGGAGACTCCAAGATGTTTTTCTGAGCTGTTTAGATGCCCGAGCTGGCAGCAAGATGCAGACATGGCTGAGCCTGCATGCTGTATTTCACAGTGCAGATCTGCAGTCCTGAGTCAGCCACAATTCCAAGTACAGGATTTTAAATTTTTTTCTCATCTGTTGTCTAAGAGCCCCAGGATCAAACACATGATTTAAAGCCTACTGAGATCAGTGGGAAAATCCTATTGGCTTCAAGGAGCTTTGGACGAGACTCAGAGGAGCAGAGTCAGAAAGTTTCCTAGAGCTGGAAAATGCATCTAGCGAGTTCTAGGCCAATTTTGTATCTCAGCACCAAAATTTCTGGTCATCTTCATTTTTTATCTCGACTTTTCAATCCCAAACTTTACTAATCAGATATTTTCTTTATTCAGAAATCCAATATTCAATAATCAATAATCAAATATCTCTTTTCTGCTCTGCTTCTCTTCTCTAGTTGGTACATTTGGGAATTTTATCACTGACAATGGAACTCATGATAAAATAGAGACCAATAACACTTTTAACTTCTTCTAGTGTTACACAAAGATATTTTAACTGCTGTTGAACTCAAGCTATAGGAAATTGTGATTTCAAAGTGAACTTGGTACAGTCACTGAAATATTTCCTATAAATATTTTAGATGGTAATTCTATTCTTCCCAAAGAGAAAATGACTTAATTATCAGGGGCTTCTGCTCCCAGTATTCATGGGAGCAGATATACTTTTTAGCATATTTAAAGAAACTAAATTATGAAAAGCAGTTCACACAGGGTAATTATTTGGTAGTTCATTATGATGAACAGTACATTTATTTATAATAAGTGCCATGGTTTATAGCATGATACCAGAATCAGATACTACTTCATAACAGTTAGAACTCTGGTTATTGAGAATTTTAGATTTTTTGTGCTGACAGGCACTGATTCCTAAGAGAATATTACATTTGACTTGAGGCTGTAGGAAAGGTTTCTAAAACTGAATGATAAAATTGGGATTATGGGTGTGTAGTTTAAATAAAAGTGTGTAATGTCACATAGTAAAAAACTTATGAGTTTAAGGTTTTAGACTACAGTAATATATATAAAGCAAGATAGAGGTTTTAGAGTAGAGGCTGGTCCTTCTTCACTTTCTGCTTCATGGGTTTGGGTGGTTTTGTGTAATTAGATAAAAAAATTCTGCATTGTGGGCCACAAGTGGTTAATTATTAAGTTAAAAGTAAAAACAATTTAGGTGCCATTTCTTAATTAAACAAATTTATCCTTAAAAAAACTTTGCCATTCCCCATGTTTTATAATCCCCCTTTAACCTTGAAGCATGTGTTCACCAAAACCTCCACAGGCACAATGGCTTTCTTTAGCTGGAGAGCTCCAGGCACACAAGGCAAGGTTTGTGCAAGGTTTGAACTTCTGCTTGACTGCAAGATATATCAAAACAGTCTCCCTGTTTATCTTGGGATGGAGGGGGGGAACAACGTTCCTCTGTCTTCTCATCCCAGGTCTGACAGTCCCTGACAGACGCTGAGGCTTCACCTCCCACTGAAATGGGCAATGAGAGCTCTGCCCAAGGATTTGGAGTGGATCAAGATTTAATTGAGGTGAGTATTGGCAAGGCATTTACAGCAGAGTTATTGCAAAACACATTTCATTAATGACAATGATACCAAAGCATTGGAAATCCATGAAGGTGGAATCAGAAAGACAAAACGCTCACGGGAGTCAATGGAAATAAGCTCAGGACCTCACTTTGCTTACAAAGCAACACCTTCTTTAGAGTCAGTAAGATTTTACACAAAGGATTAGTGGTATGCTACCTATTATTTACATAAAATCCCCACAAAAATGTAACAGAGTAGATAAGAGTAGTGAAAACACAGCAAGGGAGAGGAAGGAGACCATGTTCCCACAAACACACAATTACTGACACTCGTTCAGGGGAGCTGCTTTAACAAGTGACATTTTTCACACTACAATATGCAGGACAGACTCATCCCCCTCCTTTCAGCCACCCCATCCCATATTTGAGAAATCAAGCACAGAGACCACCACAGTGTGCAGACTTCACTTGGGGTTTTACCAGCAGCCTTTCCCCCCTGCACAGCTCCCCAAGCTCAGTGTGTGTGCCCAGGAGCAGCAGCAGCACAACAGCATCCTGGGCTCAGGGCCCTGTGCCTTGAAGGCATCACCATCCTGATGAAAAAAAAACCCAGCTGCTGGGACAGAATATCAAAATGAGCAGTTCCTGCTCCCTGGCAAAGTTTGCCCTTTCTTGTCAGCTTCTGCTGAAGTAAAAATGACTTCACCTGAAATATAACCACCAGAGTGAGGTGAGAAGAAAGTGCAATATTATTAGGACCAAAGTGAAAGCTGTGATGTGAAAGTCACAACCCCCTCCACCCCCTCTATTTATTCCAACTAGAATAACAGCTTTGCTCATATTCACCTTCTTGTCACTTGAAGAGAAAGAAAAGTCAGACCAACTTTTAAATTAACTTACATGCCACACCTCCAGAAGTGATTAATTCTTCTTGAAAGGAGAGTTAAGAACAGCAACAAAAGGAAAACCTAGATTACTGTAAATGGGCACAATTTCTTCTTGACCTAACCTCAGACAGAAGGATTTAATTGACCATGTTGTAAGGTCAGCTGCTACAAAATTCTGATTATCTAAGGTTTTCAGTGCACAATTCAGCATGATGCTTCTGTGACAGAATCACAGAATTAACTAGATTGGAAGAGACCTTTGAGCTCATTGGGCCCCAGCTCTGCCCTAACACCACCTTGTCACCCAGACCATGGCACTGTCAAGAATTTCTCCCTAATCCCCAGCCTAACATTCCCCTGGGGGAGCTTAAATTAGGCTGAGAAACACAGGCACCTTCCATGACAGAAACAAAAGAGGCAAAGGAGAAAATCTGTGGGAAATCAATCCCTGGGGAAGGCAGGCTGACCTGCAGTGCCTGCCCCATGGACAGAACCCATCAGCTCCAGCACCGCCAGCAGCACTGCAGCTTCCCAAAGCTGCCCCTGGTGTCAATCTCTGCTGGCTTTAGCCAAAACAGAGCTCCAGGAGCAGAGCAACACTGAATTTCACATTGCTGTGTGTGCTGAATTTCTGTTTGCAGCGAGTGGGATGCCTCGTTATTATCTGTTGCCTGTTTTCATGGTGGAAGAACACTGATGCCTCTTTTATCTCCAGCAAAAGGTCTCCAAAAATATTTCAGACTCTACTGACTGGTTGCTTTCTTGCACAAATTATTTTAAATAAGTTTCCATGGAAAAAGGTATTTTGGAATGCACAATTGGAATGATTAACAGCTAAAATTAAAAAAAAAAAATAAGGTGGGGCCACATTTGAAATCTTCAGCACCTTTTTGGTGCAACCTCCTCACATTGTGTAGCTAAACATAAACCCAAGTGTCACCAGCAGCTGCCACCCCTGGAACAGAAGGGGGACAAAAGATCCTCCGGGAAGGAGAAAATAGCCTGGCATGTGGCTTCTCCTGCAGCAGAAACTAAGATTCAAAAAACAAAGGGTGGTAGCGAGACAAACTCATATTTCTGATTTAATTCGCGTGGATTTTTGAGTTTTTACATAGCAAATTCTGGTTTGTATGAAGTACATTATTACTGGTTTGGACAGCTAATTGTTTTTAACATTTACCCTAAAGATGCAACCACTCGCACAAAGTCTACACTTAGAATAATATCATAAAATCATTAATACCCCAAAAAATAAGCAATATTTACTTGTTCCTAAAATTAAAGGCCAACCATTTAACTGAAAGAAGTCTCTGAATAAACTCGTAGAATTACAGTTTGCTGGAAAAATAGTTACAGGATTCCTTTCTGCTTTTCTAGAAAATAATAAATTTTTTGTTTTAGTTCATATAAGTAGTACATACTAATGCTTGATTAAAATGAAAAATCCCCAAAAACCTGGGAATCAAAACAGGAAAAGTACCACCTACGATTTATGAATAAAAACTAAGTCTAAAACACTATGTCCCTTATCTCTGAAATCTTGAAAGACTGGCTTGACCAGGAACAATAGATTAGTTGAAAAAGCTGAGACAAAGGCAATATTTTGTCTCATAAGATAAAATTTGCTGTAATGAACTTTTTCCTTATGCATTCACAGTCCTAAGCTAGTTTCATTCTGGGAAGAGAATGCATTTTAAAACATCCTCTGTGTTAATTTATAAATTATTTCTAAAAATTTGCATCAAAAGACAGCTGGAATTCATGAAAAAATATATTAGAAAGCATAATTCATCACTTTATAATAAGCAAATATTTAGTTATATGTACAAAAAAGAAGAGCAAAAATATTAATGTATTACATTTTATGCTGTTACTTAAATAAAGAGTCAGCAGCATACTGTCCCAAGTTTAAAAAAATAATATGCTGCCAATTATCGACACTCAATTTCCTTCACTTAAATAATCGCTTGCAGATTTTTAAGAAGTAAAATAACAAAAACAGGGGGGAAAAAATTACAAAAAAATTAAATAATTACAATAAATTACAAAATAGATAAAAAATAAATTAATCAAAATCAAAATAAAATCATTAATTAAATAAATCATCAATTTAAATTAAATATTAAATTTAAATTAGATAAAATTAAATAATAAACTAAATAAATTAAATAACATAATAAAAATAAAAAGAAATAAATGAAATAAAATAATGAATTAAATGTATAATGATCGAGCAAACAAATTAAATAAATAATTAATTGGAATTGAGTTAGATTAGATAATAAATTAAATAATAAAGCAATAAAATTAATAAATTAATCAAAAATAAATAAAGTATATAATGATCTAATAAATAAATAAGTAAATTAATTAATTGATTAAATTATGTGAAATAAGTAAGAAATAAATAATAAATAAATGAGAATTTTAAATTGCAATAAATTACAAAAGAAATTTAAAATAATAAATAAATATTTTAAAAATAAATAAATGAGAATTATAATAATACAATAAATTACAAAATAAATTTTAACAATTAATTAAAATAAATTACAAAAATCACTTGACCCAGCCCACCCTGCGTAAAAGAAAGAACCCTTCCCCGAACAGGAGCCCTTCCTTCCATCTGCCCCTAAGGTTTTTCCCTAAGCAGCGCTGCCTGCTCTTTGTGCAGCTCCATCCCAGGCTGCACTTCCCACTGCCCTCGCCCTGCACCTCAGCCCTGCTTATCCTCCTTATCAGCTCAGGAAGAAATTTGGGCAAAACTCTTCCTCTGGTCACTGATATCTCTGGGAACCGAAGCCATTAAGATATTTGTGAGACCTACTCGTGCTATTTTAACTGTCTGTTGTACAGGAAGGAACTGATAAAAATAGGATTACAATGCCCTTACAGATGAACTAGCAGGAGGCTTGATTGTGATTGATGCCTGAATAAATATACAATAACAGGCCCTACATTTCAACAGGGCTTTTGATGGAAGGTAAGGAGCAGTGTCAGTTTTCACTGCCTGGACTGCAGGACTCTTTGCTCAAATACCTGCTAAGTGCCTTTCCTTGGAGATTGAATCTTCTACCCTTAGTCTGCCTTTAAATAAAGAGCAGGAGGTGGTTATTAGGAGGTGGGAATGAATATTTGTATTATTTCGTGAGGCACAAAGGTGCATTTCTCCCCACAAGTGCTCACGTGTGGCCCACCCTTCATTCCTTTGAAGTCTCAATATCTTCCCCACAGATAATCAGTGCCAAGGTGGGTGTATTTTAAAAATACACAGCACCAAAACAGCAGTGTAGGGGAAGAAAACGGGCTGGAATTGGGGTTTGGGAAGGCTGGGATTGTCCAACTCATCTGTGCCTGGGAAGGAGAAGTTCTCAGCAGTGAGCCAGGCCCAGGCTTAGCCCAGGAAGAGTTTCTGCAGGAGCCCAGCTTTGCTGGGCTGGACAGCAGAGGAGAGCACAGATTTCTGTGCCAGATGGCTCTCCCTGACCCCATCCCCTCTGCAGCCTCTCTGCATTCTTCCAATCCTTCCTAATAACCCAATTCTTAATGAGCAATGCATCTACCACCCAAAGCAGAAATTCCAGGAAGTAAACTCAGAGCACTGCAGTTTTTATTTATTAATCTTCCTCTTTTGCAGAAGAGGACTTCAAGTGTCCTGAAATCACACGTTATCAGCTCCCACTTCAAGTAACACAGCTATCTATTCCACTTCAACAGGATCTCAAGAACGCCCCTTCTTATCCTGCAAAATCCAGACACCTCCTTAGCTCTACAGTGCAATGATCCAGCCAAGAGCCCCTGCAAGCACACAGACTTCCAGGGGCAAAAAAAACCTCCCTCTGGCTCCTCTGAAACCATTCAAGGAGGAAAGGCTTGAATTTGCTCAGGATCTTGCTTGGTCACCTGGCTAAAAATAAGTTAACAACAATACTTGGCACTTTCCAGGCGTTTTCGTGTGCTTGAACTTCCTGAGAATTTCAGAGGCAATTCCTTGCTGGATCACCTCTGAAACCAAGGAGGTTGAATTTCAGAGGCGATTCCTTGCTGGATCACCTCTGAAACCAAGGAGGTTGAATTTCAGAGGTGATTCCCTGCTGGATCACCTCTGAAACCAAGGAGGAAAGGCTTGAATTTGCTCAGGACCTTGCTGGATAACCTGGCTAAAAATAATTTAACATCAATACTTGGCACTTTCCAGGTGTTTTTGTGTGCTGAAATTCCTGTTTAAATGGCAGTCATATAACTGTTACTTGTTTAGTAGATACAGAAATTAAACAAAAAGTTGGGATTCCCCTTCCCTGCTCCCTCATCCACATTCTCCACCCTCCTGGCACCCACATGTTTCTCCTCACTGAAGGCACACTCACAGCAGTCTGCAAACAGATTTAAAAACCCAGTTCCACCACCCCTTGCTACATTAATGCACATCACACACTGAAATCAGTCCAACCCCCCTGCCATGAGCAGGGACACCTTCACCAGGTTGCTCAGGGCCCCATTCAGGCTGGCTTTGGGTATTTCCAGAGATGGGGAGATGGGGCATGTGCCACATCTCTGGGCAGCCTGTGCCATTGTTTCACTGCACTCCAAGGGCCATCACTTGTTATTGATCTCACAATTTGCTGTCAGCTGCTGCCCCTGAGCCTTTTATTTTAGCTTAACAGGTTTGGGTTTCTTCCTCTCACTGATTCTTTGTGCTTTTCAATTCTCTTCAGTTGTACTAGCCTGCATTCTTTCCAGAAGGAATCCCCTTTTCTTACTTATCTCAGTGTTTCTAACCTCCTTTGGCATCGTTGCTTCCCCCACTGTCATGTTTATAACACTTCTTGCTAGATTGAAATCTGTGAATTTAATTAATGCCCTGTTTACCCCTTCTTCCAGATCATTAATAAAGATGTTAAATAAAACTGATCCTAATACCAATCCCTGCTAATGCAGGCCTTACTGAAGTACTAACTCTGCTCTGAAGCCATCATCCAACACGACAGTAAATCCTATTCTGGTGCACCTGACACTGGAACCCTGTCAAGCCCCTGAACCCCAAACCAAGGCACTGCAGACATGTATTGACCCAGTATAAACCTGGCCTGTCCAAAATCTGGAGCACACACTTCCTAACTGCACTCTGGAGAAGAAAACAGAGTTTCCCCCCAAACTGACTTGGAGGAAGCTGTTAAGGGTTAATGTGGCAGAGCTCAGACTAAGAGCGTGGAACTGAGATTAAGCCCTGTTCCAACCTACCCTCCTCTCCCCAGTTCCAGTGGGGTTTCAATGGTTCCAGTGGTGTTTAAATGCTTTAAATCACTGTGTTTAAAGGCACTGAATGCAGCATCTCAGTGCTGGGGGAAGAGGGAGAAATCCTGGCTCCAAGTGCTCCTGAGCACAGCCCCAGAGCTGCCCAGCCCCAGCCAGCAGGGTAGAATATTATGCCCAGTTTTAATCAATGAAGAAAAGCAATTTCAGTTAATTCTTTTTGAGGTTGTACCTCAGTGCACTGAAGATGTTAATAATGGGAACTAATATTCTGCTTATACGTTTCCTAGGTTTATTTTATTTAAAAAAAAAACTCCAATCTGTGCCATGTTTGATGAGAAGCCTAAAGATTTCTTGTACCCTACATGATGTTACTTTTCTAGCCTTGTGTCATTTATTTTATACCAGGTTGCTCTGCTTTTGTGCTCCTCTAGAGCTCTGCATTAGCACAGACCTAAATCAGCCTGTCAGCCAGATTTTAACCCCTCTTCTTAGCCCAGATTTGGTGATTCAGTGGTGCTCTGCAGGGCGTGCCATTCCAACCAAGGTGGGATAAACGATTTTTCCACATCACAATTTATAGACTAAAAAATGGGGGTTTTGCACAGAGCTTGTAAAATCAAGCCAAACACAGTAGGAGAAAGTGAAATCTCCCAAGATTGGTTTCATTCAATGGCACAACTCATCATTCCAGTTTGTACTGATGAACACAATGAAGATGTGAAATTTTTCCTATTCCAGTTTAAATACCTTTGAATTTAAAGGAAATACAAATTCAGTGTCCTATTAAACAAATTCTACAGACCCCCAAGCTGCACAGCAAGAAAGCACTTACACCAACATTGAACTTAAGCAAACAGATAAATCTCAAAAATTTCACAAGGATCAAAGTGTGCACTTAAAATCAAGACAAGAGTTTACTATT
This sequence comes from Tangara arthus, assembly GCA_035584835.1. Classification (NCBI taxonomy): domain Eukaryota; kingdom Metazoa; phylum Chordata; class Aves; order Passeriformes; family Thraupidae; genus Tangara; species Tangara arthus. The sequence goes on from JAWMQZ010000283.1 coordinate 1,262,381, forward strand.
GCTTTTGCAAACACATAAAAATAAAATTTCAAAGACACACGTGTATACTTATATATAATTAACTATATTTGTATTTAATTAATAATTTAATTTAGAATTAATTTAATTATATTCTATTTAGTCAATTATATTTATAATTATATATAATTTTCAACTTATATTATCTATTACATATAGATATAGACATATAGATATATATATATATTTTATATGTATATAAAAAACACAAAATGATGACTGCAGCCAACCAAGCAGTAGACAATTCAAATTGCCACTAGACAATTGAACTACCAACAGAACCATTCCATCCATAGTAGTTTGGTATTTAAAACCCAGCCCTGGAGAAGCAGTGAGGAGCATGGCACAGCTCAGCACACTCTGAATTACGGAGCAACGCTGAGAATCCTCTCCTAGTAAATCTAAATTGAGCCCAGAATAAAATGCTGGTGTAACTGGGGTGGGTGGGGCTGGAGGAGGTGTAATTGCTCTAAGAAAGCAGAATTATAACTACTCAGCTGCCAAGATCTCAAAACACTCCAAAACCACAGCTCTATTTCATCACATTTGATTTTTGTACATATATTAAATTCAGCCAAGTCAGTAGATTAAAATAATAGAGTAGATTGTATCAGCCCAGACTTTGGCAAAAATGTGACACAATCCCTTTTCAAAAACCCTAAAATTGGCTTGCTTGTGAGGACTATCACATGGCTGAATAGTGGCTAAAGGGCTATAAATAAATAGATTGCAGCAGCACAAGGGAGGTGCTAGCACATTGCCACAGGGATTGGTATTAGGATCAGTTTTATTTAACATCTTTATTAATGATCTGGAAGAAGGGGTAAACAGGGCATTAATTAAATTCACAGATTTCAATCTAGCAAGAAGTGTTATAAACATGACAGTGGGGGAAGCAATGATGCCAAAGGAGGTTAGAAACACTGAGATAAGTAAGAAAAGGGGATTCCTTCTGGAAAGAATGCAGGCTAGTACATCTAAAGAGAATTGAAAAGCACAGAGAATCAGTGAGAGAAAGAAACCCAAACCTGTTAAGCTAAAATAAAAGGCTCAGGGGCAGCAGCTGACAGCAAATTGTGCATGGGCTTGCAACATGAATGGGGAAAAGAATAAAATGATCTGGGCTACACACGTGGCTGTACCACCACATCAGAGCCTGATGCAAGCCTGATCTCCTGCAGAAGCAGAGGAAAACCACAGTCACCATCCTTCAGCCGGGTTCCAAGCATCCAAGGATCCCCTCATCATACAGCAGTGACAGAATTCTGCAGTTTGGGTCTAAGCCTTGTGGAAATTTGGGGAAAAAATAGATAATAACAGCCCAGACAATCAATGAACCAAATATCAGGCACCTCACCAGAAATAACAAAGAGGAAAAGAGAGAAATCTGAAAGGGTTATGAAGGCTGAGGGTATAAAATAAATGACACAAGGCCAGAAAAGTAACATCATGTAGGGTACAAGAAATCTTCAGGCTCCTTTTCAAACATGGTACAGTTTTATTTTTTTAAAATAAAATAAACCTAGGAAACGTATAAGCAGAATATTCGTTCCCATTAGTAACATCTTCAGTGCACTGAGGTACAACCTCAAAAAGAATTAACTGAAACTGCTTTTCTTCATTCATTAAAACTGGGCATAATATTAAAAAATATAATGTAGGAGACAATCCTGCAAAAGCAGGATGACTTAATAGGTCTTCTCCATCTCTAACTTCCATGATTCCTTAAGAGACAATAAGCAGAGAGACAACCCTCTGCAAAATTAAATCACTGGGATTCAACTGGAGAATGAAAATTAAATCACAGCCAAGTATTTTCTTCTCTGTAAGCATTAGCATTAATCACATGCAAAAGTAAAATATTAGTTAATTTGATTCCCTGTGCCTTCCAGACTCTGGTTGAAATGAATCAATGCAGGAGGACTGATTTCTCTGATAACTGAGGAAATGGTAAGGAGGGAGGAAAAAAAGAAGTAAGGAGGGAGGTAAAACAAAAAGGTAGAACTAGCTGGTGAAAATGAAATTACCAAAAGGAATTTGACTACAGAAAACCATGGTAGAGCACCTATTTCTTCTCTATTCCTAATAAGAACAGTATATGTAAAATTTCACAGTGGTGGCTTTGAAAAAGTCTTATTTAACCATGGCCGGAACTGGGGTGAGTCACCTTGGGCAGTACAAACTCTCCAATTTACTGCTCCAGGTGACTAAAACCTCTGAAAAACGGCTTTGCTCTCTGTCCCCTTCGGGAGGGCAGCCCTCTGCAGCACCTGGGACTTGCCACAGGGAGGGAGAAGGGGGTGGCACGCCAAAATGCCACCTCCACCCCCCAGCAAAGACTGGCCAGGAGAAGTTCACAAGGCAGAGCTCATTTGGGTGTCCTTTCTCCTGCCCTGCTCTGAAAATCTGCTTTGGGAGCCCCTTCTCCTGCCCTGCTGTGGAAAAATATCTGTTTGGGAACCCTTCTCCTGCCCTGCTGTCATAAAAAGTGGTTTGGGAACCCCTTTTCCTGCCCTGCTGGGAAAAAAAATTGTTTGGGAACCCTTCTCCTGCCCTGCTGGGAAAAAATTGCTTTGGGGGCCCCTTCTTCAGCCCTGCTGTAAAAAATAGTGGTTTGGGAGCCGCTTCTCCTGCCCTGCTGTAGAAAATCTCCTTTAGGAACTCTTTTCCTGCCCTGCTGGGAAAAACCTGATTTAGGAACCCCTTCTCCTGCCCTGCTTTGACAAAAAATGGTTTGAGAGCCCCTTCTCCTACCCTGCTGTGAAAAATCTACTTTGGGACCTCCTTCCCTGCCCTGCTGTGGAAAATCTCCTTTGGGAGCCCCTTCTCCTGCCCTGCTGTAAAAAAAAGTGGTTTGGGAGCCGCTTCTCCTGACCTGGTATGGAAAATCTCCTTTGGGAGCTCTTTTCCTGCCCTGCTGGGAAAAAACCTGATTTGGGAACCCCTTCTCCTGCCCTGCTGTGAAAAAATTCCTTTGGGAACCCCCTCGCTTGCCCTGCTGTGAAAAAAAGTGGTTTGGGAACCCCTTCTCGGGCCCTGCTGTGACAAACTGGTTTAGGAACCCTTTCTCCTGCCCTGCTGTGAAAAAACCTGATTTAGGAACCCCTTCTCCTGCCCTGCTTTGACAAAAAATGATTTGAGACCCCCTTCTCCTGCCCTGCTGTGACAATCTCCTTTTGGAACATTATTGAGCTGGCTAAGGGGTACATCATCAACATCACAAAAACTTTAAAAATAAATGAATAAAGCCAAAGGAACAAAAGAGAAAAAAAAAAGAACGAGCGATCTGGTTTGTTTCTTTTGGTACATTTTAAAATATGCGCTTTCCTCCTAAAGGCAAGAAACGCTGCATTTAATTAGAAGAATAAATCATTACATTTTTATAGTTAGCAGTTTCTTCTACAATGAAACTAGATTAGTTTCTCACTGCACATGCTGTTTATTGTTCAAGTTTTATGGTAAGTTCTAATAATTCAAGTGTTACAAACAGCTCAGTTTGAGTTGTTTTTTGGGTTTTTTTTTGGTATTAAATCAGCTCTTAGACTACTCTTTTGTTACATATATACATTTATATACATATATATATATACACACACATATATATACATACATATATATATCTATATAAATATATATAACAAAACTTGTTATATTATATATATTTATATATGTATATTATACATATATATTTATATATTTATATATGTATAAACAAATATATTTAAAAACATATTTATGTCTCCTTCACAAAAAATCTCTCCGGCTTTCTACCTATTGCAGACAAATACACATTCTCTTAAATGACCCACTAAATGTTATGGGGATAGACTTCTCCCTCAAATTCTACCAAGAGTTTAAAACTTAGTCCCACCCGCGAGCAAAGTTTGAATTTTAATCCTCACACTTATAACTCACATCCAAAACACAGGTAAAGCAGTGGCTCTGCTGTGACAGGACCTGTCCTGCAACACATAGCCACAAATGTCACTGATTTATGGCACTTTCTGTAGGACTGCAATTATTTCCCTCTATTTTCCCCCTCCTGCAGCCACACAATCAAGCTGTAAACACGAAGAAAGTGCAGCAGACACCTCCCTGATTTCAGTGCCATTTGAGACAGGCCCAGCAGCTCTGTGCTCTGGGCTGATGGGGAAAGCACATTAAGCACTTGCAACAGAACATCCAAGCAGACTTGTTTTGCAGCCTGATTAATAGAAACAACCTCTGAGGACTAATCACAAGTCAAGCCCTGTTTTGTAGATTAATAGGACAAAAGCACAAGAGAATAGGGGAGGTTACAGGACTGGAATATAAATAAGAGAAGGTGTACATTCTGGGCAGATTGACTGCTAATAATTATCAGCACATCCTTACAGCAAGGTCTTGCTGCTGTGTGCTAGAAGAGCTCATTTCCAGATGAACCATCAGTCTGTGTATGTCCCCAAATATATCATCTATATCTATATCTATATCTATATCTAATCTATACCATCTATTTCTATATCTATGCATATATGTATTTAATATATAATGACAACAATAATATATAATTATATATAACATATACAATTATTAAATATATATAACATATAGATATATAAAAATATATTTTAAATATTATCTCTATATCTGTATATGTCTATATGTATATAACATATAGTAATAATTACATATAATTATATGTAATAGAGATGTAATTATTAAATATAAAAATATAAATATGTATATTACAAATAATATAATATATGACATGTATAATATATAATTAATATGTATTGAATATATAATTATTTTATATAATAAATATATATTATATATAATTAATTAAATATATATATTTTATCTATATATAGATATAGATAGATATTTATCTGCAAATAGATAAAAATAAATTAGATAAAAATAAACAATTAAAATATATTATATATATGATTGATAATTTTTATATATATACAAAATTGTAACATGTCCCTATATTTATTTATTTAGTCCCCAAAATCCACAAAACAATGACAAAACAGGTGTTTATTCTGTTTGTTTCTCTGAAACAAATCACACCTTCATCTCACTCTCTCAGGTCACTTGGATTTCTAGGCTGATATTAGGTGATTAATGCTGGTAGCGACTACACTTTTCAGCTGTGCATCTGTGGGTCAGAAATACAATCCTGGCACACGAGGAGCTGTTACACAAGCCCTGCAATATGGGAGCAGATGCTGCAGCCCAGCAGAGATACCCCATAGCCCATCTGGCCCTGCAAGAGCTGTGCAGAGTGATCCATACTTGGTTTACTCTGTCATTTTCCAAGCTTTCCCAAATGTTCCACCTCTATACATGCCACAATATCAGCTCTTGAACCCTATAAATCCAGGAGTTTATAAAAAAAGATCTGCAGGTTAGGCAGTGGAAGACAATATTCCTAAAAATGGTACTTTGCAGGTTTCTCAAGAAACATGAAACTTATGTTATATTCATCAACAGAAGAAGGACCAAGCTTGCTAAAAAACTGAAAAACCAAATTCAGCGAGCCATAACTCGAGATTACAGTGTTTTAGGGCATCCCATATTAAAAATGGGAACACTTAGAGCTTTCAGACTAGCAGCTCAGGTTGCCTTTCTCCTTTTTCTTGTAGTGCAGGCCATGGAAGTGTCCCAAGCAGCCCAGATGGAACACCAAGGGAAGTGTTAAAGAGAACACCTTTCTTGAAATTTATTACATTCCCGGTTTTGAAAACAAGATGCATTAAAATCTGTGCCAGGAGAAGGAGGCTGAAAGACAGCCTTCCCTCTTACATAAAGCTCACTTTATGCAAAACTGGAGGCGATACACAACTATAAATAACAACAAACCTGACTCAAGAGATTAATACAGTTAGCAGCTGCAAATATCAACTTTTGTCAGTGATTCACACTGATTCACATGTGCACAAAAATAAACTGGCTTTCTGAAGGACCAGAGCCTTCCTGCAAGCTCTACCCATCCTACAAATGCTGCTGAAGGAGCAAACCTGGAGGTGAGAGTTCTCCAGAAGCAGAGGACAGGCAGGCTGGCACATCTGCACATACAAAACTCAAGTGCTTGCACTACTTGCAAAATAAACACGATGACAGAGGTATCAGATGATTTCAAATCATCATGAGATCACTTCCTGGCAAGCATTATTCCCTTTGTCAAAGTGGCTGTGTAGAAATGTCAGCAATCCTCACATTTTACAGGTACACGAACCATGATCCAGACCAGCATCTAAACCTTGCAGGGGTGGTTATAAACACCCACAGGTCTCATTTATTGTTATAAATACCCACGGTATTTATATAATTTATATAATAACCCCCGTGGGTTATTATATAAATTATATATTGATATAGTATGTAAATTATATATTTATACTATATAAATTATGTATTATGTATATTATATATTTATATAATAACCCCCGTGGTTATAAATACCCACGGGTCTCATTGATTTTCAACTGAATCCATGAGTGTTGACCACTTCTGAAATGAGGTGCCAGATCTATTCTGCTGAACAGATTCTCATGAAAATCTGATGAATGCAGTTGTCACTCTTGACCTTTATGTCTCTGCTCAGATTCACAATCAGTGATCTCTCATTTAAAGTGCATGTGCAATTTTTGCTCTATTTCATAGCTTCTGAGAATTACTTTAAGCATTTTATACACATGTCAGGGTAAAGTTAGCATTGTGATCAATAAGTATTAGATAAATATGACCCAAATCATCTGAAAGACAGTCATGAGAGATCTTACCCTTCACTGGGAGCTAACAAAATCTAGTCACTTGCTTTTGGAATTAAAAAAAATAAAAAATAATTGCTTCTCCGTTTCCATTGCATTTTATCCCCATCACATCACATGAGCTTTATTGTCAACTCTACCTGCAATGTACATTCTCCCACATTTTTCCTGTTTGTCCTGAATAGATGAACTGTGAAACAAACCACTTGTAGATTGCATCTGTTTCCCATACCCAACCACCTTCCTCCCTGTCACCTCCTCCATCCTAATTTCATTCATTTCACTCCCCAGGAAGCCAGGCTCCATCCCATGGAGTTCTTGCTCCAGAAGGCAAACACTGCAAATATCAAACACCATCCCCTCACTTTCCTTAGCTCTTCTATCTGAGCTGGCATCATGTGCTATGGAATATTCCTGTGGTCAGTGTCCCAGCTGTGTCCATTTCCAAAGCCTTGCCCAGCCTCCTGATGGAGGGATGTTGGAGAAAGCAGTGCTGATGCTGTAGCCAAACACAGGTGTGTTATTAGCACCCTTCAGCCCCCAGGGCAGAGCAGAGCCCTGGGATGGTGCTGTGAGGAACAAACTGCAGCTCAGCCAGACCCAACACATCCTCCAACAGGCTCCTCTGCCTGTCACTCAGAGCATCCACCTGCTGCCTAATCCTTCTTGCTCAGGGCATAGGGGAAATGAAGCAATGAGAGTAATGAGGCTTGAAGAGCACCACGCAATGCAAAATCCATCCTGGTGTCAGCTTGTCAGAGCTGCAGCCCCTCTCTTGCTTCTCCACTCTGCTGCTGGGAAGGTGGCTGTCCTAGAGAGAGGTAATTTTCCAGTTAACCTGAACAGCACGGTGTTCTCAGCTTTGTCTGCCTTCCCTTCTGTACCAGACCACCACAAAGAGGTGTGGGGCACGTGCAGGTGAAAGGAAATGGAAAAGCAGGAGTCCTGAAGCACAGGAGAATTTATTCAAGCAAGCATTAACACACTGCAAGGAGTCCTGCCCTGTACAGAACAGCCTATCTCCACATTTGGCTTAACAACTCCTCTTTCCCAGCTCCCACTCTTTAAGGGGCCTCAAAACCCTTCCCAAGACAAAGCCTGATGCTCCAGAGTTAAAAATGCCAGGAGTTTTGCAGCATTCTGTTTCCTTCTCTTGGTAACTCCTCGCTGGCTGTGAATACTTTCAGCCTGCTCCTTGCACAGTGACCACTGTGTTATTCCAGGGCTCAGCTAAAGGAAAGCAAACTGCTTGATTCTGGTAGCTAAAAACACACCAGCCAAAGCAAAACTACAGGTATAAGCACAGCTTGTCTGTCCAAGTGTCCTCCTTGTTGAGCAAACCATACTTCAACCTACAAATAAGGAGGGCACCATGAATAATGAGCACCCCAACGCCACAGCTCATTCTGGCTCCTTCTGCCTCTCTGCTTTTTTCCTGGGCTCCAGGAAAATGGAGGAAGAATTAGAGACTCAGAGCAGATTTCCACAATCATTTGTCTGTACTGCTGTGGAAGAATTCAAATCCCTGTTTCCACAAGAGGAAATATTTAGGAGAGCTATCATTTTAAGTCTGGTTTAACTGGCCACAATTAATTCCACTCACAAATAGGCACAGTTTATTTGTTAACACTAGTAAACAATACTCTAAACTCCTATTCCTGCTGAAGTCAGGCCTGAAGAAAAGATCAAGACTTCATGATCTGCCCCAGTGCCAGGATGCAGAGCTGTCCAAAGAATTAAATAGGGCAGGTTTGTGCCACAGGATTAAAAATTACTTATGAGCGAGTGTATTTAAAATGCCAAACATCCCACTCCTTATTTAAAAAATAAAAAAAGGAAGAAAAAAGAAAGAACACTTTTAAAAGTAATCAGTACAATTTTTTACTTAGAAGTGAATCTGATATCCAGGAGACCAAAGAAAAATCAGCCACATTCCCAACAAGGCATGAAATGTAAACAAACCACTGCAATTCTAGACCAGGGGGAATTCATTCTTCCATTCTAAACTGAGAGACCTGGAGGAGAAATGCCAAGAAAAACGAAACAGAAGCCTGCACCTTTAAACACAACCACGCTGCAGTGGTGCTGTGTTTGTTTAACATACAGACAGGAGACTCCAGTCTTTGCCAATAATTCTCTCTGTTGCTGACTTCTACTGCATAAACACCAGAATTCCTGAAAAACTGGTGCAACACACACAGCCTTGTCCTGTCTCCCCTGGTTTCCTCACCTCTAAACAGCAAAGAACTTTATTGCTGAATAGCCCAATTTCTACCCCTCCTTTTTTTAGACAGGAGCTAATTGCCAGCTAAGACCATGAAAATAAAAGAAATGAGATCCATTCCAACCCATCAGTGTATCTGAATCCCATCATGTGAGCTGCCAATTGGTTTTCCAGTCCTCACGCTCAATATCTGCTGTTAATTTGCTTGCTATTTCAAGAACTTGAAGACTGTCAGCAAAACCCATGATGCATTACAAAACTTATAATTGGAAAGGGAAAAAAAAACCCCTCTGACACCTCTCTGACAGGATAAACAGAGAGTCTGAAAACACTGATCAGAACAAGGCAGAAGTACTAACTTAGAGCTGCTTGTACTAAAATATCATTGCAAATGAAGCAGAGAAAGAAACCGAGTCAGAGAAATCATTTTTAACTGATATAAAATCATTTGATGAAACCCCAGATTTTACACTGGGCTGAAAAGAAAAGATGGCACAAAACATTATTTTTGAAGGAGATGGCTGATCCTGCCTCTGCTTTCTTAAGGTTGCATTATCTATGCCAATTAAAACTTTGCTTCTGAAAAAAGAGTTCAGGCACTTCCTCTGGAGTTACTAAAAAAAGCAAATGAAAGCCTTGGCTGTGCAGACGTGAGTGATAGTGAGCCGTTTGTTCCTGACCTCTGGATCACCCTCCAGATCAAATTCTTGGACATAGGAAAAACCCACTAGGATTCATTAAAAGCAACTGGGAGGCCAGCTTTGTGCTTCTGTTCTCGAGACCTGAACAAGCTGCAGCCTGCCAAAGGTGCAGGATATTGCTGAACAATGCTGCTGCTCCTGCAGGGGGGAGAGCTCCGCTCCCACCTGCGCTCGGGGGGATTCGTGTTCATCACGATCATGCAAATCACTGATTTCAGGCATTATTGAAATAATTGATTGCCATCTTTTATGTTTGTGGCCCTTTTCAGTTATCCACAGCAAGCTGACTCTGTTAACCATTGAATCCATTGATATATACAGAATTAGGTTTTACACTACACATTTCTTCCTTCAAAAGATACATCTATCTCCAGTTATCTAAACAAATGTATAGACTGAAAGTCTCTATATAATTATTGTTTATATATATTTTATATATATTTATATATATCATATATTTATATATATTTACACTGCACCTTTCTTCCTTCAAAAAGATACATATCTTGCCAGTTATGTAAACAAATACATAGGCTGAAAGTCTATAAATTTTTATATATTTATATATATAAATATATGTTATATATATATAATATTGTATATATTTTATATGTGTGTATATATTTACACTACACATTTCTTCCTTCAAAAAGATACATCTCTCTCCAGTTATCTAAACAAGTATATAGGTTGAAAGTCTATAAATTTTAATATATTTACATATATATATGATATATATAATATTGTATATATTTTATATATATTTATATACTTACACTACATATTTCTTCCTTCAAAAAGATACATCTATCTCTAGTTATCTAAACCAATATATATGCTGAAAGTTCCAGACCTCCAACTTTACTCCTCATTCTGTGAGAGGAATTTGCTCGCACACTTTCATGGCTAAAAATCATGTAAAGGATTGTTTTGTTAGATTATTTTACACTTACAGCTTTTGGCATTTTCTGTGAAATTCTTATGCAGAACAGAACTTAAAATCCATAAATAAGCCTATTGCCTACTTCTTCATAAAGGTAAGAGTCACGAATTTCAATGTACACAAAGTAAAGTACATCGGAACATTTTTTTCTTTTCAACTACTTTTCTCTTTCAAATAAGCAAAAACCTACAAAAGTTACAGAGCTGATCAGCAGAATGAAATAAAACAGCAAAAAATATTCTCCCTGAACAATTGTTTCTGTCAAAATGTGGTTTAAACAAATTCTGTCTCCAGTTAACTGCAGTTCTCTGGTGGTTTGAGTGCTTTTAAAGCTTCATTAGAAAACACACGCTGTGAGAATATTTGTATCCAAATGTCTACAGCACACTGTGGTAAATTCAGCCCTCAGCACGGTTGAACCATTTCAAATATAATTTAAAAAAAAAAACATGTATTTTAAAATAACATTTGAATATAAGTAAAACTTACACTAATTCACTAATGCATATTCAGCACCCAAAGCTGCAGTAAAAACAGACTGTCTCCTTACCCTTTCACAGATACATCAGCATGAGTTATGCTCATGTTTACTTCACAGAGGGAGTTTGAAAATTTAAAAATTCATAAATCCATCGCTGGTTTTATTTTCCATCCTGTTTAATAGCAAACCTCAATCTCGAATTTCCCACGGAGGAAGTGTTTTCACTGAAATCTTACAGAATTTTTTACTGCATAAACTATCAATTATTTTCCCAGCAAACAAGCCAGGTTCATAGGGCAAAGTCAGAAGGAAGAGAAAGGAGGGGAATGTTTTTGTGGATTGTTATCTATAGACCAAATGGAAAATCTTCAGCCATTTTGTTCCTTCAAGGTACATCAAAGAATCTCCTATTTAAGGTGTGAAAATGTCACTTACATTCTTCACCTCAGAAAATGAGCAGAGCTCTGAATGTGATTTATGTCCCACCCTTGCACTTTTCTCTTTTAGGAGCTGAGACTCTTCTTTTCAACTTCCCTCCAGCTAATGCCATTTAATGCTCTCAGAACTATCAGGCTAAATTCAAATTTTCTGCTCCTCAGAGGCTGTTGTTATGCACCACGGCACATTCCAATTGCAAACACACACCAATGCTCCCATGTATTGTAAGTTATTTTTTACTCACAAATCCTGCTAAATTGTAAGTTAGGAGGCACTACTTGAATTCTCTTAGGTCTTTAGAAAGCTTTTAGATGTACCCTGAGTAATAGCATGTAATGAATATGAACTGATATTTCCTCTCTGTATTTACACTGAGTTGGCAATTTACATTTTCTAGATAGATGAATTATAGCCAGCCTTCCCAGTACTCTGGCAATTACTTCTTAGAAACCCCTGACAGGCTCAAACCTCCAGAATCACATCTGTTATTCTTGGTTTGATCCCTCTTTTTTAAATTAAAACCAATAGCTTTATCAGCAAATGAGAATTTTTTCCCCACTCTGGAAATACTTACAAAACTGCACATAAATTGAACATGCCAACTTATCTCTTGTTGGGATTGGCACGTCTTCTGGGTTAATGACCAGTGCCCCATTTCTGTGACAGAATTAATTGGGGTAAGGAGGCTGTAAATACACACAAAATCCCACAAATTCTCCTCCTTTGGGGTAATCTGAAGATTTAGAGGAAGAGAGCAAGATGTGATTGGAGCGGAGAGAGTATAAAAATTTAAGAAGTGATAAAATGCTTGTCTGATCATTCTGTCTCAGTTTCCAGGCACAGAACAAAAACAGAGCAGATTTTACTAATATCTGATGGGACTTTTCCTTCCTCTGAAAGACTGGCTAAAACACAAAAAAAACGAGTAAATTTTCTAAAAAATGTCATTATTAAAATAAAAAAAGAGAGAGAGAAAATGCATGGACAATAGCACATTTCTGCTCTCAACATGGACTGGCTGATTGATCTAAAAAGCTGAATTGAAAATGGTAACCTCAACTCCACACCAACACTGCTCAAGACATGATTTAACAACAATTTTTGGCAGCTAAACACAAATGATGATCAAGAGAGAAAAGTCCTCACTTGGTTAGGGCTCAGCGTCAATTTCTAACAATCTAGTTTCATTTATCATGCATCACTAATGGGAAAAATCCAGCTATCAATGGATTATAGGAAAGATTAATTCAGGTTTGTCTTCCATGGCTAGGTCAGGAGACACATGCCACTCACTTTTTACAGTTAGGACAACTCAGGGCCTTGATGTGATGTCCCTTAATATTCCAGAGCAAACATTCTAAATCCATGTGCACACCTGCAAATTGAAAGAACTTCTACATGCAGCTGGGGACAAAAGGATGACAGATTTCCATTACAGATTTGGGAAGGAAAAGAGAAGAAAAAGGAACATGATGAGTTGCCAGTACATATAAATGTAAAGGCGCATCACACAGTTCCCTCCTGTGTTCTCCAGGCCTCTACAGCAGTGCTGCAGGAAGCTGAGTTCATTAAATCTGATCCAAATAAATTTGGAAATATGCCTGCACTCCCTAATCACTGGAGAGGCCCTCCAAGTGTGATGCACACACACAAAAGCAGCTGAACACCACCCCAACCTCAGCAGCACATCTTCCTCAGCTCCTCAAACCCACCTCACTGCCCAAGGCCCTCCGTGCTGCTATTACAAAAAAATTACTTTGAAATGTCTCCAGGAGATGATTCCTAACCTGAATTAGACCATCTTTCCCAATTTGCTGATATTGCAAGGATTTAGAGCATTACTCTTTTTTTAGCTAAGCAATGTCAGGCTGATTTAGACTAGTAGCTAAAGGCTATGACTTAAATTAAAAGATTAGCAGCTCAAGTCAAGAATGTGAGATACAGAGCTAGATCACAGCTTTCCAGCCAGCACTGGTGCACACAACAGGACCAGGAGAAAGCATTATCAGAAGCATCAATGTGTGTGGTGCCACGCCAACCACCAAGGAATGCAGGCCAAGGCAACAAAGATGAGCTGAAGGGGAAAATGTCTAATGCATTTATAGGTTTGTCCCATTTCCTGGTTCAACCCCTCTCCTGCTTTCACCTTTAAAGCAAGCCTGACATCAAAAATAAGTTATAAGCTCATAACAAGCCCTTCTTATAGGTGTGCATAAATTAGCATCTCGGTGCTTCTGCTGACAATTGAGAATTCCAAGCAACAGAGTGATTATCACCATCACTCAAGTTCAGGTCTCTGGTAAAGCCTGAGAGGACTGTGGCTGTTCTCAGCATGAGAATTTAGAACAAGTGCTACCCAAGGCTCCAGAGAAAGATGTCAGGCATCACAATTAAATGACATGTAGAAAAAACAAGGCAGGATCTCCTTAGCACAAAACCGGGCAGCAATCTTTCCCGCATGACATGCTTGACACATGGGTGGAATGAGACCAAAAGTGGGTTGAAATTCTGTTATCACAGCTTTACAAGCAAAAGAAAACAATGCCCAGAACTGCTCAAAAATAAGGCTTAAAGCACCTGCTGCCTTGTGCCCTCGTGCTGTGTGGGTGTTAAATGCCACCACACCAATCTATTAGCACAGCAGATATAAATAGCTCAGCAGTTTAGAATGTAATGGAGTTTCCCTAATGCATCCCAAAATGCCACCACAGTTCATCCACAAGCACAGAGTCAGTACTGACTCCACAGATTAGGTGCATTCAACAGGCAGAACAGAAATAGTTACAAGTTCCTTTTGTCTTATTTCACACACATGGCTAAACAGAGATTATCTACCCAAAAAAGAAAAGGAAAAAAAAATTAAAAAAATAAAAGCAACTGTGTCAGAATGGTTACAGCTAGGTCTGATTCTGTTCTGCAGGGCAATGCAACAAAGCAGCTTCATGCAGGTTCAGCAGGAATGATTCCTGCTGGGGTTCAAGCAATAAACAGCAAAGAAAGTTGAAATTGAGACTTACCATGGGGCACCATATATTCGGAATCCTTTAACTGTTACCTCTGAATCTTGTAAGTAAATACTATTTGTCAGGAGTGACTGAACATTGTCAAAGTCCTCTGGTTTCAATTTGGACACAGAGGGAAAGCGGTAGTAATCTTGTTTAACAAGGTCTGCCATGAATTCCTTATCAAATGTCAGTTCATGATTCCCAGCAATCACTATTTTATATTCATATGGTAGGTTTCCTGAAATAACAAAAAAAGAGGACTTCATTAGCACATTTCCTCCCACAACGAGCAGCCAGCCAGCAGTGACAGAGTGGAACACCCGAGGCCTGAGAGCATCTCCGTGCTGGGCACAGCACACGGGTGGATGCTGCTCCTCCTGCACCCCGTGGAACAGGGTCAAAAGGCACAGAATGGCACACAAAGCCATGGCACAGTGCACGGCTGGATGCTGCTCCTCCTGCACCCAGTGGAACAGGGTTAAAAGGCACAGAATGGCACACAAAGCCATGGCACAGCACAGAGCCCCTGCTGCAGGGCTCAGCACCACAGCTGCTGGCAGTCAAGCCAGCTCCGAAGGGGGCATGAAACAGCACTGCTGGGTTATTCACCTGGATGTGCCCAGCAGGCTTTAATGCAGGTCAGTCCCAGCAGTGACCTGCAGTGAGGAGCCTGGCAGGTGAGCAGGGAGTGCAGGATGCCTGCCAGCCATGTCCTGAGAGCTGGGGCTGCTGGTTTTTAAACGATGGCTTTATTTGGATCCATCTGTACTCCAGTGGCATGTATTTGTTGGAACCCTGGTTGCTGAGAATTTCAGAGTTTCTGTGCTGGCAGGCACAGACCCCCAGGAGAACACTGCATTTCACCTGAGGCTGTGGAGAAGCTTCCAAAATTGAGTGATAGACTTGGGGTTGTGGGTGTGGGGTTTGAATAGAAGTGTGTGATATCACAGGGGGGAAAACTCAGAGTTTAAGGGTTTAGAATCTAGTAATATACATAAAGCAAGATGGAGGTTTTAGGGTGGAGGCTGGTCCTTCTTCTTCACCTTCTTCTCCATGGGTTTGGGTGGTTTTGTGTAATTGGGGAAAAAAGTTCCCATTGTGGGCACAGGTGGTTGGTTATTGGGTTAAAAGTAACAATAATTTAGGTGTCATTCAATAATTGGACAGTTTATCTTTAAAAGGCCTTGTAGAGAGGGAGATACAGCTCCATTTTTAGGTTGTTACAGTGAAGTGCTGCAGAACTCATGGTTTGTGAGGCTGTAACACAGATAAGAACTAATAAACATCTGAGTCTGAACAAAAAATACCTTCTCACACATTTAATCCTGCCCTTAGCAAAAAAGAAGCAAAGAATCCACATTTTTTCAAGACCTAGCCTATTCCCCAAAATTTCAATTCATTTGCAACATACTTTTATATTATTATTATTATTATTGTTATGTTTATGGCAGTATCTCATTTCTTGTAAAAAGCACACAAGTAGAAGCAACCATGCACCTCAGCCACATAAGACAAACTAGGAAAAAGGAAAATCTGATTAATTCATTTACCGTCAGAGTCAGAAGTAAAGAATCACATGTTTGCTCCCCTCAGTTCAGGGGAACTAATACCATTGTTTGGAAGGAGGCATGGATCATGCTCACAGAGCCAGATTTTTGGAGCTCAGAACAGATTTTCAAGCACTTGGTACCAGCAATCAGTGCCAGATCTTCCAAATAAACATACTGGGTGCAGAGCTCCCGTAAAAATGCAGTCCCATACTGTGGTGTCTTCACAGAAGTTAGGCTCTCTTACAAAATCTGTCCCACTGTGGCTTGCCAAAAATCCCACGTAGGATTGCATCAAAGCTAACTGCTCCTGCCTTCCCCACAAGCCTGATTTCTTACCCTCATACCTTATCCTTCATTTTGGTGTTTATTACTAAGAATCATTCAGAAATGGTTGGGTTTGTTATGGGGATTTCTGTGCACTTTGTCTTTGTTTTTGTTTTTTGTTTTTCATAAAGGCGGCAAAATGAAATAGAAATCTTTGGGTTTGTGTTCCAGGTCTGGGACTCACAACATCTGTCCCAGGGAAGACAGAATCAGATGCTACACACTTCTTGTGAGTATAGTGCTCCTAAACAGACGAGGTTTTGCTAGTTTAAACATTCAGCTTTTGAAACTGTTTGGTTTGGGTTCTTTTTAAAAGTGAGCTTCAGAGTAAAGCTGTAAGTATACACAACAAGATTAACTTTTCCCCTATACAGGACTTACAGGGGAACCAGTCAGAACCCTCTGCTTTTTCAGAATTTGCAGCACAGAAACAGGAATTACATGAGGCATCATCTCTACAAAATTAGTGAATTCTGGATGGAAAACCAGAAAGCTACAAATCCCTAGAAAAAACCAAGCAGACTATGTTTTTCATAGACACCTCAGGTCTGAATAAAATACATATTCATGACTCTCTGTGGTGGTGCTGCATTAGAATAAAAGCTGGGGAGATGCAATAAATGCTCCTCTACAGTTTTTGACTCACTCCTTTCTCACTTTCCTCCCCTTGCCCATCTCTACTACGTGCTGCTCTGCAAAGCATTTTTATTTGAAAACTCTGTGTGGCACGTACCTACAATTCCTGCTCTCTGTGACTCCTGGGCACAAGATAAAACTGCTATTTTCTCTTCTCCCAGGAAACATAAACGATATCACCAGCATGAAATTTGATACACTTGTCATAACCATCAATCCCCCAAAACAAGCTAGGTGTGATAATATTCTCAGAGAAGTGGGATGGAGGAGTTCAATTCAGGTTTCAGCTAAGTTATCAACATTTGCCTGTTTTAACACAGAAAACCCTTCATCTTACCTGATACATGTCCAAGCTTTACACTTCCATTTATTTTGATAAACTTGAAAACCAGCATGTTTTGCTGATATTATGCCCAATTAAGCCTGGAGCATTTCTGCCCAGTATTTTTTTTTATTTTGACATTTTAATAATAAGGGCTTACTTTGGAGGGACACAGGACATGCAAAGGTAAACTAATGGTGACATCAGTAATGATTAAAACACATAAATGTAGCATTATACGTGTTACATAAGCACCTGAGATCTGTAGGGGGAACCCAGACAGTATTTCTTGCAATTGGTGTGAAGACAGCTGTTGGTATTTTTAGGACTAAGACACATCAAAAGCCAGGGCAGCAGCAAGAGAAAGTCTCATTCAATTCTTCTCCTTTCCTTGAGGAAAAGGACTATATAGCACTAATCACAGTAATAAATTACCTGCAGTCAGATCAGCTATTTATTCATCACATTCCGGTTTTTCCTTCTTGAAAGGCCCCATGGCATTGCACAACATCCACTCTCTCTGATAGAATTTGTGAAATATTTTGCTTTCTTTTGGCAGACCTGCCCTTTGTCTATAATCTGTTGACCTTGTGTTTAATATGGAAATAGAAAGTCATCTTCAAAAATCTCCTACTCCGCGGTAATTTAGTTTTATCTTGAGCAGATTAATCTCTGTGTCTCTGCATCAGTGCTGCCTGTACAGTACAACACAGAGGTTGGAAGGCTTTTCCTCATTTTCCTTCACTAAATCTTTGTTAGCTACATTTGGTCTTTATTAGTCTGATTTCCTAACTATCAAATCTTCCATTATGCATCAGCAACACCACCCATTCTAAATTTATACTGTGACTCTGGAAAACAATTAGAAGAATCCTTTTCCAAACTAGAAAAAGTGGGATCTGTCTGCTGGGGTGAGCACTTCAGAAACCCCCCTTATTAACTCCCAGCATAATAACTGAGTTTATTTAAAATACTTAAAAGCTTAACAGGTGAGATCAAAAGGCTAAAATTACAGCTACCAAAAACAACCAGGGCACTGTCTGTGAAGCAGAGTCTCTTATACTGGAGTATTTGAAACCCATATCTATGTGTATGTACACACACACACACATTCACAGGATGTGCACATGTGGATCTTCAAAATATATCTATTATTTTGGTTCAGATGTTTTTCAGCAACTCTTAACAGTACAAGCAAGGGCACAATGTAATCATTGATCAAGAAAATACTGCAATTAAACAAGTTGTTCTCTTCTGGAAGCCAAAAGGTCAATACTGCTCTTGCTCAAACAAAGGCAACAATGGTTATCTCTGAATGCTTTGGGAAAATTGAATTGTTTACAGTAAATGCATTCATCTGGGAGTCTCAGAAAACTTCTGTGACTGGTCTAACAAAGCTATAATCCCAGGTACCTTTGTCCCCCAGAGGTTCATCTTTACTCCTGTGCCATGACACCATCCTGCCAACACAAGGATGAGGTGGGCACAGAGCAGAGTGCGTCAGATGAAAACGAAAAATGAGGAAAAGATGAAAAATGATGTGGCAAAAAAGGAGTGGGGGTCTGAATGCTGCTGAGGCAGAACTTCTATTGCTGGCTGCAGCCACTTACACCACTGCAAGTGTCAGCTGAACAACAGACTGACTTTAAATATCTACATTACATGGGACAAGGGGGCAAGCTTGGGGGCCAGAGGACTGTGGGGTTTTTTAACCTACCTAAGGAGTTGTTTTAGTGGCTTTCTTTAAATTCACCTTAAGCACTTGGAGCCTAGGAAGCCTTAATCTGTTGAACAGCCATTCCCATTTTAATAGCATGCTTCATATGAGTACAGTTTAGTCACACAACCCAAGTTCTGCAGAGCTGCCAGACATGAAAAGGAGTGTGCCTGGCAGTGAACGTTAACTGCTGAGCCCCTATAAAAATAGAAAATCACATTATTTTTCTACTACTGTTACCTGCAAACCCCACAGGGAAGTAGGGGAATGAGAAATAATGTCTAGAACTAGCTGTCTGTGTAGTGGTGGAAACCTGTATTTACACACAAATGATATGCAAGTGGTTTTGATGCAAAGCTCTGAATATGCATACGCATGCATTAACTATTCAAACCACACAGCACTTCCATGAAACATGGAGCTTTTTTCATGCCTGTTTCATAGCCTCATAAACCCTTTGGCCATATGCTGAGAAACAGCCTGAGAAGCCTTGAAGTATAAATCTTAAAAAGAGGGAAAACTGCACAAGAGAGAGATGTGCGTGCAAGTGAATCATCTCAAATTTCTGGTAATTTGTGCATGCCCCAAAACTGCAAAACTGGTCATGGAGCATTTCCCCTGTAACCAGCCCCATGCACATCCAGGGGTAAACACAGAAGGAGCAGATTTGGTGTTGCTCCTGCAGACTTCAGTCCCCACAGCTGCAGCTGCTGAGGGCAACCAGCAGAGCCCAGCTCTGGTCAGCAGCTCTGCAACTTCTTCCTGAGAGGTTTCTCATGGAAAGCCCTTGGCATCACAGGGCCATGGTCACTCTCTCTTCCCCTCATTTACAGCACAGTCCCAACACACAGAGGCTCCCTTCAGCTTTTTAAAACAAAGGCAGAAAGGCTCAAAGGCTGCTGTTTCTCCTTCAGCAGCAATAAGTGAGTTTGACTGCATTAAGTACAGTCATACAGACTTGAGCTTCCACAGGATAAGCTGGGCCTATCGCACCAACAACCCACTTCAGGTACTGAGATCCAAAACTGGGCAAGAAAAACACCTTTTCTAAGATGAGACTGACCGACTGACTATGAAAATATTTTGGCTGTTTTAATCAAGTCAGCCTTCACAAAAAGTCCTCACCAGAACAGCTCAAACTGGTATCAACCAACACACTGGCTGCAAACATAGCCCATGAATTTCTATGCGGCTGAGCTCCCTGTGTCCGTAGAAACCTACATAATGAAACAATTAAAAGCAAAAAAAAAAAATAATAAAAAGGCAGCAAATAAGAAACAGAACATGCACAAAACCAGAGCATGCTTCTAAAACAGTACAAAGAACTGAAGCACAAGATCTCTCAAAGTCTTCCCAGTGAAAAGTATTCCACCATCAGTTCTGATGCCTCTTTTTTCTTTTTTTTTTTTCTTTTCCCCTCCAGTTTTGGAGAAGAAAAAAATTAAGGCAAAACACACATGGGCAACAGAGCAAGAGGAGAGGATGAATGAACGTGTAAGTGTTTTGCCTTTATGCAAAGGAAACATCGCATGGCAGCACAGGGAGAAGCAAAGGCTGAGACCCTGCAATCCCTGCGATAAATCCAACGCTTGTACATTAAAGCTCCCCTTTGTTGAGAGCACTGTTAGACACAACAAAACAGAAATGTTAGGTGAGTGCAAGCTCTGCCTGTGACCTTTCCCTCTGTAGCCGTCAGGCTTCATTAATTTCCACAAGGCCTGACAGCTCCAGCGTTAATACTCACGCTTGCGGATCGAGCCACACAGCAGGTTCAGAGTCTGCTGCCTTCTCCTCTCAAACTCATGCATTAGGATTTCCTCCATGCTGGCAATGGAAAATCAAGTCTAAGGAACATTAAACACAAAAAACTACGTTACAATAATGCCGGGGTTGAGCCATAAACCCATGAAAGCAAGGAAGCGCTGGGTGGATGCGGAGCTCGGCCGAGCGGTGCCCAGGGAGCCCAGGTGCTGCTCCACCTGTGCAGGCACTGCAAACAGCTCTGATGTGCACCATCACTGGTGCCTAGCACCCAGTTTCCACTCATTCTCTCTCTTCCACAAGAAAACCTAGTGAATTTTGCACAACACAAGGCCAAAACATCCCCACGTGCGCTGCAGAACCTGCTCGGCCACAGGTCTGGTCTAACCACGCTCTGGCACTTGGTCACCATTCCTTGCTTTGATGTTTTTATGTCTCAACCATAACATTATTCTAATGTAACTGTTTGTGATTAATATCTCCCTCCTGTCTGCTGAAATGAGAAATGCAGCACTAGGTAAGTGACAAGCTTTTCTTTCCTTTCAGCATTCCACGGCTTCCTTTGCATTATTCTGACATAATTTGTCCTGTTTTTTGATCTCCAAGCTTGTTTCGAACTTCACTGGGCTGCTGTTATTGAAACATGGAAATCTTCACTAAAGTTTTAACAATTAATACGTGATGTTTCTTTGTTTTGAAACAGAATCTGAAGGTTTTGTTCAGCCTAACCTCAAAAGCAAAAGGGAAAAAGAAAAAAAAAGCCTCCAGATTTTGCAGCTCACAGCACTGCCAACTTTAGGTGTAAAAAGTCCCCCCAAATTGACTTTAAAATTATGAAATCTGAAACGCAAGCAGCACAGATTGCTTGCTAGTCCCTGGAAAGTCTCTCTTTTCAGTCATTTAATTATGCAACATAAAAGATAGAGCTTTCAAGAGGAAAAAAAAACTAAAAATCACGTAACTTAAAATCAAAGGAGCTGGCAGCTGTGAAATCTCTCTTTAAATTTGGCCAATTCTGAGACACCACCCTGCCTGGAAATCGCAATAGCCTTGTCTGTCCCTTTTCATTTTCACAAGTGCTTCCTGCATTCATGGGAGCTCCTGCTCCTCTCCTCTTTGCCACAGCAAATTGATAATACCTGAAGGACTCCCAGGTCTGTGCTGCTGCCATGTGTCCTTTCCAAGGGATCCTTTAAGGGAAATGGTGCTCACCCTGAAAACCATCAGAGATTTTCAGGCCAGAACACCTTGTGTCTGGCAGAGCTGAAGGGCGCTTCCCTAAACAGAATTTCCCTGTATTTACAGTGGCAGAGCCACCTGCATCAAGCCCCTGCAGTTCACGGTCTGTGTGTGCGCTGTGCATACAGAGAAATAAATCCCATTTTGTCCAACAGAACTTTAGATTTTTCTCCTGCAATCGAGATCCTAATGTACCAGGGCTGACCAATTTTAGACCAATTTCAGCACCTTGTGTGGTTTCAAATGCCTCTGACCTTGAACTCCAAACACTAAGGCTGGAACTTAAGCTCTGCCTTCACAGTGCCAGTAGGGCTAAGTAGAACTGTCCTTCTTGGACTTAATTTAGACTTAATTGAAAAGAAACATTTTTGGCTACTATTGCATTAGGCTAAAACGTAAAAATGAACCCTAATACTATCTAAATCCAATAAGAGAAAGGCATCTCTCTTTCAAAACTTTCAAAGCATTCTCTATAAATGCATCACGGATCAATTTACATGGTGCTTTTGCCAATAAGCAAAACAAAATCACAGGTTCCAATTGGCTTAACTCATATTGGAAAGCACAAAAGCAAATGCTAGAAAATGCAATTACTGCAAACAAACTCCATTTTCTCCACTCAGGAGGGAATTCCAGAGAACATTTTATTGCCCTCAAATAATATTTCTAAAGGCATCAATACACAATTCTATTTTCTTTTCAGAGTCCACCACGCTATATAACCTAATCCTCCATGAAGAAATTCACCAGATTTCGAAATAATATATTGGTTGTTGATATTACCTTGTGCACACACGTACTGTATCAATTTAAATTATTTTTCTCCATGAATCTTAAGAATATAAAAACCAGCTTCCACTGCCTGACACAAACAGATCTGGACCAATTTCCCAGAACATACCCTTTACCTCTGTCATCTACAATTCCAATTAAGTCTTTTTTTTTTCCCCCTAAAATAAATGAATAAAGACACCAAAAAGGAGGTCATCTTGAGAAACAATTATACAGAAGGTAATTAAGGTAATCATAATTATCACAGACAATGTCTTGCTATTTTAATGTTCATGGATTTTCACACTGCAAAACGCCGGGGAAAGCTAAAAGGATGAGATTTTACAGAAAAAAGTTTATTTAAAAGAGAAACAAGGTTTGATATCATTTCTTCACTACTTAGTGAAGGAAATGAGAATTAGAAGTGCAGGAGCCAGATCTAGATTCTGCCCCAAATTCTTCTATCTTACTGACAGAGACCTTGAAACAAGCAGCAGAGCTTCCCTTTCTGCCCACAGGACTGCCCAACACACACCTCCCATCAGGATCCTCCCAGTACCTGCCCACCCATCTAAATATGAACAAATAAATGCACCAACCGGGGAAACACACGATCTCCAAAACATTTTCCTGTTTCCCAAGTCTTTGAGCTAGTTCCCATCATTTTTTTTCTCATTTTTAGAAGAAAATCTCTGAGACTTACAAATGCACAAAGAAGTAGGAAATCACCTTCCTCTGTCTTCTGGCCTGGCAGAGCCCAGTCAGTATTTCTGAAAAAAAATCCCTTCAAAGATCTGCTTTTTTCTATATCCCAGGAAGGCATCCAGAGCATTTCTTACAAAGAGAAAAATCTCAAAATACACACGCAAGAAGCTCCTGAAAACTGTTTTCTTTATATGATACGTTATATCCTACGTAACTTCTTGATTTTATACCTGGAACTGAAACCCTTCCTCCAAAATTATTATTTTTGAGCATATTGTTGGGAAACTACAAGACATACTGGGGTCCATAATTATCCAGCTATCAGTACCAGTGTAATGTGGATAAATATCCATAATGATAAGAGGAAAGATAAAAGCAGGGATAGCAAGAATAATCACAAAGAAAATAAACTTAAAGAGAAGAAATAAGATAATTTTTTATTTTAATATCCCAGAGGCTTTAAAAGCAGGAAGTAATGCCTAACAGCAGGACCACAGCTTTTTAATAACTCTGAGAATGTAACATTCTCCAGTGTGCTAAAGCAATCAGCTGCTCTTGAGATTTTACCCTGTGACCAAGGCTTGTGCTTTTATTCGTAAACACTGAAGTATAAGAAGCAAGTTTGATATTCCAAGGTAGTTTTAAACATATTTTCATGTGGCAATACTGATGCTTGTTGGGAACTCTTCCTTCCTTCCTTCCGCCACTTCCTTCCTTCCGCCACTTCCTTCTGCCACTTCCTTCCTTCCTTCCTTCTGTTCCTTCCTTTTCTAATTGTTCCTTCCTTTTCTAATTGTTCCTTCCTTTTCTAAGTTGGAAGGGCAGAAATCAAAAGCTTGAGCCTAAACTCCACTTCTAGAGTGCAATATCCAGCAGGGATATGTGTGCTCCAGAACCACCTCCAAGGGCCTTTTCTGAGCTCTTTGTGGAGGACAGAACACAAAGAGAAGGTGCACAGAGAATGCAATCAGAAATTACAGTCAGCCCAGATGTCCAGGCAGGTCTTCAGGAACCTCCAGCACTATCTTCTGAACCCCCTGTTTAAATTTATTATTCCAAATAAAGCTAAGCATTCCATTACAGTTTTCCAAGATGAACTGGGATGCCAGGAAATCGCCTGAGCCCCCTAAGGAAATTCCTTTTGAGGAATCCAGCTCACAGAGAGGTTCCTCAGCTACTGAGAGATTCAACCAAATCACTCCAGCTGCATCATGTTACTGCAAGGAGCTGAACTCTTCTTGTGGAGGTTTTCCTCCTGGCCATCCAGAATTCCCTGAGCAGGAGGGAATTCCAGAATTCCCTGAGCAGGAGGGCACAGTTCCCTTCCTTGTGGGTTTAAGCACAAACACTAAACTGAGAGTGAGAAGGAATTTTGAAGCCTGATAAAGGTCCGGAGCGGTAACTGTGGACATTGGCACCAGTGATTTCTCAGTTCTCTGTCTCACCCCTGGCTACTGTTTCTTGCCACCTCCTCTTTTCTACTGGCTCTGCAGAATTTCAATTTCCAGTTTATTGGCTGTAATTTGTGCTGCAGCATCCCAGGATCTCACAGCAGACTGATCAAATTCACACTGAAGTTTTTTTTTAAGAATCCAGATCTTTGAGTTTCATTGCAGAAAACTGAAATACCTCCTAATTCTCCTTCCAAAGGCAGGACAAAACAGAAATAATGAAAAACAGTGTATGAAATGTAAACTCCACTCTGCAACAGAGAGTTTGCATGCTTTCATTTGTGACAGAATTCAGGTGAAACTCTTGATCTTTCCTGCCCCTGTTACAAGGCTCTCTGCTGCTGCCACCTCTGCTCCCCAGTAAGGATAATTGTGAGCCTCTAACCTAGGAGTGAAATGTTTTAAAATGAATGTGTGAGATGTATGGCACTTATTGATGTGAATTTGAGAATGTTCAAGCAACATTTTCACAAGGTGCTTGAAAATCTGTATGATGCAGCATCTGTACCCTAGTGCAGAGAAGGACACTGGCAATTCTGGTCCACCAATAAATATTTCCCTGTAATTAAATGCTATGGTTAATTGTTGGAGCATGCAATTTTTCACCTAGGGAGCTTTCTGCAGAGTAGGATCTCTCTTGACTTACCCATTTTAGCCATCTTTCCTAGCCTTTAAAACAAAAAAATGGGATGAGAAACCTGTTGTAAAAAGCCATGATATGCAGGAAAAGTTCTGCTGAATAACACGATAACTACAAGTTAATCAGAGCTGGTCATTAGCACAAAGCATTCAGAGAGCAGCTACTTCAGTCACTTAAGGCAAAGGTAACAATCTATTCCTTATTTGTTCTCCTTTCTGCCCAGGTTTTGCCCTCTCACCTCACAGGCAAGCATCATTGTTTTCACAGCTGGTCTCAGGGAAGCAGCTGTTTATGAAGAGCTGTATTGCTCCCCCTCTAGCTGGACACACTCTGGCACCTCACTGCAGTGCCAGAGCCCTTCCACCCCCAGAGCAGAGGTGTCTGCTTCCTGCCCCTGTCCCTGTGCCCACCACAGCAGGGCATCCCCTCCTGTCGCAGACATCCTTTTCACTAAAATCCTTTCTTTTAGGATTTTTCCTTCTGAGAAGCTGTGGCCTCAGAAACAAATGTAAA
>JAWMQZ010000283.1:1290666-1300694 GCA_035584835.1 Tangara arthus
GCCATTTTGGTTCCTCTTGGGTGCAGCCCTGGCTGGGCTCTTGTGCTGCCCAAGGTGGATCCATGGAGGAGATCCTTGGAATCAGTCCCTGCTTTATTCTGTAGCTCTCTCTAGTCTCTGTTCTAGGGCAGCCTTCTCAAAGCATCACTAGCACTGATGCCTTCAGGTTTAGATTTCATGTTTTCCAGATTTTGTACTCCTTTAGTATGTAACTCTGAACTTCATATAAAGTGTTAGCAAGTTCTCTTCACAGTCGAGTTAGACAGAACAATCCTTTTCCTGCCCAAGGACACCATTGCAGCTTCAGGCCCAAGAAGCGTAAAACAGCAGCTAATTGAGGAGAGCAAACTGGGAGGATGGGACTTCATAACCTGAAGCTGTTATTGGACAATTAACCCCAATATGTAAATGGACCAGAACTTATAAAAGGTGTGAAAACCTGTGACTTGGAGTCCATCTTGGGTGCAGCCCTGGCTGGGCTCTTGTGCTGCCCAAGGTGGATCCATGGAGGACATCCTTGGAATCAATCCCTGCTTTATTCTTTAGTTCTGTCCAGCCTCTGTCCTAGTTCAGCCTGCACAAGGCATCACTCCCAGGGGTGAAGGTGCCTCCTGTGGGTCTTGGAGCCACCCTACAGAGCAGGTGCCATCATACCCTGTCATGCCCAGCAGAGAGCAGGATAAGGAATACAAAAGTTCCTTTAGCTCTGGGAAAAGTGGTTCTCCTCTTCTTTTTCTCCTTACCAGTGGTTGGTGCCCACAAAGTTAACACCCACTCTCCAAAACCAATCTACTCCCTAAATACAGGCAATGAAGGTTTGAAAGTCTCCTAGCAGACCTGACAGGGGTGGATGGGACACAGGACCTTCTTCCACAGCCCCTGTGTGCCAAGACACATCCTTCCCATGCAGGAATTGCCCAAGCTCAAACACTCAGCGCCCTGCAACAAGAGGGTTAATGAACAAGCTACGCAGGCTGGTTATAGCCAGCAATAAGCAGCTCTCTGTTTTTCTTCAAGAAAAAAAAGGAGTCAGTGATTCTTGGAACATTTATTAACCCCCTAGTATAGGCAATTACTGTAAGAGAAAGGTCTGCCAGTCTTGCATTACCATAAATTGCTGCATGTTGCTTTTCTACAGCACAGTAATGTCCACAACCAGTGTGAATAAATGCTAACATTTGAGTTTTAAGCTCAATTCAATCCTCTCGATCGAACATTTTTAACAGGTCTTCACTTTCAGTGGCTGTTGGGTTACAAAAATAATTATTTTATACAAGCCAAAAAAAAAAATCCAGGATGGTGTTTCACTGATAGACTGTTTTGTAGCTCAGTTTAAGGTAATCTCACATATTTCCTAACATGCAGAACGGACAAGAGGAAGGCAGGTGGGAAGCACAAAACCCCTAAGATCATTCCTGCTGTCTACGAGGTTTTGTAGTCACATACAACATAAAAAAATAGTGGCAATAAAAAAAAAAAAAAAGAAAAAGGCTTTGTAATAGACAGAACACCGCCAACCAGCTTTAAATTGAATTACACAGCCTGCTAATCTTTATGATGAAATAAAATTCCTTTGAACACTTCACATTATACTAAAATCCGCAGTGCTTTCTCCCCAGCCCCAACCCCTCTCTGCTCAAAGCAACTCCTCCACCCCTAAACCATTGTTCTTCCCAGCCTGCAACGTGATGCTCTGCTAACAGAAGGGCTCCTTTTAATTAGCTATTGTTAATATGGCGTGCACAGGGTGAAAACGTAGGGAGAAGTACTTTTGCACTTTTTATTTTTGATGCAACATTAAATTTGCAAGTGAAGGAATTAACTGATGGTGTACAAAGAATCAATCCCTCGACTGTTCTCCACTGAAATCATTCTCATTTCAATATGTGTAAGTGGCAGCAGCACTGGAGGAAGAATCTGATGAAAAAGTTTCTATTTGAGGGGCACTGGTTGTCCCATGCCTGCTCAATACAACAGGCATAAATCTCTTTTCTGTTTCAAAGTGGATTTGTAGGAAAGGGGGAATGGAAAGGAAGAATTATTTGGGGTTTTTTAATACATTTGGGTTGGTTATAGCTCGTTATAAGAAACCTGATCATCCCCTCCCCCCTTCTAAGACAACATTAGCAGCCCAGGGAAGCAGATCCAAGAAATGACCGAGCAATTATTGTGATTGAAAATCCATTCAAGAATTGTGCAGTACTTTGCAGTGCTCACTGGCTCCTTCCTTTCATTGAAAATTACCAAATGAATATATTAGTTTAAACTTATAAAGAGCCACTCACTGCAGAACATTATTCTCTTTGAAAGCACA
The DNA here is from genome assembly GCA_035584835.1 of Tangara arthus. Lineage (NCBI taxonomy): Eukaryota > Metazoa > Chordata > Aves > Passeriformes > Thraupidae > Tangara > Tangara arthus. Next base: position 1,292,981 of record JAWMQZ010000283.1, read on the forward strand.
TTTTACCTGAGCCAAGTTTTCTAATGGCTGTCAGATAACACCTCTATATTTGCTTTGACTGACCATGGCAATTCGTAAAGAGAATCTTACACTTTAGCAGCAAACACAGTTTTAAAACCCTCTGTTTCTCTAGAGACCATTAGGAGATAGCAAAAATGGATTTTTTGTGCAATCTCTTTATGGAGTAACAAGAGGAGAACAAGAAACAACTGATCAGATATGAATGATCTTGCATTGCTTCTCAGGCAAAAATTCCATTTCAGCCAGTGGAAATTTTACTACCTCAACATTCATTTTATCCATTGGTTTCTATTTTACCTTCTAAGTTGTACTTCTGGGGTTCTGTTTGCCACAAAACATCTCACGTCTGACCCAGAGCAAAGAATAAATATGAAGAAGCAGCTATAACCCTGGCACAAAACGAGAATTTTGCACTTTCTCCTACCTTTGTTTTCACACCACACTACACCTTGCTACATCAAGAAAAATTATTCAGCCTATTACCAGAAATCAATATGGTTGTGTTTCCCACCACTTTATGAATATAATAAAATGAAACATTCAAACTATTTTTGTATTTGTATTTTTGTATTATTTTGAGAAGAAAAAACAAACATAAAAATTAGTAATAATAGATCATAAAAAGGTATATGCTAATAAAAACTGAGCAGCTATTATTAATTCAGGCAAGCCATATGGGAATTGAAAACTAAGTACAAATGGGACTTTAAACATGACATTAAACACAGTTTGAGTCAGAACAAAAGCAAAGGAAATATTCTTATGCAGCAATATAGCAATAAACCCTAAATAAACTAGGAAGAAGTTTCTAAAACTTAATGGTAAGGACAGAGTGAGATACATAACCCACAGAACTACTAAATCACTAAAAAACCCACAAGTCCTCAGCAACAGCTCAACCTGTAAATACAATATGTCCATCCCACCCCAGTGTCTGAAGCTTCTCACCAGGGCCATCATGAAAGACAGAGCTGTTTCCAAAACTGGATTAACAGATTTTCCAGGGAGCTGCTTCCCTCTCTCCCAGAGCAGCTGTGCCAAACTCACACATACTTACAGGATTAAAGCCACCTCAGCATTTTCTTTCACTGGCAATGAATGCAATTTTTTTTTCAAGTGCTCAGAGTTTTGTTCATCAAAATGGTATTTTATGTTTAGTCAATTATTCATTCTAGCTGTAACAAGCAGAGCAATATAGAGTTCAAAATATGCTCCAGATGGTAAAAACACAAATCAGAAATAAATCAATTTATAAAAAAGGAAGGGATTTGTTTTTATTGCCATAATTTAACTTTAAAATATTCACAGGTTTCCTGCTGGTTCTAAATTACCCCAGAATACTTTGAGCTAATACCCCTCTGAATCGGGAGAAATTTAGAACTTACTGGTTGGTTTTTTTTATATGAAATAGTGTGATGTCAGATGCCAAAATAATCAGAAATATACTTTCAGGGAGCAAAAGCCCTCAGGAACAAACACTTGACCACACTGGAGCTGTCCTCAGTGTACATTAGTAAAAGGAACACAGTCACTCTAAACCCTGAATGAGCCACACCTGGAGAGGAGATGAAGCCAGACAACTCAGCCAGACCAGAGAGATTGAGAAAGGATAAAAGTGGAATGTGACCCTGCATTTTTAAACAGTGATAAGAAAAGAGCTTGATCTTACTATTATACTATTCTGGTACAGTTCATTTTTAATTTTTTTTTTCAAATTGAATTATGCGATCTTCAATATCAAACACATTCTGGCAGGTGTCTGGCTTAACAGTTTTGAATATAATTTCAAATTTCCACAGCACTAATGCATAAATTTAACTGTGGACTGGAACCAAGTGTCTGTCCACAGTTCTGAGAGCAACAGCACATTTACATTTTGTCATCTATTCCACGTAAAAACCAGCAATTCCAAGGTGATGCTGCTATTTTCAATTACTAATAGTCACACAAAAATGAGCTTTAACATAATTGTCAATACTTTGCTGAGGACCACATCCGCGTATGCAGAGGTAACAAGGAAAACTCTGCATTAAAATTATATAATCATTCTTTTCTTCTCACTTCAAGTAACATGATCAAGGAACTACAGCACAGAAAAATAAAGTTGATTTTTTTTTTTAGCTCTAGCAACAAACTAGAGGCAAGCCCATATTACAGGTAAAGAAATATTTGTTCCAGTACAAACCCAAATGTATTTGGCCACTAAACCATTCACAAAGTTTTTACAGTCATCATCCTAAAGAAATTTAAAGAAATAAACATTCAGAACAAAAGTAAGACTTAAAACACATGAAAGAGTCAGGTTGCTAAATCCTGGAACAGCTCAGGAAAAAGCTAGCTAAATTCAACTTTCAGCCCCACAGACAATAACCAGGAGTAAGATCACCTACTGAATTTATCCAAGTCTACCACTGCAAGATTTTAGAAGCTCGTGCAGTAATATTCTTTATAACAGAAACCTTGCAGGGGGGAAAAACAAACAAACCAGAACCAAGAAATGAACACAGTGTGATATAAACACTAAAGAAAAAAGTACAAAATGGGCTATTCGAGAAAAAATTCTGAACTGAATTCAAATTATTCACACATATGCACAATCAGGCCCACAGTAACTGAGCAAAATAAACATATCAACTCATTAAAGATCTATCTGCCTGAATATATCTGTGCTTTCTCTTCACTTCTTATGGGTTATTCAATCACTTCCCATCAGCCAGAAAAGGAAATATTGCACTATGAAGACAGAGCTATAATTAGATATTCTTCTGTTTCATTTCACATATATGACTGAATGAGAATGGATGGGAGAAATATGAACAGAGATAATAATGGCAAGTTGAAACATTCAGTAAAAAATACATTTGGCACAGAATAACATCTCAATTCTTCCTCAGCACAGTAATGCTGTGTTTACTGCAAAATTAGTTAAGTTAGCAGAAGAGATTTTTAATGAAAACAATTATAAATTTAAAATAACTGTGTTTAAAGCATTTAACAGTCCCTAAGGTCAAGTGATTACAGCAGTTACAAGACCCGAGGGACGTGTTCACACCAAAACAAAGTGAATAAATTACCTCAGCCAGTGTCTGCAATCACTAAGTGACCACAGAGGTTATTCAATGCATAAGCCCAGCTGACTTCCACGCAAAACCAATAATGAAAATGTATCAGCCAGAGGGAAAAAGCATTTAACTAGCAGAAGTTGCTGCGAGGGCTGAGAACTGGGGAGAATGGGAAAGGGAGGGTGGAAAGCAAGCTCCATGGCTGGGCTGTGGAGGCAAGGAGGAGGGATGAGTGTGGGTGGAATGGACAGGCAAAAACTGAACATTTTTCCCAGGTGAAAGACCCAAATTGTGGCAAAGGGATGCAAGACTCAAAAGATATAAACCAGCAGGGTTTTAGGGCAGTGCTCTCAGCCCTGTAAAAGTGGGATATGTAAGGCCCAGAGAAGAACAAGCAAGGCAGGAGCTCAGAATAATCATCTCTCAACTTTCCCCTTGGCTTTACTGCCAGGAAAAACTGGGGACAGTCATTGTGTTTTAGTCATGCCATGATATAATTCTAATGGAGGTAAAACCTGGCTTTTGCCACAGAGTGGGTAAGATAAGCTGCAGAATGAAAGCCAGCTTTGATCTGGCTTCTCTCCCTCATGACATAAATGACACAGATGCCTCGTCTTCATTGCAGCTTCACAACACAACTAGCGGAGGAGAAAACCAGGGCCAGGAAAGAGAGAAAAAACATTTTTCTGTAAGGACCACCTTGTATTTGATGCATTTGATTCTCAGCGTGTAGCCCTGGAACAAGGTTCCTACCAACTATGCTGAAAACAAGATGCTACTGAGGAAGCAAAAGGAATCCTGCTTGCTCTTGGTATGTATATTTTTAACTACAGCACATCATCACCTCACATCCTTGAAGGCGTTAAATCCTCACAACATACACAGTAAATAAGAACATAATAAACGGTAAAACACAATTAACACATTTTGGAGACAGGAGTCTCCAAAAGAGAGAGGCAGAGAGGACATGGCTGGCTTTGGTGTTTTGATTCCTGGTGAGGAATATTTGCACTGAAGCAAGTATTCACCAACATTTCCACAGGAGAAGCAATTTGCTGGCTTACCCTGTGCCAGGAACCTAATAACTGGTATTGTCATATGTATAATATGTTTTATATATATACATACACATATACATACATATATATATATATATATATATGTACTGGTATTGTCATATATATAATATATTTTTATATATATACGTACACATATACATATATATATTAACTGCTATTTTCATATAATATATTTTATATATATATTTACATACATATATATACATATATATTATATATGTAAATGTTTATTTATATATGTATATATGTGTATATATATGTGTATATATACATTTTATATGTATAGATACACAATATACATTTTTATATTTATATATATACATATATATTCATATATATATATACACACACACATATATATGTGTGTATATATGTATATGAGAAAATGCAAGTGGACTCTCAGCATGTAAAAAAATAATTTCTTTGTACCTGAACTATGAAAGCCTGAGGCCAAAGCCAGCAGGTCCTCCAACACTCAGATCTTCCAGTTTCAGTGAAACTGCCTGCAAAATCTGCTTTTTCAGATAAACACCACACTGTCTTCTACAAGAAACCATGCATATATGCTAAGAAGCCCCCTGGTAAATTATTGAGGCTGGAACACAACCTATCCAAAGGGTTATAATTCTTCTGTTGGGAATGTTAAGCCAAGGACCTAAATGAGCTAAAATAATATCCTCATGAGCCCCCCTGTGAGATGCAAGGAATGCCAAGAGGCTGCCAGCACTGCAGGATTGCCCAGGGAAGGGTGAAAGCACCCCGGCAGAATATTTGGCTTTCTGCAGCCCTGAGTGTTTTCAAATGCCAAGCACTGGCCACAGGCTCTGGCTGTACCTAAAGAGCATTTGTGAAATCTGTGAAATTACTCAGGGGCCAAAGAGGAACTCAGGTGGCCAGACACTGCTCTCAGCAAGGCACTCAGGGAGATCTGTGCACTCCAAGAGGCAATTCCTCCTCTGGAGCTGCCATTGCACACAGAAAAAGGACAGTTTTGAGCCTATCAAATTTAGTATCACCTTCTAGAAATTTCTATTTCCTTCTAGAAATAAGAACAATACAGCTAAGTTGCAGTGGTGTGGTTGGAGAGCCCCACTCCCATGTGCACAGCAATAAAAAATTCAAACTCATATAGGGTTTTGGAAATCAGAGGAGGTCAGGTAAAAAGAAGAGTATGAAGAAAATGCAAAGAAGGGTGACAAGACAGACCATGTAGGAGTCCTTCTATTTAAAAATTCCTTTTGTAAAACCAAATGTCCCTTACATATCTCTTGATATGAAGGGTCAGCCAAGGAACTCCAATGCAATAAAATTATGTAGAGATGTTGAGAGAGATATGATAAAATAGGTAAGATACACATAAGATAAAATATGCAGAGATGCTGCCATTACACAGCAGGCAAGACAGAGTGCAGTAAAACCTGATGACAGAGCTTTGCTTCAAATTATCTTTTCTATAAAGCTGTTCTAGAAATTTCTATTTACTTCTAGAAATGAGAACAATACAGCTAAGTTGCAGTGGTGTGGTTAGAGAGCCCCACTCCCACTCGCACAGCAATAAAAAAGAAGGAAAAACATTCATTTAAATAGGGTTTTGGAAATCAAAGGAGGTCAGGTAAAAAGAAGAGTATGAAGAAAATGCAAAGAAGGGTGACCAGATAATGTAGAAGTTCTATTTAAAAATTCCTTTTGTAAAACCAAATGTCCCTTACATATCTCTTGAAGGGTCAGCCAATGCAATAAAATTATGTAGAGATGCTACATATGATAAAATAGGCAAGGCACACATAAGATAAAATATGCAGAGGTGCTGCCATCACACAGCAGGCAAGGGAGAGTGCAGTAAAACCTGATGACAGAGCTTTGCTTCGAAATACCTTTTATATATTAAAAAATATATTTAAAAATCCATTCTGATGTTTTTTGAAAGTCAGCTGCTCAAGTCACCCTCAGCCCTGGGTATTTCTAGAGCAAGGGGTGAGCTGGCAGTGCACAACCAGCCTGTCAGTGGCATTGCCAACAACAGGAGCCTCCCACACAAGCTCCCCTCCTTCCTTTTGGTTCTCTGCTCTTGCTATTTAATTGCCCTCAGTTCCAGCAACGTGCTGTCAGGGCACTGCTGTCAAATGCAGCAGAATATTAAAGGTGGTTGTAGTAGGTTTGGTTTGTTAATTTGAGTTTTTTTGGGATTAATGTACTAATGAGTGTGGTGGGTTTAGTGCTGGCTAATCACACTAGGATGCACTCTCTTATTTCTGGTTGTGAGGTAGGACTAGGGGAAAGGTAAAGCAGGCTTAAAACTTTGAAAGGGTATAAAGAGAAATTTCTCAATAGTAACTAAAAGAAAAAATAATAAAAATTTGAACAAAACTTTTAGGAAACTTCTAACCTTTCTATAACCTTTTTGTTCTCACTGATAATGTAAAGAAACAAATCCTAAAATTTTAGTTAGTTTACTACTTTTAGAATAATCTTTCTTTAGTTTACTTAGGGAGACAAGTCTTTTTTGTTAATGTCATGGAGACTTCTCTATAAGAAAATAGTTTTTTGTGTTTCTTTTTATGAATAGTAGCTGCTTGGGGAAATTTGCAGCTGTGGAATTTCTTCTATTTTTTATAAGTAATTTTTACAGTTGTCTTAATGGGCTATGTTAACTTATGGGGTACTTTTTTAAAAATGAGTTGTTTAGAGGTAAATGTTTCCATTATCTATCTTTAAAATGACCTTTATCTCTGGGAACAGAGCTTTTTTTTTTCTCTCCCTAAAGACAGTATTCTACCAAAGAGAAGCTGACAGCCTGTGATCAAAGATAAAATGCCTGTACTCCAAATCAAAGGAGCAAGCATGTGAATATCAACCCTCCCCCTAAAAAACTCTCCAAATATAATATATATAAAATATGTTTTATGTATATCTATATATTATATATAATTTTATATATATATATAAATATATATATTTTCTATATATATAAAAATAATAAATATTATACGTATTGTATATACTTCATACATTTTTATTTCATTACATATATTATGCATTTTAATTTATATAATATATAATAATTACATAATATATAATATCTAGATAGTATTATTATATATCAACATTATATATAGAGAGTATTATTATATATCCATAATATTATAGATATAGACATTATTTTTAATATATATAAAAATATTGTTTTTATTATTATAATATATTTAAATCAATACTCTTCCAAACAGTATTATTGATTCTGCCACATGGGAAGAAGGACTTTGATAATTTCCAATGCATTGTAACTTCCAGCTCTGCTGTAAGCTACAGCAAACCCAAAACACAGCGAGCAGCAGTTTTTGGAGTGGACACAAAACCCCCCCAGCACCAACTAAGGGGACAAACTGCATCCTTTGCATGAGGTGTCAGCACCTCCTCAGCACTCTCAGGGGGCTGCAATGAATCCTTTCCCCAAGGTAATGCAGAAATGCAGCAAAGTCTCTGAATTTGTCTTAATCGACATCATCATCATCATCATCATCATCATCATCATCATCATCATCATCATCATCA
>JAWMQZ010000283.1:1305227-1315441 GCA_035584835.1 Tangara arthus
TAATAATAATAATAATAATAATAATAATAATAATAATAATAATAATAATAATAATAATAATAATAATAATAGTAATATTGGCACTTTTACAGCATTAGCCTTCCAGGGATGTCAGGCCATTTTTTTAAAGGTAGGTTGGTATTACTCTTTTTCACAATGACAAAAAGAAAGGTCAGAAATTTAATCAATTTTTCAAGAGTGCTTAGCATGTGATGACTGCACGGTATATACTCAATATAAGGAGCCTAAATTTGAATTTTAATTACAAAACTGAGCCTTACACCACCACTGTATGAACACCTGCAGTATGCTCCACACTCCAGCATCCCAAATAAGTGCAGCTCCTTTAAAAAGTTCTTTTCATTTTACACCTAAAAGTTAAGTTTAGAACTGCTAAATTTTTGCACAAGTAACTCTGAGCAGTGTAAAAATCAGTGAGATGGCAGAGATCTTCACTCACACAGATGTGCACAGGCACCAGTAAGAGAGTTTTCTTAACGGCTAAACCTGCACCAAGGTGAGCTGAGCATGAGCCAGGACCCCAGGAAAAAATCCCTGGTTTAATGCACTCATTCAAAGCACTCCTGTTTCCACAACTTAAATGTCACTTGATTGTTTAAGGGACTATTTTTTATATATTTATAATAAATATATACTTAATATATATTATATACATATTCTATATCACAATATAACTAAATATATTTATAATAAATACTATTAAATATTAAATTTTATAATAATAGTTTTTATACTAGATCTATTTATAATAAATATGTAATTCTATATTTGTTTACTTAATAATAAATAAATATTTATTTATTTGGAAAAATCAGTAGTGAAAAGAAACCTGAATGGTTATAAGCTGTGTATGTTTTTCATTTAAAAAAAAATATATAATATATATAATATATAAATATATATTATATTTTATATATATAATATATAAATATATATTATAGATAATACAAATATATAAAACATATATATAATATATATTATATATTACATATCTTATATATTTTATATATATAAAATATAACTATAAATATATATATATATATATATATATGTAAAAAAAAATATATATATAGTGTTATTAATGGCCAGACCAACAATTTCCAGCAAAACTGCACCAACTCTATCACACCAGCAGCAGCTGAAACAGCCCTGCCCAGTCAGTCACACAGGTACAGCTGGCTGCTCTAAGACTGAATCTCTTTTTCTCTCATCCAATAACATTACATGTACCAGCTCCACTTTTCTGTAAATGTCAAATGAGCTCATATTTTGCTAATGCCAAATATCACACACCTTACATGAAACAAAAAATCCAGGCTGCTGCAAATCAAGTCCATGATTTCCCACTAATCTCCAGGGGAGTTTATAAAGCCCATTAAATGCAGGATGGTTTCCTCAAGAAAAGAAAAGAAAAAATACAAAAACAACAAACCAAGATCCTCTCTTGTCAAGGTTAGTAGTCTAAAAAGACTCTAACAATGTAAGGTTTCATCACAGCTGAGTGTTTTTCCTTCTGTGATCAAACAGCTGTGGTTTTATTTTTTTATTATTATATTCTGATTTTAAAGCAAAATTTTTAACCTAATTTCTGATTTTAAGGAAGTTGGGGTATTTAAGTTTAAAATTATTTAAAATTCTGTCACTGTACCCTACTTTGAAGTTTCAGTTTTATATATATATATAAATATGTAAGTATATATATACATATATATGTATAGATATATACATCTATATATATATTTATCTCTATTTATTTATCTCTATTTATATATATATATTTATATTTATACACAGACATTTACGTGCTTTATTCAACCAGACATCTATTTCCAATACAAAACTATGCTTATACTCTAAAATAAGAATATTCACATGGGGGATTGCTCTAGTGCAGAAAAGGCAGTAAAATTATATAGTTATAGCTTGAAAAATGTATCTCCAGGTATGAATAAACTTATTTAGAGGACTTTTGCTCTGGCACAGAAACCCCTATTTTTCTCACTCCCCTGTTATTGAATTTAAACCATAACAAAGTGTGAACATGCAGCCAAAGCACCCTAAAAAAAGAAGCCACCCCTACTCCAAAAGGCTCAGCCTACAGCTATTTTATTATTTTATTATTTTATCTTCATAAAACTCCCTCATCCTCAGCAGACAGGTCTGTCCAAAGGTGTATTTCCCATAACAGAAACACCAGGTTTATTTCATTCTTCTCTCTCTTTTTTTTTTTCTTCCCTGAAAGTAAATGGGGTGCTGTACCCAATCAGGAAGATTTTTCTGTCTGGTTACAAATTAAGGAAGGAGTTTTTCACTTGGATTTGTCCTCAGGCTGCATCCTGGTATTGTGGGTACCACTGCTAGCAGCCTCATACAGAATATTTAAAAAGTCTAAACGGGCTTAAAAGCTGATTTAGTTTAAAAAATAAATGAACAAACACCCAAAACACCCCTCAAACGTACTCTCATACAGCTAAGGAGCAAGCACTTCCCTCTTTAAATCACAATGCTTGCCAAAAAATTTAAAAGTATGAAAACTTTCGAAAGAATAATAATCAACACAAAGCACAGACAAGCATATTATAGGTGTTATAATATTAATCACTATATTACGGCTATTTATAGCTATATTTTTAGCTATTTTTTATTATTTTGCAGCTGCCCTTGAAAGCAGGGAACTGAAGTGATGCTGTTAATTAAAACTAACAGAAAGTAAACACTAACTGGGAAAAGCAATCAAATAGAAGCACTTTGCAACAGTGTAAGTAACTAAGAGTTACAGTCTAAAATGTAAGTTACAGTCTAAGTGTAACTAAGTAACTGAAACCTGGGGGTGGGAGCATCGCTTCAAGAGGACAAAATAATATTTAAGATTACATCCCTCTATGCAAAACAATTGTGCAGCAAAAATTGCCTTTAGAATACCTGTTCAAACATTAATTAGTAGAGAAATGAAATGAAACTTAATGAAATTTAATGAAATTAAATGGTTGGACAAACTGATTTAAAAGTTACACAGACAAAACTGCTGTTGCTGCCAGCCCAAGCAAAGGGAGCTGTAATAAATACTCTGCTTTAAACTGACACTATGCTTAAACAAATTGACTAAGGAGTATGAAAAACACATATAAAGATAAGAGAACTCTATCCCAGCTGACTGAACTACATGAAAAGCACAAAATAAAAGTGGGAGAAGGAGCCCAGGACAAGTGAAGTGGCAAAGTAGTGCCTTACTCACCAGACTGATGCTGGTGATACTCCGTGGGTTCTCCTCTGCTCTCTGTAAAACCAGAGTTAGGCCCAGAGGATACAGGACCTTGTAAATGGCTTAGGGTAGGTCGAGAAACCAGTTTTCACCTTTGCAATGCATACCCATAAAGAAAATATTTCTAAAACCAATATTTCCTTTAGCAAAGAACACTCTCTTTAAGCTGCACCCAGCTCCTGATTGATGTCCCGCAGCAATAGATTGCCCTGCTGTTCACATACATGGCACAAAACTCAGCCCCTACGTTGCTCCACTCATTTCTCTTCATCCCATGATTTTTAAAATAAATTTTTTACTAGAGAATAAAGCCTCTTCAAACTCCCTCTTACAGAAAAATAAAAAACCAAGAAAAAGAAACCAACAAACCACACAGATGCATTACTTTAAAAGACAGCAACAAAGAAAAGCAGACTGTAAAACCAAATCAAATCAATCCTGGCAGCTGCAGCAATGTAGCACTAACAGAGCCAGAACAGGGTAAAAAGATCATGGTTTCTTTGTTAATACTGCTTTTACCAATTTTCTGTTAAGATGTCTCACTTGATGACAACCTCTTTCAGATGAACACACAAAACTTCCATTACAATACATGAAGAAGCCAAATAAAGGCTCCATCTGAGGCTACCACATAATCCAGTCCCCCCCCCCAGCAATAATTCTGTTTCTCACATCACACAAACCCTCAGCACACCCAGATCTTCCCTTCCTTGCTGTCCTCTGCCCACCTGGTGCAGGATCCCCTCTCTCCTTTCTCCACAAGTTGTCTAAAATCTGTCATTTGCCATCCAGACCTGCACCTAACTCAGCTCCTGCACTGGAACATTTCTGTCTCTGCTTCCACTGGCAATCTGAGGCTAATTCATTGCCAGTTTTTCCAAATTTTGACCTCCCTTTCATGTGCCACACCCTCTGCTGAACCAGAATTTCTGTTTTTAAGAAAGTTGCAATATTTAAGTTTAAAATTATTTAAAATTCTGTCGGTACTTTGAAGTTTCAGTGTTTATTTCAACTAGAGGGTTTTTCCAAACAAGTATCTTTCACGACGTCCATCAAGTTAATATCATTTTACACTATCCCTTAGAGGAGTGCCTGGATGTTTGTGAGGTTTTTAAACAAAGCATGAGCAATTTTTACAGTGTTGAACACCACACTTAGCCCTAAATCCAGCTCCCGCTGAAGTCAACAGCCATAGGAAGGGGTTCTTTAAAACTGCTTTCTGATTTTCTTTTGTTTGCTTTGAATTCGTCCTCTAAATAAGATTTGTACTTAACGTCAGTCAGAAGCCCAGCCTGGAGTGCAAAACACGCAACAGAAATTCGCTGGCAAAAGGTCTGAAAAGTGAATCGAGACGCGGAAATGTTTCTAAAAATCAAAGTTACATCATCATCGTGGTAGTAACAAATCAAATGTAATTAATGGGAAGTTTTCCACCTTGAAAAGTGAATGCACGGCAGACACTCGTCAGCATCCTTCCTTAAGTTGCCTTTAGGAACATTGTAACCGCACGAAATCCTATTAGAAGGTGCTGAACTCCTACATTGTGACTCTTCCGGCAGGCTTCTACATAACAAAAATGCAATGAAGTACCATACAACTTTCCCCCCTTATTATGCAAAATCCTTATCAAATTCAATAGTGTGACATGGTTCAAAATCCTGCCTAACAATGGCTCGCAGGATGTCCAGGGATGTCGGCTTTGTTTTAGTTTCACGTGCTTTTCAGTCTATTAATGCTAAGAGAAAAAGAACCTTCGCATAAATAACCGATAAAGATCAAAACCCCACTAAACAATGGGAAGGAAATTCAGGGTTGGAAGCGGTGCTTTGCTGAGCGAGCAGCCCTTTGTGCCTAGGTGCCGACCCTGGGTGCCACAGCAGCCAGCAATGAGGAGGTGAGGGAAGGAGGAACCTCCATCTCCTTGCTCTCCACGGTGTTCCCTGGGCTCGGGTCAGGGCTGGACTTTGCAGGGAGGTGCTGGAAGGGTTTGCAGCTCCCCGGCGGAGCCGCGGGGCAGCCCCGGCTCCTTTGTGCGGCAGGTTGCGGGTGGAATGTCGAATGCGGCACACGTTCCGCTCGCAACCGCCAGGACAAAGGATTCACTGATCGGGGGGGACAATTAGTCCCAATTAGGCCTATTTCGCAGCTGAGTGTAAGCGCTGGGGGAAGGGAGCTTAAATCTTACAGCAACGGGTCCCTCAGGCCAGTGAAAGCCACATCAGTGCAGTGACAAGCTTGAGTCCCACCGAGGTGGTGGCACCTCCATCCAGGAGAGGATGGAGCGCGGCTCCTCAGCCCTCGCACGCAGCGGGTCCAAAACCTGCTAACCATTCTGCCTCTCAGCTCCCAAGGCAATTTCCCAGTTTTCTAGCCCCTGGTGGAGCAGCAGCGCCGGTGTCAGGCAGGGATACTCACATGTGCACGTGGGGAGGCTGGAAGCGGCTCTGGTTGATGTTGTAGTGCGTGAACGCCTGCGTTGGGTTGGAGCTGTACTCATCCACCGTTATGGTAACTTTGCCTTGTGAGGGAATTCCATGAGCCATCCTTCCTCCTTATGGACATGAGCAGCTCACAGCTTCCCAAGGCCAGGGGCAGGGCAGGGCATTGTGCTCCGGGCAGATCCCAACTCCCAGCAGCTCCGCATCAACTCCGTGACCCCTGCCAGGAGAGACAGACAGCGCACGCTGCTGTGAGCCACGAGATGTAAACACACACTGACCTACTGCCCCATGCTCTCCCGACTTCCATGCAGATTTGAGATCCTTTCCTATATTCCTGATGTACCCATCACCCCTCTCCACGCATTACTATTCACTTTGTTGGTTTTTTTTTAATTACCTCATCATCCAACTCCATCATCATTAGACACATCCAAAGGATGAATGCTTAAAGTAAGGGTTTATCTTCAGGGGGTGGGAGAAGGGGGAATAAAATATCTGTGTTGAAAGCTCCAGTTAAATACTCCCCATTTCATACCCTTGATTTTAAATAACATCTCGTGTTAATTGCAACCACGAAAAACTCGCAAGTGGACCCAGCTTCCTGAAGGACAAAAGACTTTCCACAAATATGCACACTTGTTTTCAAGCTGCTGTGGCTTTGGAACACTAACAGCTGAGAAACTCACAAGAAACTGATGCAAAGAACATGCGACAACTGCACAGCTAAAGGCACATCCAAATACCTTTGAATCGAGGTGTTTGAGTGCCCAGAGAAAGGTGAGTATGAGGCAATGTTAACAAAATATTCGTATTATAGCATTGAAACTGGTTTGGACTCACTGTTAGCAGACAGCAATGATTTATCTGACTTAAGCGCGATTTCACGCATACACATTTCTGCGTAAAATGAAAGAAACAGGCTCTTCCCTCTCTCTGCATCCCAGTCTTTGGCTTCTTCAGAGTGCTCTTAAACACACTTCGAGCTAGGCCTGGATGTGTGCTGTGGTATCAGCACAACCCAAGAGCCAGAACCTCCCAAACACGCTCCGCTGAGCTTCCTGCACAAAATCCGAGCCTGGATTTCTGCGGTCAATAACTGAGGACAGCTCAGGTTATTATATAAAAAAACTGCCTTCCTTTCTGAGGGCATCTCTGGAAATGGATCAGCCCTTGGTCGAAGGATACTTCCAAGATGAGCAGCTCTGTAAAAGCCCCATTTAGAGGCAGGTCCTCAGCTGGGACACGCTGTGCCAGCTGCAAGGACTTCGGTGAAATCACCACTCTCTGAAATTCCTCCCTTCAGCTGCCACCTGCAAGAGTGGACTTCCCCTGTCTGGAGAGCATTTCACAAAAGTAAATCCTTGCTTACTGGGAAGACAAAGAGACGGGAAAAAGAGCCCCGAGCATCCAACCAAGCAATATTTTTCCAGCGCAATTTCCCTGGGCTTCTCTAGCTCCCAGATAGAAATGTGCTTGCCATGTGTAATGCTGAGTATTTGAAATCTTTGATTTGTATTCAAAATATATTTTTAATACAAAGACTAATTTCCAGTTTGGCATGAGGCACGATGAAAACGCTCTGCAAATGGCAGATGGCCTGCTATAGGCCATTTATTTTACTATTTTACCACCTCAGGCCTACATAGGCTTCCATATGTTGGTTGGGTTGAGACATTCTGCAACCTTCATTCTAGTAACTGGATTCTAACCTTCACCTTCTTTAGCATTGGAAGGGAAAAAAAAGCAAAAGGAAAAAATTAAAAGGAAAAAAAAATATGATGAAGATGAAAAGGAAAAGCAGCAATTTCAAAACCGTCCCTAGAGATGGTAGAGCACTGTAACTGTGGTCACAGCCTGGTCCTCCCCGTGAGACCTAGTGGAATTCTCTCATGAGAGCAAGGTTTCAGCAGCAAAAGCCAGCAAGGGTGAGCTTTGCTGGAACACATCTTTGCCGTGCTAGATGCGATGGAAGATGCTGCAAGAACTGCCCCACACAACGTAGTGGTTACCACGCCAAGTTTGCAGCTGTTTCCTGAATTTCCTTTACAATTATATTTCAGTGTTGTTTTGCATAACAGTAAAACACAACACCTGCTTCAAACTGCGGTCCTGTTCCAAGCGCTGCAGTTCTTTTGAGACAGAAACTAGGAAGAGTGAGCAACAGCAGAGCAGCATAATTGCCCTGCACTGAGAAGTAAATACAAATGAAAACATCTTCCTGCCAGAGAAATGACTGTCATTAACAAGACAGGTCATCAGAGCTCCCAGAAAAAAAATAAAAAAGAACAACAGAGTTTTTTTTCACACTGCAAGAACTTTGGAGCCTTCATATGTTAAGAAGTAGTGTGAAAATTACATGCATAATGATATTTTTTTTTTCTGCAATTAAAAGCAACAATATAAAACAATGCATTAAACAAACAACAAAAATATGCTTGGGCTTTCAAAAAAGCTAAATGACACTGTTTTCAACAACCCAGCATAAGAAAGGTCAGAACATTAAATTTCATATTATAGTTCACTCATGGAAGAAAAATCTAATTTGTTCATGAGAATGAATTATACATAAAGATAATAGGCATTTTTTACAATGTTTGTAACAGTCCATGTTACAGAAAGAAATTACAACTAACTGGTATAAAACAAATGACAAGAGGACACTTAAAAAGCTGCATTAAATACTTTTAAGTTGACTCTCAGATTATAAGTGTGTAAGCCACAATTGCTTCCCATTGTTCTAATCTTTAATCTTAAAAATAAATCTGTACGTAAATTGAGACAAAGCTGAACAAAGCATCCTTTTAAAATGAAATTCAACAACAAATGCCAGACTGGGGGTAAAAATAAATTATAATTTGAAGCTGGCTTCTGTGTCAATTCTCTTAATTTCCATTTAATACTCCATAGAGTACTACAGCTCAACTATGAGAACTATCTAATTATTACCTTCTTTACTGTGAACGTCTCTGAAGAAAATAGAAGAAGCTGAACACTTCAAAACTTTAAAACAAACGTATCTTAGGCCCAAAATTTTTAAAAAAAGAAATTAAAAGAGACTTCTTCAAATCACTACCATTCTTCTTTCTCCAACTGCGAGCACTACTTGAAGGTTACACACGGGAGACGAGTAAGAAAAAATAAAAGTTGGATTATCTTCCCATCTATCAAGGAAAAAACAACGCGTAATATCTTCTGCGCCTTTCGAGGCAGTTTTAAGTAAAAATGCCTATATTAAAAACCCGAATGATGCTTTTTCAGCATGTTGCCTTTTCCCAGCTACAGGCTGTTATCCTTTCGCAGCGTGTATTTGTAGCAAGACAGGAGATGTGCCATTGTACACTCTGCCCAGCCTCAAAGGTATAAACCGGCGCTCTTTCGGAACAGGGCTGGCCCAAACGTGGACTCAGCTAATTGTAAACCCTGTCAAAAAACTGCCACGAAATCTGCCCAGCTAAGTCAATTTCAACGCAGCCTTACATCGCATAGAGAGCCGCTCACACGAGCCCTGCCTGCGCACACGAAGGCACGCGAAAAAACCATTTCCCCAGATAAAATATTTACGCCTTCCTCATCTGAATTTCAAAAATTCGCCTCTAGCTGGGCTCGGGCTGTAGCAGAAAACGCTGAAAGGCAGGAGCCGGGAAGGGTTAACCCCGTGTCAACACCTTCTGGTGCTCCGTGCGCTATCCCGGCGCTGTTCCGCCGACACGGCACGCTGCACCCCCCGCCCGGGGCCGCGCCTCGGCCCCCGGAGCCCCCGGCGCTCACGGAGCGCTCCCGGCTCCCCGAGATGCTGCGCTGCAGTTTGCCCACAACTCCGCGCTCCCACTGCCCACCGAGCCCGGCGGAGGGACGGCGGGGCCGGACCCCGGCTCTCCCCCGCCCCGTTCCCCCGGTACCTGGGCCCCAGGCCGCTCCCCACCTCCGGCTCCCGGGCCGCCCCGGCCGCGGCCCCGCGGGGTGCCGGGCTCGCCCCCCGGTGATTGATGGCTCCGGGTGGCCAATGGCTCCGGCGCGGCCCCGTCCCGGCGTGTGCCGCCGCAGCCCCCGCCCCGCGCCCCCTGCCCTGCCCTGCCCCCGCCCCGCGGCACCGGGGGGCATCGCTGCCCCGTCCGCGCCCTACGTGCCGCGCCGCGCAAAGTTCGCGTGGCCCCCGTCCCCGCGGTGCCGCGCACCCGCAGGGCTGCTGGGGGAGGATGCTCGGCTCGGCTCGGCTCGGGGGAGGGATGCCATGAACTCCTCAGCAGCCGCGGGCGAGCCGCCTGGGCCGGCCGGGGGGTGATGCCCGCCGCTTTTTATTGCGGCCGTGCCGAGCCCCGCACCGCGGCCCCAACCCCTCCGAAGGCTCCGAGTGTCTGAGGCCTCCGGGATCAGGGTTTCAGAGCGGCTTCTCTGCCGGCGAAAGGGCGAGGGGCAACTCCGCCGGGGAACGCCGAGCCAACCCGCCTTTCCCTCCTTACTTTTGCGGCGTGGGCCCCCCCCCCCCCCCC
>JAWMQZ010000283.1:1315541-1332660 GCA_035584835.1 Tangara arthus
CCCATCCCCGGCTCCCTCCGCGCCCGCAGCCCCGTCCCCGCGCCCGCCGGCTGCCGCCCGCCCGCTGGCCCCAGCCAGCACAAAGCTCCCCGGCCTACCCTCCCGGCCCCGCCGCCGCAACCCCCGCCCCGACCCCGCACGCCGGCCCCGCACGCCGCCGCCGCCCCCTGGCCGCCCCCGAGCCGCCGCCCCCGCGCCCGGCCGGGCAGCGGCGGAGGGCAGCGGGGGCACGGCCTGGGCAGCGGAGCAGGGCAGGGCAGCCTCGCTCAGCGCCGCCGACATCGCCGCCCGGGCTGCGGGGAAGCGCCGCTGCCGCCGCACCGACCCGACCCGACCCGACCCGGCGGGCTCGGGCGGTCACGGCGGGGGCGCGGGCGGCCGCGTTCATCCCCAGCATTGTTCGCGGGAGGCTGGACCGGCGCCGCCGCCGGAGCTGCCGCCCGCCCCCCCCGCTGCCGCCCATGACACGGCACCTCTAACCCGCCGCTTTGTGCGCCGCTGCCCCCGCCGTGCCCCGCTGCTCCCGACACCGGCCCGGGGCCGCTCACCTTCCTTCCCTCCGCCGGCTGCCGCTGCGGGCGGGTCGGGGACGCCTTCAGCGCGGGCAGCGGGGCCGCTCCATGGGGCTGCGGGGGCGCGGCCGGGGCAGAGCCTGCACCCGACCCCGCGGCGGCGCCCGGCGGCGGCGGCGGCCCTGGCTCGGCTCCGGCTCCGGGTCCGGCCGGGCTCCGGCTGCGGGAGCGGCAGCGGGGCGGCGGCGAGGGCGGGCGCGGTGCAGTGAGCGGGGCTGCCACTGGGGTCAGGGAGCAGGCACCAGGAAACACGGCGGCCACGGCGCTGCTCGCTCACAGACACACACACACACACACACACACAGAGACACGCACGGCTCCTCCCGCTGCCTCGCACTTCGCCCCCCCGGGCAGGGAGGGAGCGAGCGAGCGAGCGCTGCTGCGTTTCCCAAGTGCCGCACAAGGCTCCCCGCGCTGCGCTCTCCCTGCCGGGGTCACAGGGCCGGAGCCCCCCGGGACCCCCGAGCCGCCCAGCCCCGCAGCACGCATCGCCGAGCGGCTCCGTCCGCTGCCCACCCAGATGACAAAATAAATGAGTGATAACAATTAAAAACCCCAAATCGTCAGAACGGGTTTTCGCATCTTCCGCCGCACCTTTCGTCAGCGGGTGTTGATGCGGTGCCCTGCTCCTTTGTAGGTAAGCTCACCTCAGCGACCAGAAACACCAGGGTTCGCCTTTCAGGCCGAGCATTGTCTTAGGGTAAGTGGGGCTTTCCTACGGAAAAATAAAATCAGGGATGTGGCTGTTGTCTTTTTTTTTTTTTCCCCCTTTTTTCTCCCCTCTCCCACCCCCGCCAAAATCACAGCAATTGTGTCAACAGCCACAACAGTAACAAAGATTTGACGTGTTTGTTCTTTTACCTTCAAGACAGCAAATAGAAAGGGGAGACTTCCAAAAATATATTACAATGAGGAGACAGACAGAAGGAAAGAAAGACAGAAGGAAAGAAAGAGCAAGCCCAAATATTTTTGAATAGTTGAGCAGACAGAAAATAAATAGCAGGCCTCTAATAGTGAGTATAAGTGACCTATATATTTTAAATAAGTAATTTTGACTCTAGCCAACCTTCAGGTATGCATGGCAAGCAGGCAGGTTTTCCTTTGTTGCTGAAAGCCATGAGAAGGGTCTTCTGTATTGCCAGGCAGAAATCCACTGGGATGGACTGTCCTGTTTAGAAACATGGCAAACTAAGAAAAATCAGCCTGAAAAAGACTAAATGGCATAAGACCTTTTCCCCAAATTTACCCTTTCATTCTGTTTTTTTTTTACAGTTGTCATTATAACTTTTGAAAGAAGTGAGCTCTGAGAACCACCACAGGAAAGTTCCTGTTTCAGACAAAAAGGCCCACAGATGAGTCGTCCTCCTGACCAAATCAGAGCAACACTTCCAGGGAAACTTTTCCTGGGATGGAGTCTGCACAAGTATTTTTAGCTGGCCTCCTGTGACCCAGCTGTAAAACCAGCGATCCAGCATCCCACCCGTGTCCCTGCACTCTGGTGGGAACAGGGAAACTGATCCACTCAGCACCAGGAAAAACCTTCTGCTCTGGTGTGGGTCAGCCTCCTCGCCCAGGCTACATCACAAATTCTCCTGCTGGGGCTACACAGGGAGAGAGATGAGCAGCTGAGGGCAGAAAGAG
Organism: Tangara arthus; assembly: GCA_035584835.1. NCBI lineage: Eukaryota > Metazoa > Chordata > Aves > Passeriformes > Thraupidae > Tangara > Tangara arthus. The sequence continues at coordinate 1,317,755 of JAWMQZ010000283.1, forward strand.
AACAGGAGAGCTCCCCTGCTCCCAGGAACACTAAGGGGGGGTGACAGGGAGCAGGTTTGACCCTGAACCTGCTGCATCCCTTCTCTACACTCACAGCACCAGGACTTCTCCCGTTCTGTCTTTACACATCTGGAGCCCCTGGCACTATAAAAGGAGCTCCTAGGACAGAGAAACAGGGAAGAAGCTGGATAGGGGATTGGAATTAGGAAGCTCACAGGCCTTGTGGGATTCTCCTCTACCACAGAGACTGCCCTGGCACTGAGGTGAGCACTCCCCTGCCTCACTAGTCCTTACACACAGCAAGCCCTGTGGCCTAAAAGTTCCTGGTATTTGGGTTTTGCTTGTATGAATCCAGACTGGGACCTGCTCCTAAGCTCACACCTTTTCCACAATAATACCTGCTCGGCAGCAGCAGCAAGCTGTAACACAGTCATCAGGAGCATTTTTGTTCATACATGACTTAAAAAACTCTGAAACATTTTCTGCTAAGGGCACCCAGCAGAACTTTTCCCTTTTACAAACTGCTTGTTTTCAGTATGCTTTCCAAAGAGGTACTCACCTGAGAAACATGCTGGCCCCAGAGCTGCTATAGGAAGGAAAAATATTTTACTTAAGCTAAGTAAAGGGAGGGAGTAGAGTTTTTCTGAGTGAAGACGTTTTCTGAGGAAAGGAGTAGAATCCTGCTGCCTTTCTTCACTAATTCACAAGAGCAGCATCAAAATGCAAGTGCACAAAAATAAAATATCTATATTGTGGCTGGAACATGTATTTGTTAACAAACACATGACAAGAGGATTTCAGAGGTAAATTCAGAAACCTAAAAAGTAAATGCGGTGTTTGAGTGTCACAGGAGTGATTTTTCTAGCTGGGTGAAATTCAAAACAGTGAACAAACAGCTTTTCTTTACCTTAATACTGCCTATTAATGATAGTCAAAGGCATGTTATACATGAAACTTTAGTTCTGTTCAGAGTTGGCACTGGATGTTTTTTTCATGTGCACAAATCCAAAGCGATTATCATCAAATGCACAGATTGAGGAGATGCATGTTCAAAATTATAAAACACTATAGAATCCAGAAAAGCACCCCCATTCTTCACAATCTATTATGTCATCTTTAATACATTTCACAGGTATCACTGCCTCCAGTTTCTGCCAAGCACCGTTCAGAGCTAACAGCTTATGAGACACACACAGGGTACTTCAGACACCCTCAACCACAGACACCTACCTATTTTTGCTCTTTACTTCAGGAAAAAAAATTTCCCAAGTATCTGTAAAGCACGACAAGAAAGTATAACTTCAAGCCCAGCTCTGAGCACTCATTCCTTAAATAATCAGATTTTTTGAGGGATCTTTTACACAGAGAGGAATTCAAACCAAACCAAACCAAAAAAACCTTTACAAACACATGCAAACCACAGAAAAAATGAAGAAAAAAAATCAGAGTTTAAAAAGGCTCCTTCCAAAAGGGCAGAAGGGGTTTTGAGGCAGACCCACAGCAGTGCCATGAATTCTTGTGCTGGCACAAAGTAGTGCAGGACCAAGGCTGGCACAGCGTGTGCTGCACCTCCTAAAAGAGCCAGGCCAGGGTTTCACACTATTTTTCCTTTGGACACAGTACCAAAGGGGTTTGGGTTGTTTGTTTCAATTTCCTGGACTTTTTTAAGCCATTTTAAGACCAGAGCACCAAGGGTTCTCATTTGCACTCACAGACAATTCAGTTTCAACCTGCAAAGACTGGGACACTCTGGTTCAGTACTAGACAATGCATATTTTCATTTCATAACATATTTTCATTTCCCTGACATTTTAAGAAAGTGGATTTTGGTCCAGTGGATGGCCACTGGTAGCAATCTTCACCAAAAGTCACTGGATTTACCACACGTCAGCACAGATCAGTGCAATTCTACCAAAAACTGTATCTTAACAGGCTTATTGCCCCCATTCAAGCAGAAATTCTTCCCTGAACAGAAGACAACAGAAGAAAACTGCATTAGTTTGGGCTTCATGCCCCATTGAGCCCCACAAGGTTCCAAATTTGCTGAATATGTTTGGGCAGATTCTCCCTTGCTCCGTTCTTTCACTTGCAGGCCATAAGTCACAGGGCATTTGGTGAGCAGGCTGGCCAACAACATGAAAACAACAGAAAAACAGAGCATTACTTACAAACAACAAACAAACAGGACAAAAAAATTCCAAAACAACAGGATTCCAATTTTGCAAGTTGAGGTTTTTTAGCTCTTAGGGCTTCTTAACAAAATTGCAGGCTGGAACTAGCAGCTAATTGGATCCTAAGAGCTGAAAACCCCCCCCCAAACCTCATGGCTTTGGACTTTCATAGTCTGTCCCATTATAAATTTTTATCTGACTTTTTCCCCTCACAAACAGGCCTAGAAACTGTTCAATACTCCAGCAAACACCTCAGGAAGAACCCACAGCCTTTCCATAGAAGCACACCAGCTTTGGGAGGAAAATGACAATTGCCAAAAGGAACTGAAATTGGAGCCTTCTGTCAGAACCTGCAAATACAGAAGAGCATGTCATTATTCTGCTGACAGAGCATCAGGTAAGATTACTGAAGGGAATATCACCAGCTGCCCCCTGGGCAGTCTTTTTACATTTGATGGGCCAGAACTTTGTCACAGGGTAATGCTTCTCTGCTGCTTCGCCCCTTTAAATGCAATAAAATTAAATATTTGATTGGAATTTTCCTACTTACCCTCTGTAAAAATAAAGTGATGCAAAAAAACCCAGCTGGAGGAGACATGTCTGTCCTTCTAAGAACTCCCAGTGTAACTGATAGTCATGGTACCTGGAAAAGAAATAATAATATTATTAATATTATATGTTATATAATATCAATATTATTAATGTTATATAATAGTATATATTATATAATATTAATAATATAAAATATAATATATTTTATATATTATATGGAATTATTATATACATATTTTATACAAGATAATATATAATATATTTGTATATATTGTATATTTATTATATGCATAATATATTTTATATAATATATAAAATATAAAATATTTTAATATATATTATATATTTACAATATATAATAATATATATTATAAATATTAATAATGATATATTTTTTCCCCCCCGAACATTCTTTTTTTCAGAATTAAGAAGGATCCATGGGGGATTTATTTCTTCACAACAGAGAAGGCAGTGACTCCAGTCTTGTATGTACAGAATGATGCAAGTGTTGTTTGATGGACAGCAGTTCCTGCACAGGCAGCACTGCAGGAACTCCCAGGTGCTGGAGGCTCAGGGCACACTTCAAGGAAAGGTTTTGGGGCTGACACTCTGGTCAGTGAGCTGTGGCAGGGAATACACACCAGTGGGTGTTTTAACATCCTATTTATTGCATTGCAATTTGCCTGTTTAGATGGTGGATGCCTTTTATCCCCAAGTGATTGTTTTATCATTTAATTAGTTTATTATTTGACTCAATTATTCACTGAGTCAAAGCCAGGGCATGGGAGAACCTTCAGTTTAACTCACCTGCAGCTCAGGCACTCAAAGCCCATTTTGTACCAAACAATTTTGTACCAAAATCTGATGGTGTGTCAGAAAACAGGCATTGCTAGTACAGAAGAGTGTCTTACACACCTCTCCTCTCCTTGACCTTTAACTTATTTAACTCCCTGGCCTGTTCATCACAGAGATTATCTCTGCTGTGGCAGACCCTGCTCACACACTGCTTCTGCTCCTGGGGTAACATGAGCTGTGTCCCCATGGCTCTGAGGAGTCACACTGATAGCAGATGCCCTCCTGTCCACACTCTGACTCTACCCCTGTCCTTCTGACTTCAGACAGAAGATTCTGTCAATGGGTTTTCCTTTGCATTTTTCAAATGTCAGGCTCCACAAACCGAAATTCCTGCAGACAGAGAAAAAATCTTCTCACTGTTCCTGAGAGAATATTGCTATTCTCTCCTATTGCATGGAAAGTTATGTATGAAATTCTCCAAATCAGTCAAAATTCCACATGGAAAGCAAATTGCAAACCTGAAATTGATCTTATTTCTCAGTGCAAGAAAAGCATTTTACATGGTATTGCAGAGGAGAGAGTATTACTCCTGTTCTATCTTCAACACATGTTTTTTTTGAAGGCTACAGATTTACTGGCAAATTAATCTGATGATGATGATGACTATTGTCAACAGCTACTCAGAGTTAACCTCTTTACATCTAAACAAATAGAGCTTCACTTCATGCCTTGCATAATTAACTTTATGCTTTTGACAGACATGAAGAACCGTGCTCTCCAGCAAATCTGCAGCTAGTTCTGGTTCATCCAGATTCCCTCTGGATCAGAACTGTGGTGCCCTGACAAAAAATTGTAGGATGACCATAACAGAAAGCCTTTAAAAGTTTCATGTGCTCCTACATGGACATCTTTTCCAATCTGAGCTCCCTAAATGAAGGAAAAGACTTTCTCAGGAGCCTTGTCACTTTGAATGTCCTGGTGACACTGCTGATCTGAAGGTACACATAAACCTAAGAGCCTGAAGCCAAAATCTTTACTGTGTGCTAATTATCATCATTATCAGACTCTGCTGTACAGAAAATACAGCTCGTGTTGCTTAGGAATCCTCCCATTCTGTGGAGAAAGAGCAAACCTTGAATCCACAGGCAGTGCTCTAATGTAAGCCAGCTTTCTGGGAAGGAATGGTGAAGGCCCTACGGTATCAGCTCTGGCCAGTGCTCATTTTTATCCCTTGATTTGGCATTTAAAAAAAAAATCAATATTTCTTACCAGTTATTGTCTGGATTTTGAATGCATCCAGGCTGAAAACACTGGCTAAGAACTGAGGGATGTTACACTCTTTGTTTCAGGCCCCCTCGGAACAGAAATCCTGTATTCCAGTTATTGTCTGGAATTTGAGTTCAGTGCTGGCAAACCGGGCCCTGCATGTCTTTGAGGCATAAGGAAATTGATGATGAAAGTGTCTAGTATAACTACAAGTATAATTTGATGGAAACTGGAGCAGTGAACTGTGAGAAACAGCTAAATCAGTGTCATCAAACTCTGCTTGAAAAATAACGAAACAGAAACACCACCAGGACACAAGCAACGCAGTGCAAAGGCTGTGAAACCAGAGAACACATACAAAAAATTAGGGAAACCCACAAGAAATTATGTTAATTGTTATTTTTGAAACAAATATACAGTACAACTTTAATGGAGACAGTGACATCACGTCTCCTCCAAATTGTTCAAGCCCAAAACCTTGGCAGGAGCTGCTCCAATGCAATATCATGTTCAGCCCTGGCACTCTCTCCTGCCTACCCAGAACCATATGCAGAATAAGAACAGCACCGTGGCCAATCCTAGTTAGAGCTCAAGTCCCTGGGGGCAACAGGAAAACACCAAAATAGAAAACATGTTACAGTTTTAAAGAAATAATATTACTGAGGGGAATAAAATAAATATGACCTCAGAAGTAAGATGACATTTATTGCCTAAAAGTTAACAATTCCTGCAGCTGTAAAAGTATAAATAAGACCTGATGATGGCAGTGAAAAGGTCCTGATATTGCTTTATTCATACATTTTGAATGAAAACAAAACAAACTTACATAGAGATCTGAGAGCAAGAGGACAAAGAAAGAAGATATTGTAATTTTTGTATATTAGATGTATGTTTTGTTTACTGATGTCTACCTACATCAGTAAACACACACTCATATTACTGGGGAAAAAATGAATTGCTCTATTTAGTTCTACCCGTGTTTTGAGATAGGAAAATGTGTATGTATGCCCAAGAAAGGGATATAAGCGTGCACATTTGCAGACTTGCCAGAAAAATTGTACAAAAAGATCACAGGGAGACAGAGACAGCTGGAAAAATTGGAGCAGGGGCTCTGATTTTCATGCCAGTGTTACACCTAATGCAAAGGGAATGCAGATGATGGACTGCAAGCTATATGTTATTCCTCCTGACACATCTCAGTGTGCTTGCAGAGCTGAGAAAAGACTGGGAAGTAACAAAAAAAAAACCCCAACAACCAAACACAAAAATCCCTAAAACCCCACACAAATAAACAACAAAACACACAGAAATTATAGGAACAGTGTTATTACTCAATTAAAATATGTATCCCTCATTACAGTCATCAACATTTCCATGTACAAAAGAAAATATCTGGAAACCAAGCAGGAGCTTCTAAAATTTGAAAATTTAACTAAACTCTACATTCAACCCCACCATGACACAGGGATGGCAGAAACCATGAAATGGAAAATGAGCAGACACAAACATCTCTTGCATGTCCTGTGTCATGTTTTGAAAGAATTGTAATGAGACGCTTCTGCATATGGATTTATGCAGATTAATTACCAATAAGCCTAATTAGAAAGCTGATATCTAATAATATCTAATATCTAGAAGATATTATCTAGAAGAGTCCTTTCTACTAGGGAATATACAGATAGGAGGCTTAGTAGGAAAATGCTAAGTGAAATCCTGAGAGGACTTTCTGGAAACACATTCAGGTTTCTAAACTAATCTAGGTGTGAGTCCTGATCTCTTTTCCCATGAGGTGACCTCAAAACCTTTGTGTTAAAAGTCATTTTCTCTGCCAGCTAACCCAGACCATGCAGGTGAGGAGTTTTTCAGTGTTTCTTTGCCCCCCTCAGACCCACTGATCACAATTCCATCTTTTGTGACTTTTGTGATCCATCCCAAGCTGGGACCACGCTCAGAAAATTGCCTTCTCGGAGGAAACCAGTTCATAAAATCAGCTCCAAGTCTCAGTTAGAATTTAACCAGGGTACCCTGGTGTGCCCCCAGGGAGGGTTTCTGTGGATTCCTGCTGTGCATTCAGACCTGCACAGCCTTGGGCAGGGGCTCTGTACCACCCTCCTTGCCACAGTGACCCACCCACTGGCGTGTCCCACCTCGGGCAGGGAGAAGGCAAAAGGAAAACATTAAAAACACAAATATGGCAATGCAGAAGACAAAGGAAAAAGCAGGGGTTCAATTCCAGCTTTCCACAAGCCCATATCCAGTGCAGGGCCAAACCTACAAAACACTCCAGCTTTTAAAACAAATCCAGCCACAAAACTTCTCCAGAACAGCTTGTGGCTCTACCCACCAGCAAGATATGCTAATCATCTGACAGTGACTTTTTCCCATTTAGAACAAACTGCTAGCCTTAAGAAGGACAAATCTAGAATAAAATGTACACTTAAGCTTCTGTCCAAGCTTCAGGCTGAGGACTGTACTTGATGTTGAGCAGACAATACAGGATCACATTCATGCCACTGAAATCCTTGGCTTCACTTCTAGTTAAATTGATAAAATTGAAAAGAGCACACATTCTGCCCTGCCTTGAGCTCAAGCTCCTATTTTTGAGATTAGACATTAGCTGTGGATGTAAAAAACTTTAAGTATACATGATTTTTTAGACAGCTGTTTCATATGCAAAACCCATGAAACCATAGTATTTTATTCACTGTTGTTGGCTTCCTTCTACTCTTTCAAGTTTGGCCTGTCATAAAGCCCTCTGTGTAAGCTTAAGAAGAAAATTTCCCACATATGGGAGTTCTACAAAGGGAAAATTACTCCTCCATATCTGGGGGTCTCTATCAAAATGGAGTGTGAGCCAATGAACAGAAAGGGAAAAGATCACTGCTGTCAGTCCCTGCTTTGATTCCTCCAGCCCAGAATCCACCTGCACACCCTCCTGGTACTTTGAAGCATTCCCTTATTTTCTGATGGATTTTCATTAGAGTGCTCTTTTCCACCTATTTGTCGGGTCTGAACGCTCAATACTGCCAAATTAACACAGCAAAAAATCAATTATTAAAGCCCACCAGCCACCAGATTGCCATAGTCTGCAAGCTGCTTCATTTCCATTTCTTCAAATACTTTGTTCTGGTTACATTGTTGTAAGAGTCCCCACGCTCTAATTCTATATTTATGGCAGAAAGTGTGCAGGAACTCAGAGAAAAGTCCTGTGGCATTGCCTCTGGGTGAGCTCTGGTCTCCCAGAGATGAGTGCAACCCCAGCTCTGCACCCACAGGGAGCTCCTCCAACACCTGATATCCATCCTTCAATTCCAGGCCTCAGAGCCCCTGACAGAAGATAACTTGAAAGTTTTGGGCTCTGGGCCCTTGCACGTGTTGTAATCAAAAATTTATTTCTTTGTGTGAGTCACAGGAAAAAGAGCCAGGCTGTCAGGATTTTAGAAACCTGGGTTTAAAAATAGAAACAAGAGGAAAATATGCTCCTGAACTGTCCAAGAACTGATCTGACTGCCACTGTCTTAAAATACCTCTGGCCATAGCAGTGTTGATTTATTGCCATTGTTTTGTGCTTCCCTGAGAGGGGTGACAGGATGAGAGTCATCAGATGGGATATTTTATCTGACTTATCTGTTTGCAAAAACAAACTGTGGCTCCAGAGCCAGAGGAGCTGGAAGGGCTCCAAAGATGCTGTTGAGTAGGTACTCTCTCAATAAACTGAAATTTCTCTTGAAACACAAGGCTTAAACCCGGGCTTCTTGCAGAGCCCAAGGCTCCTTCCAGGCCCAGCACAGCACACTTGGTCGGTTCTCAGTGGGGCTGCAGCAGGGCTTTGAGAAAAATGGATTGGATTCCTGTCTAGTGCCTGAAGAGCATCCCTCCCTCCCAGCACCAGCAGCATCCCCCTGCAAAGCAGAGCTCAGGGCTGGGTTTCTTTCTTCCCACCAAATCCCACTCTTTTTAGAGACAGTTTGGGATTTTCAAGGAACGCAGAATTTCCTTTCAGACTCTAAATAAATATTTAGAAGTCAAACTTGCTGCCAGGAAAGAGATATGAGTTTTGCTGTTAGTTTAAACAGAAGTGAGAGAAAGTTGCAGACTTAAAAACCTGCACCTATCAGACATTTTTCCTTTTTTAGGCTTGGATTTTGAGCCCAAGAAAGCCCCTTCAAAAGTAAACCTAAATGTAATGTACTTGGAATTCTCCCTAACAATGACAAGAGCAGAGGTGTCACTGTTGTCACTGTGTAACAGCACAGGGTGTTGATAACGGCGTCATCCAAGCTGCACAAACCTGCACAGATTCTCTTTTAAAACAGTAGCTGGTGCTAAATCCAAAGTTCCTGGTTGTGAGTTGGAGGCAGACTCCACCAGCACTCAGTGATTTATGCCGCCTGCTCCAGAAGCCATGCAGCTTCAGGAATTTATTTATTTTTTTTTTCCAAGCTCACACAGCAGCTTGAAAGTCTCATCCAAGAGATACCAAGGGAATCCCAGCCAGCAGCTCATCCCTACACACCCTCCTCTAGCACAGCCAGGATTTGCATTTCCTATTCCAAGACAATTGTGGAGTAATGGACCTAGACATATTTTATTAACCAAAGTCTCCACGTCCAATAATCCACTTGTCACTATTCTTAATTTTGTCTCTCACAGCATTTATTTGGTACAGAAGGATGATACATGCCTTATTTTAAACAGCTACGCTGAAAATGAATATTAGAATATCCTGCATTGTATTTTACCTGTCAGAGGTCACCAGGAGCTGTATTTCAAGAAAACTGAAGGCATTAGATGTAGTTTGCCCAGTAGATTAATACTGAGCTGTGAACTTTCATCCTCTGCAGCAAGATTTCCATCCAACTGACACAGAACTGACATGCAGTAACACTTACAACCAGGGGGATCCAATTTAGACAGAGTTCAAATGGTTTCAAGCTACTCATAGGTCACAGAGGTAAAGTATGCATAAGAGAGCTGGCTGTAATCAGGAGGTTTTCAGTAATGTCACACCAGAAGTGATGGGCTACATTGAAAATGAGCTGAATGTCAGACTGAAGAGTTAAATTACCAAATATATTTAAATATTCCAAATATATTCTTTAAGACACTTTCACAGACCCAAACACTTGGTGGGTTTTTTCCAGAACAATACAAAAAGACATGGCCTTTTACATGACAAAACCTTTCCTATGTGGCATCATATCTGTGATGTCTGTCTTCAGAGGCTTTTGGGGTAGAGATGTGACCCAAACCTAAAACAAAACAGCTTCATTGTGGGTGACAGCTCAGAAATAATTCAAAAAAAGACTCCACATTTTCTCCATAATGGCATGTTGGAACATAGGAAAATTGAGAGGGACAGGCCAGGATTATAGTGAGAGAGAGGATTTAGGAAACTACAATTTTAATGCAGTTATCAAATGCTGACCTACTTGTGGAACAGGCAGGTGGAAACTTTTCATACCAAAGAACAATGTGAAAATGAGGGAACTCATTGAAAGACATGTCACTGAAAAACCATGTGCTATTCTCTTGGGGCTTTTAAAGGTTACATTCCACCCAGAAACCCCTGAATCTGCCAGGTGTCCTTATTTCAAGTTTCCCTGATCAGTTTGAGCGCATCCAAACCAGCCCTGTGCCCTCCTTTCCAGGCAGATGGGCTGTGAGCTTCGTCCCCATGCCACCAGGTACAACAGGGAGTAAAGTGGGAGTTGGTAATGCAGCTTGGGAATTGTGCACCACCTGCTCTGCACTCTGCTGGAGAACTGCATCCCAAACACAACAGCAGTTCCTGCACAAAGCACCTCTTCATTCCACCCCACAGCCACCTGGAACCCTGGGCAGACCTCACCAAACCCATTCTCGAGGGCATCTTTCAGCTCATCTCCAAGGGAGCCAGCACTTCTGTGAAGGCTGACCTAAAACTGCAGGAGGAACTGCCTTAGGAAAAGAAATGGAGCATCTCAAATCTTCCCCACCACCTGCAACTTGCTCTAAATTTAACATGAAAAAAGAATCCACACCTGTATTAAACACAAACAAAACCACAACACCCCAAATCAAACATTAAGAGAAGGAAAAACAAACCCCAAACACCCACTGCCCCCCAGAAACCAGCCTACAGAGTAGATTACCCCATCTTAAAAAATAAAACACCTCCAGCTGCTACTGAAGAGATGTTAGAACCTGAACATGAGAGTTTTTTGCCCTTCTGCAGGGCTTTCTTGAGTGCCTTCTAAGGAGCCAAGCACAGCACAGAGCAGTAATTTTGCTGCAGAAATAAAGATGGCAGAACAGAAACAACCATGCCTCAACATGCTATCCACACCAAGCCCTGCTCACAGCCTTCCCCCTCACTCTGCTTTTCTGACATTGTCTTCCCAGGCTCTACTCCCTCAAATGAATGACCCAGTTACGGCATGTCAACTGAAAAGTCCTCATGAGAATAATGTTTTCCTCATTGAATTAAAAAAATTACACAACACCCATTAAACTGGATAGTGATGCTACAGGACACGTGATATTTCATGTTTTGCAAATGATTGGCATCAAAATCTCTCCCTACAAACAGTGACAATTACAGCAGTGAGGCCAGCTCCACTGTGTGTCTGCACACCACCTCAGAGAAAAAGCAGCAGAGGGTGTTTATTGTGGTCCTAAAGGTGATTTATCTGTGGCCTCCTCAGCATTCATGTGTCTAAAGCCTCCAAAGCATTAAGCTATCCCACAAGACACATATCCAAAAACATCCTTAACAGCCTCCATTTCCACAAGAACAGAATGTGTGGATTGGAACATTCTGGTCAGCTGGCTCAAAGGGATCAGAAAGTTGATTGGGAGCTCCTGGGGGGGAAAAAAAAGCACCTGGGAAAGGAGTTACAAGGGTTAACTTGTGGGCAACCTCAAAAAACCACATTCGTGTTCTTTTGCAATAAAACACCAAACTTAATGACCACCAAATAATGGTTGCATGATCTGAGATTTGGAAAAGCTGGACACATTCAATTGCTCTCTCTGATGAAGTCTGTACTTATTTGGCATTACCAGAGACATCTCAATCCCTAAATAATTAACCTACAACCAATACGTATGAAATTGCCTCACTAAGCTCACTAGCCAGGACTGTTTGCTGTTAAATTAGCAGAATAAATAATTTACACAAAAAAAAAAAAAAAAGTGTGCACAGGGTAGCGCTAATAAACCTGGAGGAACTTGTTCATTATTTGCAAGAAAATTGGATGAAAGCACAATTCCCCAAGTACAAGGCATTCTGCAGAGTAAAAGGTGTATTAGTATTATTGCAGCATGTAGGGAACAAATGAAGCCTCCTGACTGCTCTCTCAGACTGTGCTGTGCTCATCAGCCTTCCCTCCACAGCTGTGCAGAAATTTTTGCACTGCACTGGACTTATGAGAACACAGGAGACTCAAAATTTGCATGCAAAGTATATTTTTGTGGGGGCAAAAAAAAAATAAAAATATTTTTTTAAAAAAGTTTTATCATCGCTTGCTTCTGAGTAAGCAAGGACCTAAAAAAGTAGTATTTGGATGGTATATAAAATATATTTATTATAGATATTATAAATATAATATATATTATAGTATATCTTATGTCTGTTTGAGAACACAGGAGACTCAAAAGTTTGCATGCAAAGTATATTTTTGTGGGGGAAAAAAATCAAAAGTATTGTGGTTTTATCATCGCTCGCTTCTGAGTAAGCAAGGACCTAAAAAAGTAGGATTTATATAGAATATAGAAATATATTTATTATAGGTATTTTATTATAAATATAATATATATTATTATATACATAATGTATATTTCATATATATAATATGAACTATATTATAAACATATATATTTATATTATAGTATAGTATACATACATTATATATATTATATATCTATTTATAATATAGTATATATAAATACATTATATATTATATATTTTATATATTGTAATATAGTATGGTATCTATAAATACTATATATAATACTATATATAATATATAATTTTAAAATATTATATTATATAAAATATATTTTAATATATTAGTGATATAGTATATAAAAATATATTTTATGTATATATTATATATATTTATTATATATACTATAGTATATAAATATATATTTACTATATATAGTAAATATAACATATATAATATATAATATAAAAATATATAAGCTTTATAATTTATTTATTTATTTATATAGTTTATAAATATAAAAAATATATAATATTTGTGAGGGTTTATATAAATATGTAGTATTTAACACTGAAATGACAGTTGTGTATCATTTGGAAAACCCACTAATAATTTTTTCCAGTGGCAAAAGTCACTGTTGCTCACTCCAAATGCTCAAGAAAAGTGCTCTGTAAATTTGTAATTCACAGGATCTTTATCATTTTTAAGGTCACTACAAAATGAAGTGCTGATAAAAGTTATGTCTTGGAAAAGCCCATCTCTGCACGGTTACTCCTAGAGACCCTGCTGCAGCACATAATGAATCAGTCAGCATCTCCCCACTAATGTCCCTGGGAGCTGGAGCAGGCCCTGCTGGCTAAGAAAAACAATCCTGACTCTCCGCTGAAACTCCAAGAACAGTTGAAGAACAGCTATTCAAAAGGCACATTCAGAATTCACAGCTAAGAACCGACATTCAGTAATAAATAAATGAAATTCAGGGAGAAGGGTTTGGCACAGAAACTGGTGCTGAGGCCAAAACCGAGCTCATGGCTGCTGTGGGCCCATCTCCCGTGAGCTTCTGGAGAACTGCAAGCTCCTGTGCTCAAACTGTCAGTGATATACTGGTATAAATATGCTCAAATTGTCAACGTATATGCTCCAATTGAAGGAATGGCTTTCCCTGCCCAGTGGGACAGCAGGAAGAGGCTCCCCCTGCCCGCTGTGGCTTCTGCACAGCTTCCCTCTCGGGGCTTTAGCTGCTCACAGTGACCCTGAGATGTGTTAGAAAGTCTCTTGTCCCAGCCTGGCAGTCAAAGAAGGAGTCAGAGCTCTTCAGTTCTCATTCCCAAGGTTGTTTATTGTTCCTTATCTATAAAATTCTTTCTCTGGCCTGCTGAGGTCCGTTCAGCAGGACAGACAGAGGCACTCTGGCCGCTCTCAGGATGGTGTTATCTTTTTATACTAAAAACTACATGTATACTAAAAACTACACTATTTACAATAACTTCCCAGTACCTATCACCTATGTTAGACAGTGAGCTTCTACTCTAAACCAATCCAAAAGTGCTAGTATCACTTAGAACATGGAGGTTAGGAAGAAGAAGGAAAAAGGACAAGGCACACCCAAATTCTTCCATCTTGGGACCCCAAGCCCCCATTCTAAAAACCTCAAAAATCTATTTTTTCACCTTGTGACAAAGTATTATTCTACTTAAACTCTCTTGACTTTTAATTCTCCATATAAAGGTTGGTAATTGTTTTTTTTTTATGGGTCAAGATCAAAGGCACAGGGGTCCTGGGCTCTGTGCCAGGGTCTTTGAACCCCTTGGGCAGGGGCTCAAGTCCTCCAGGGCAGCCAGAGGGATTTCTTGACTTTCGACACTTTTGCATTCAGGGGAAGTTGGGTGTGGAAAAATACATCCCGAAGGAAACCCAGGGATCTTGTGAGTAGGTAGGTGCTGATAGGACTTATTTCCACTTGTGAGCCACTGATGAGAATTAAATTGAGGTCATTCCCGGGCACAAAGGTTGATTTGAGAATGTTGGCGTTGAGATGAGGTACAACTAATGCGTGACCTGGGGGTGCTGCAGCCGAGCACATCCTATTGTTCAGCAGCAGAAGTTCCAGAGGGAGAGAAAAATGGCTTCAGAGGATGCTGTCAGTGGTGCCACCAGGGTGGTGGGACACTGCTGGGGCCTGGCATCCATAAAATGGCTGTGGGGCACCTTAAACTTGTTTGTTTTCTCCTCTAGGTTCCATTTTCTGGAATTTTTCCCCTGGGATGTGTAAATTTAGCCCAAAGTGGTTTCCTGTCTTGTTCCCACCTTGGAAGAAAGGAAAGGAGAAAGGAAAGGAGAAAGGAAAGGAAAGGAAAGAGGAAAGGAAAGGAAAGAGGAAAGGAAAGGAAAGGAAAGGAAAGGAAAGGAAAGG
>JAWMQZ010000283.1:1346157-1375007 GCA_035584835.1 Tangara arthus
CCATGTGATGAGGCTGATGCTGCAATGAAGCTCAAGGAATGCACCCCAGCAGTCCCATCCTGCTCCTGACAAAAAACTTCCCAACACACTCCTCCATCACTGTTGAGCTAACAGAGAGGCATTTGAGTCCCAAACCCCTTGTTTTAGCCACTCTGTCATTTTGTGTCACCTCACAGGCTGATGAGCACAGAGAGTCCCCTCTCACCTTATTTTCAACATTTCCTACAGCTCACACCGTTCTAGAGGGTTCCAGAGCCCACTGCTGCCTGCCCACCCTGCTGCCCACCAGGCTGCAGTGCCTGGTGCCCAGCCCATGCCAGCTGTGTCCATAAACCCTTCTCAAGTTCCTCGTGTCACCTGCCAGCTCTCTAATTGAATTAGACATTTTTCTCAATGACCTCGCCCCACGCCTGATAATTGTTGTCACCTCCCCTATGCCTCTCCTGATTAATGCTCCTAACAAGTGCCACAAGGCTACACTGAGCTAGGGGAGCTGTCATAAATTCTTCTGAAGTTTCATTTTCCTTTAATGATAGATTAGTACACTTCTCATCTCCTTAGTTTCCATTTAAGGGCAATATTATTTCACACAGTCATCAATAGTTCTTGATATGTATATTAGCACACTCAGGTGAGCTGCCACAGTTGTCATAGAGATTTTCTTCATATAATTTCCCTTTTATTAAAAGAACTTCTGTAATTGTCACTCTTCTGCTTGAAAAGGCAGCAGATGCTATGGCTGATAATGATTAGCTCAGAGTCTGAGCAGTGACATCAATGCAGCCAAGCCCCACTCACAGCAATGGGATCAAGATTTAATTCCTGCCAGAGCTGCAGTGAAGCTTTGGGATCTGCTGCCAGGTTTGGTGTTTGAAATCAAACACATTAGTGTGACTTTAATTGTCAGCTGGTGGACCCTGATAATTGCACAATTCAGGCCACCTTTACGAATTCTCTTGATAATTTACGACTTAAACACAAGCCCTGAGTAGTATTTCTTATAGAGGAGAGATTTGGGAACAAACTGGATCAAAGAATAGAGTACAGGAAAAAAAAAAAAACCAAAAAAAAAAAACCAACATTTTTGTTATGGACCTTCCCCAACGCAGACTTTAAAAAAGAAGAGAATTGTTGAGCAATTTACACCTGTTCCCTATTTGACAATAGTTTATTACAACATGATAGAAATATTTCATTTTGAAGCACATCTTTCTTCTTGGGAAGTAAAAGAAGTATAGTTCTAGCAAAGATTAAGGCTTAGGGTTTTTGAAGAAGTCTTTTTCTGTGATGTTTCATGACCCTTTTACCTTGAAGGACCCCATCAAATGACTCAGGCTGTCAAGAGTATGTTAGAAAGTTTGATTTTTCTACAAAAATCTAAAAGTAAAGAAAAAAGTTAATTGCAGGCTGCATGCCTTTCAGAAAGCTGTTTTATCTCTGGATTAAGACAAGTCTGATACTTTGGGATTAGTTCTTCTGGAGAAGAGCAAAGTTATTAAAAGGAAGTCTCATTAGAAGGACATAGTCCTCTTGCCACTGAACATCTCAAACAAAATATTATAATTGAAACCATGCAACTTTAAGAGAGAAAATTCTGCAGCATTTGCAGCTCTGCTGTGTGACAGGTGTTCATCCCCAGCAGCAAAACCTGCACACAGCAAAGTGATGGGAAGGACAAAGTCAGCATCCTGCTTTGTTCCCTTCTGATACCTCTCTATTTCTGCCTGGCCCAAGCAGATATCAAAAAGAAGCTGGCAAAAATTAAGATAGCATTTGAGAAGTAATTAAAATGAGAATTAAATTCAGGGTAGTCAAATATCTGTTGATTACTATATACACTTTCAAAATCATAGAGATGTCATCTCACCCACTGGTGATATTTACTTATAAGTGAAATTGTTTTACAAACAACCTGACTGAAACTGCAGAGAGAAGTGGGGAAAGTACTTGCCCAAAAATGAAATTACAGTAATACAGGAAGAATATAGCTCTGGACAGCTTTATACCTTATCCACATTGCAAAAACCTGGGTGTAAAACTGCCCCCTTTGCAGTACAATGACAAATACACTCAATCCTGACCCTCAGCAGAGGCTGCCTGCTAGAGCACTGTACATGTAAATGCAGGTAGGACCAGAAACCAGCTGGCAACTGTGGAAAAAAAAAATTAAAACACCAAAGGTTCTGAAATGCTTGTAAAAGCCTGGTAATACTGACTCAGTGTGGTCCTCCATGGAGATGTAGCCCACCTGCAAGCAGCTGCAAGCCTTCCTGCCTATTTTATATTTATTTTAAATATATATTTATACCTATTTTATGTTTAATGTCTTGTCTCACATCAGCTGCACAGCACCAAGTTGCCTTGGAGTGAAGCTGCCACTGCAAGCCTGGGGCAAATAAAATATGCCGAAGAAATAAAGTTGCTGCTTCCCCAAAATATTCTGTTAAATGCTTTGCTGTTCTCTCCCTTCCCAGGGAGAAATAAGGGATTATTTTTCCATCAGGAAGAGGCATGTTCTGTAATGCATTCCTAAAATTCATCCTGTTGTGCTAAAGAGCCGGATTGCTTACACTACCATGTTTAGCAGATACTGCTGGCTTTGTTATATCTCAGAATAGATAATTATTATAATAATAATTGTTATAAGTAATAATCTGATAATAACAATAATAATAATATCAGATAATAGATAATAATAGATGATAATAACTAATTGCTGTAGTCTGGTCATCAGTGCCTACCACTGTCAATTCCAGGGTACTGACAGATTTTCTGACCATGCTACTCCAGTGTAGCAGCATTGCACTGCAGACACCAAAGTTGAGAAGTTTATTCTTGCTTATAAGTGATGGTCACAGATGGGAAGGAATTGGCTGTCTCACCTTCCCCTCTGAGAATCCCAAATCTGAGAGAAAAACTGCATCCCAGAGAAATGTCACACCTATCTTCAGCTTCTCTACTCTACGACCCCTTTACTTAAGGATATAAACAATTTCCCTCTCAACAGAAAAACTGTGAATTTCTGAGGAAATACTTAGTGCACATGTAAAAATAAACTAAAAAGCACTGCTTAAAATAAAAGCCTTTTCAAATTATTTCAACCAAATAATATCAACATTGGCCATATTTGCAAATATAAAAGCTGAGCACAAAGAAACCCAAACTGATTGAGGACAGTCAGCTTTTTGATTGAACATTTACTGTTGTCACCTTGTTTTCTATTATTCTTCACCTGAGAATTGTTTGAAAGTTAAAGAAGCTTGACCCCAAGAGAATTACTATGATCTATACAAGGACAATACTGCTGTCATTTTTCACTGACAAATTTTTGAGGAAAATAGAAATTTTTTTTAATATGTTGATACATATTGCAAGAATGATAGAGCAGGACTTAATTAAGACTTTTGCAGCAGTCTTAATTTCTACTTTTCATTTAGAAGAATACCTGCACTGGGCAGACAAATGCAGTGCAAACATTCCATCTCTGGGGACAGTGGGAGAAACATCACAAAATTCTCAGGTGAGAAAAGAGGAAATTCCATTCAAAACATGCATGAAGGCTCCCTGAGTGTGCTTTCCACGTGAGATTTTGCTTTACCTCTACAATATTGTACCAAGTGTCATTAGCTATGCTGCTCCCTGCAAGGAACCAAAACGTGAAAGGACTTGAGGTAAATCACAGCGTGTTTTGGGTTGGCCATGCTGGAGCAGATTTCCTGGCAGGATTTGTGACCCCTTGGGGGGACTTCTGTGGGAACAGGCTGTTCCTGAAGGGATGCAGCCCACGTGAGAGTGACCCACAGTGCAGCAGTTTCTGCAGAACCCACAGAATGGGCTCACACTGCAGAAGTTCATGGAGAGCTGTCTGCCATGGGAGGGACCCCAGGCTGCAGCGAGGGAAGGAACCTCTTCTGGGCAGAGGGAGGAACAATGTGTGATGAGCTGGCCATGGCCCCCATCCCCTGACTCCCTGCTCTGCTGGGGAAGGAGGAACAGCCCCATAAAGGACCCTAAAGATCATCCAGTTCCAATTCCCCTGCCATGGCCAGGGTCACCTTGCACAGCGCCAGGTTCCTCAGAGCCCCATCCAGCCTGGCCTGGAACATTTCCAGGGATCCAGGGGCAGCCTGTGCCAGGGAATCCCCACCCTCACAGGGAGGAATTTCTTCCCAAAATCTAACCTATCCCTGCCCTCTGTCAGTGTGCAGCCTCTCCGCCTTGTCCTGTCACTCCATACCCTTGTCCCAGCCCCTCTCCAGCTCTCCTGTAACCCCTTCAGGCACTGGAAAGCTGCTGGAAGGTTCCTCCCAGAGCCTTCTCCTCTCCAGACTGATAAACCCCAATTCTGGAGGTGCTCCAGCCCTCTCAGCATCTTTGTGCCCTGCTCTGGGCAGATCATACTGAAGATTTATCACATGTTCCTACAATCCAGAAGAGCCTCACCATCCACCTGCACAGGTGAAAGCAGCTAACATGGCTGTGACCAAACCCTTTAGATAAGATGAAACAAGTATTTAATGAAAAGAGCAGTTTGTGTGATTTTTAGGTGCTTTCTCTGGCAGCAGTTTTGTCCCTGGGAAAATGCAGTTGGACATGCACCATAAACAAAAGCAGTGATCAGAAAGTTGCATTACAATCCCAGTTAGCGCTGCTGCAGACAGTGCTGCTGCAGTAAATTGTTCAAACCCAAAATAAACCAAAGGGGCTTTTATGTGGTTTTTTTTTTTCTTTTTCCATACTCATGGGTATTAGAAAGGCATTAAATACTTGCAATAGCAGTGGTACCTACTGCTCAATAGCTCACACACAGCTTAGGCAATTAGAAGCTGTTTTCTTTGGAAAGAATGCATTAATATTGGCCAGGACAGCATAAGGATAAGTCATGGTGTTACTTGTGTGAGACTGACTGCGATAAGGAGATTATTTGAGCTTGGCAAAGTGATAAGCCTCTGTGGATTGAATAATTTCAGCAGTTTGGGAAGACTGGAGGGCTTTTGCTGCACTGAGCAGCACAGGATGCACAGAGCCCTGAGAACCAGGGCCAGAATGCTCACACCAGGGCAACACTGTCCCATGGCTAATTACTCATTTCTGCAGCTCACTTCAATCATTCAGAACAGGGGGTGCATGTGGAACAACAAACATCATCAACAAGCAAGGGAAAATAGATAATAAGAACTAAATAAGCTGCAAAGAGCCAACCCCAAAACACCCACCCTGATCATGCAGTAATAATTTCTCTGAAATTTTCTCCTGCACACTCATAGCTCCACCTGATTTATTCAATTTTGTAAACAGAACAGAAGACTGGTAAGGCAGACACACCAGGATCTTATTCTAGAAAGCCACGTACAAACAGCAGAATCAGCATCAGTGATTTGTGACTACTATTGAGGAAATTAGAAATAATTGCAACCTTTCATTACAAAACCTGTCATTTGGTATCTGCAAGCAATTTGGTGTAAAGCTAATCTTGATGACTGAGTCACTGCCAAACCTAATAATTTGCTGCATAAACATTAAACCATATAATTGCTCAAGGTGAAGGCAAGAACCTATAACATTAACTGTTGCTATGTCGAGACCAAACCATGAAGTTCTTGATTCAAAGAAATTGGAACTGTAGGATCAGGCCTTTATATTTTTTTTTGTCCTCTCTTTGAACATAATGAGGGTTAATAGAAACTCAAATTTCAGGGAAAAAAAAATCCGTAACATTTCCATTGAGTAAGCTTATTTTGGATTACTCACATGAACTGCTGAATTCACAAACACTGGGCTCAGGATTTTGCACACTTAGACCTAAACTGCTTCAGTCAAAACAACTGCACAATGCGGAGAACCCATTAGCATTTATCACAAATCAGATTAAACTCGACAGATTTTTTCCACTCCTAGACTGTGGATCAAACATCCTCACCACACACAGCTTATAGTTATGCCTGGATTCTACATTCTCCTTCCATTCCTAAGCATTTCCCCCTAGATTAGCTCCTGCCCAGTTTGCAATCAAAAAAAACCCCAAACCCAACAAAATATTTTATACCATAAAATGGAATCGATCTGTCCCTCCACCACCAGAACTTTCGCCAATTTCTTGTAAACCTGATGTAAAAAAATCAGCATTTCTGTCATGGAAATTATATCCAAAACCTGCATTTGCAGCCTATCTTCTCTTGCTATCTACCATTGTCATACCCTAATTACTGTATAAATGTATTTTAAGACACTCTCACGGGTCTAAGCCCATGAGCTCCTACCCAGTTTGCAATCAAAAAAACCCAAACCCAACAAAATATTTTATAGCATAAAATGGAATTGATCTGTCCCTCCAGCACCAGAACTTTCACCGGTTTCTTGCAAACCTGATGTAAAATCAGCATTTCTGTCACGGAAATGATATCAAAAAACTCCATTTGCAGTCTGTACTCTCTTGCTAACTACCATTGTTATTGTTATACCCTAATTAGTGTATAAATGTATTTTAACACACTGCCGTGGGTCTAAGCCCATGAGTTCCTACCCAGTTTGCAATCAAAAAAACCCAAAATATTTTTACAACAAAAAATGTAATTGATCTGTCCCTCCACCACCAGAACTTCCACCAGTCTCTTGTAAACCTGATGTAAAAAAAATCAGCATTTCTGCCATGGAAATTATATCCAAAAACTGCATTTGCAGCCTGCCTTCTCTTGCCACCTACCACTGTTATACCCTAATTACTATATAAATGTATTTTAATACACTGCTATGGGTCTAAGCCTATGAGTTCCTAGACAAGTTCCTACCCAGTTTGCAATCAAAAAACCCAAACCCAAGAAAATATTTTATACCATAAAATGGAATCGATCTGTCCCTCCACCACCAGAACTTTCACCGGTTTCTTGTAACCCTGATGTAAAATCAGCATTTCTGTCACGGAAATGATATCAAAAAACTCCACTTGCAGCCTATCTTCTCTTGCCACCTACCATTGTTATACCCTAATTACTGTATAAATATATTTTAACACATTGCCATGGGTCTAAGCCCATGAGCTCCTACCCAGTTTGCAATCAAAAAAACCCAATCCCAACAAAATATTTTACAGCATAAACTATAATTGATCTGTCCCTCCAGCACCAGAACTTTCACCAGTTTCTTGTAAAACTGATGTAAAAAAATCAGCATTTCTGCCACAGAAATGATATCCAAAAACTGCATTTGCAGCCTGTCCTCTCTTGCCATCTACCATTGTTGTACCCCAATTACTGTATAAATGTATTTTATATAAATATAAAATTATTGCATAAATATAAAATTACTGTATAAATGTATTTTAACCCACTGCCATGGGTCTAAGCCCAGCTGGACACCAGGACAGACACTTTTATGGATATCCTGCTTTTCTGCCAATTTTGTTCCAAGGATTTGGAGAGAAAGGTGGCATGGCAAGGGGTTTCAGATGCTCCCACAACATGTGAAAATAAAGTTCAAGTCACAGTGTGGTGCAAAGCATTATTGGAAGAGAAAAAGAAAAACTCTGTCCCACAATGTGTTGAAAGCTTCCCAAATGGTGAGAGTTATTTCAGAAAGTTTATTTTAGGTAAAAGAAAGCTTTTTTTTTTCCCAAGGAAGTGGTAACATAGGATTGCACATTACAAAAAGTTGCTTTCCAAAGCAAAGTAGAATTATTTTACTTCTACTTCTCTTTTATATCCTAGTTCTCCAGGACAGAGAGAAAATCTCTGGAAAAGACTAGAAAATATCACCTGGTTCGCAGCCCATGTGTGCATGTGGGTAGATTTTATTTTTTAGCAAAACTCCAAGCTAAAACATAAATTTATTAAATGAAAGAAACCTCTCCCACCTGTTAGAAGTACTTGAGTAAAAAATACACTGGGTTTCCACAGAACTATAAAGATTCCTCAGAATACTATTTTTTACGTGTTTAAGTGAGCCTTGCAAAATGAAATGTTAAAAATTCATTCTACCCGAAAAATTCATTGCAAAATGAAATGTTAAAAATTCATTCTACCCTAAATCCAGTAGCTGCATCCCAAATATGACCCGTGCTCTTGAGCTTTCATCTGACAGCATCTCAGGAGCTGAACAGTTCCTTCCCCTCCTCTCCTACACTTCTGAATGAACAGCTGGGAAATAAATGTCACTGTCCTGATGTGAAGCAAAACTGCCAAGACAAATAGACTGACTTTTTGCAGTAAGTCTGAAAAGAAAATGAAATATAGGATTTAAAAAATATTATTTTATTATTATTATTATTATTATTATTATTATTATTATTCCTACAAACCTCACAGGGACTATAAAAAACAGAGCTGTAGCTACAATTAAGAACTAAGTCCCTGGAGGGAAAAGGAGGAATTTTTTGCATATTGAAGCTGTCCCTAGATTCAACCAAAGCCAGTGAAATATTTGATTTCTTTCATGAATTTCCAGTGCGAGTGACCTCTGTATACAGGCAGGCACCTACATCAAGTGTGATGTTAGCCCTGTTAATGCAAACAAGTTCTTTATTGATCTACTCTAGTGAAGACTTGAGCCTACACAGGGAAATAACAAGGGGAAAAAATCCCTGTACCGTTTTAAAAAAGGATTTTTTTGGTTTGAATTAGTGGTTCTTACAGCTCGCTGCCATCAAAAGTTACTTCAGTAAATTTCACATAAAAGTGGAAACCTTCAACCATTTTTGCATTTATCATGATAGTCAAGCACTGCAAGGTACAAATGTACAAAACTCCAAGGCACAAGGTACAAAATGTTGTTTCTTTCCAAGAAGTAACACAGAAGACAGACAGAAGTTTTATCCTATTAAAGCCACTCAAAGAAAAGATTTCCCCTCCTGCACGCAGTGGTGGGAATGCAACAAACAGGCACAGTGTGGAAGGTCTAGGGCATGTGGGCATCAATAAACCATAGCTTCTTTATCAAGAATAAGAAATAAGAAAATATTAAAAAATAATTAGAATTTTTAAAAAATAAAATTAGACTTAAAAATTAAAAATAATAAGAATAATTTAGAATAAGAATAAAATAATAAAAAATTAATAGTAACAGAAAGAAATAATAATAAAAAGCAATAGTAAATAAAAAGAAATAATAAATAAAAAATAAATAGTAAATAAAAAGAAATAGTAAATTAAAAATAGAGTTAATAAAAATAAATAGTAAATAAAAAAGAAATCATAAATAAAAATAAATAATAAATAAAAATTAAATAATAAATAAAAATAAATAGTAAACAAAAATAAATAGTAAATAAAATAAATAGTAAACAAAAATAAATAGTAAATAGTGAATAAAGAAACAGTAAATTAAAAAAATAGTAATAAAAAGAACTAATAAAATAAAGAATAAACAATAATAAAATTAAGAATAATGAGAAAATAAAAAAAGTTAAAAGGGTAAACTTTACAAGGAAGATCAGTAAATGCAAAATCAATTTTGCTCATTTGTTTCCCTAATGTTGTCATGCTGCAATTGAGTTTCAAGTTAGATTTTCCCTACCCCCTCACCTGGAATTTAAGCAGGCAGCATGTTAAATCATTGCAAATGGACTCTGGCTTTCTAGACCCTGAGAGAGCGTGGCTGTTCACTAAGGTGTATCTAAAAATAGCTTCATTTGGGGCAAAGCTCCTTTCTGTGCCCCTGAACATTAAATGGAGAGCAGATTCTCCATGGCTGATCACTGCGAGATGAATTTTACTCCAAATTGAGCCCACAATTGTGCAATTAATGAGAGAAATTCAAGTTTTCTTACTTTCATTCTAAGCAATGCCATTGCCCCACCAATTTATTTCACTGTCTAAAGCATGAAAACCTGTAGGGTTTCACATCAGATATTTTCTTAGTTGTTACTGACTGAGAAGGACTGAACACTTGAGAAGGGTGAGAAATATTTGCCAAGTTGGTGTTCTGTCCTCAAAATCTCTGCTATGGTTCCTTCTGCGGAGGTTCCCCCTCACCACCCAACACTGAGCTTCAGTTACCAGAGCCTGTGTGCACAGAAACAGGATTCCAACTTTGTATGGCACTTGAAAACCAAAAAGAAATACAAAAAAGTCCAAACCAAACAAAAAAAATACACTAAAAGCAAACATACAAGCCCCAAACAAACAAACAAAAAACCAAAAAAGAAAAACAACAAAAAAAAAAAAAAGGGAGAGAATAAGTAAAAACCCTATGTTTTTTGCCAGATCATATAGATTAAAATTTTGTGGGTAAGGCATACATAAAGCAGAAGCACAGTTCTAAAAGAAGCCTCAAAATATACATTACACAAAGATGAAAGTTATGAAACCCAAACTCCTGGAAGCCCACTGTAATTGCTTCTTTCATATCTGGCATTGCACTGCTGAATTCCTTGGCTTCCAAGAGCAGACTTATGGAGATGCTGCACTGTTTGATTTGGCACTGTTCACAAGCTTTGGTAGATAATCAAAAACAGAGAGAGGGCACAGAAGAGCAGGAAAACCCTCAAATCCTGTCTGGGCTGCTGTGGTGACTGCCCCCATAGGCAGAAAACCTGTAAGCACAGAGCAGCTCTGTGATTCACTCTTGTTTCATTTTAGACTGCTTTTTTATGCATCTTGACAAAATAAACATCAGCATCTCTTCAGCAGATATTGGTTCACATCCAGGTTAACCCTCTTCACTTGCCAACAGGTAGAAATTTTATTTCTTCCTCTTTGCAGTATTATGGAATACATGTTGTACATTAAGTGAAAACAAAAATGTTACAAAAAGCAGCAAGAAGTAAACAGGACAATTTAAAAAGGTACTTAAAAAAATTTCCCAGATTAAATCATTATTAAAAGAGGAAGACTTAAAACATTCTGTGTATAAATATTCAAGGGACATAAAACTGATTTTTCCAACTTCAAGAGGACCCAGTAATGACCTGGGGAGTCCTGAAAAGCTGCCAAGAAAATTGTGCTCATGTGGAAAACCAGGGGCAGAGGGAGGGGAGGCTACCCAAGCCACCCAGAGGCAGCAGAAGGCTGGCCTGGGATGCTTACACTTGGCTGGAAATTCACAGGAAAGCCTCCCATGTAAACAGGAATCCCCAAATATCAATACAGCCACCAAAAGAGCTCTAAAAGCAGCACTAAGCTCCTGACTGGGTCAGGCTGTGTGCAGTGGCAGGGCACACAGGAGATGGCAGAGCTGTTCCTAAAATCCTCATCCCCGTTTGCTGCCACCAGCAGCAGGTCCTGGGGGCAAAGCCCGCAGTGCTGGGTGTGTGCCCTGCCTCTGCTGCCAGCAGGAACCTGTGGGAATCCTTAAAATCAGAGGGGTTTGGGAAAGCTGCAAAAGGCAGGTCTCAGAGACAGCAGAACTGAGATTGGAGCCAAGCAGCAGCCATGAGATTGGTCAGCAGAAAAATTATATAAGATGTAGAAAGTAAGAACAGCTAAAACAATGGTCTGTGCATTAAAGCTTGGCTAGAATAACTCCCTGAGCTACAGAAAAGTTTATCTAGTGAGATATTAGGACATTCTAAGCTTAATAATGAAGCACTGCGCATTGTAAATAGTCAAGTACAAGTCAAATACAATTCCTGTTTTAAGGCGCACAAGCAGGTATTGTCTTTAAAATAAGCAGGCATTGTTTTAACCAAAGGTACCTGTGCTTATAGTGGTTGGATGGAACTACTGTCAATGTGCTTTTGCCTTGTGTGATTGGTCAAAAAACTTTTAAAGTGAGTGGTAGCATTAAGTTCTTGGTCTGCTGCCTGGGATGTGAGCTGATGGCATCTTCCATTGTCATAACCATGGAATGAGGCTGATGCTGGAAAACAAACAGAGATGTGTTCCTAGCATTCCCATCCTGTTTGTGATTTGTACCCAGACCCCGGCCAGCAATAGGAACCCTCCAGAGCTGCCTGGGCAGAGGATCCTCCCCTTCTGCTGGGAGCAGGGAGGGAAGAGCAGGCTGGTGGCTGCAAGGGGAATGAATGCTCCCAGCAGTTTAACTCCTATTCACATTTGGACTTGGAGAGCTGCCAGGTTTCCAGGGAAGCAAGTCATCCAGAGCAGCTGCTGCCCAGTTATGATCTCCTCTCTCCCCAGACTTCCTCCACAAACACAGAGCAGATCCTTGTTGGCCAGCTGGGGCTTTTTAAGGCCCCCACAGCCAAGAGAGGGCTGGAGCTCTTTGCTTGCCTCCAGCTCTAGCTGTTTGTCTTCCCCAGCCCTGTGCTACAAGTGGAGAAAAGCAGATTGTGCTCTGTGCAGCATGGCAGTGCTGGGTGATGCCCTCGGGGATGAAAGACAAAATAAACTCTCCCAGTTTGTGCACAGCCCCTTGTGGCTCAGCAATGAGGAGAGTCAGAGGACTGAAGCCACATTGCAGGCAGCAGCAGACAGAGAGACACTTTGTGAACAGCACCACACTCAGCTACAAAGCTCAGTGTGGCTGTTGTGCACAAGAAATTAATCCTCACAGAGGATTACATAAAAGCCATCCCACAGTCTTCCTCCTTTTTCAAGATTTTGAGATTACTATGTGCACCATGCTTGGGGACAGACGTGTTCCTTAGGCAGCAGGAATGCAGAAAAAGTGCCTTCTCCTGAACAATGCTTTCATCTCCTTATTCCAAGACTTTTCAAAAGTCTTTTATGGTCAACTCTGCTTAGATTTGCCACGTTAAAAGTGAAGCAAAGCTCCTCAAAGTCAGATGCTTTGTCTCGCATCCTGTTTGAAAGAGAGCCTGAAGGCTCTGCTGCTGAACATGCCACTTGCATATGTACCTGTACAAGTGCATTAAACTGAAGGTCTCCATGTTAAATGTCCAAGTGCTTTGCTGCACTGCTTTGACAGGTATTCATTCTTGTGACAGCTGAAAACCAGAAGCATTCCCTGCAGACAAATATTTTTTCCTGATTTCCTTCAAACCTGCTGGCAGAGCGCACTGCCTGATCACTGGGCTGCTGTGCTAAAGCAGAGCTACCCAAGTGAGCAGCATCCTGGAGTGATGCATGTCTGAACAGTTGTATTGGACAAAAAAAATCATCTAGTGGCCAAATTCCAGTTGCAGTTATGGTCCCTTAATGAAATTACATCTTAATGTATAACTAGGTCAGCTCCATTAAGACTACTGTACCTAAAATATTACATGGATGGAAACATATTCTTTACCATTTAAGCTGCAATTTGCAATATTGATTTTAACCCCAGATGAGACCTTGATCCAACTAAGTGCACTATGAATCCAAAAATCCTGACCTCCAGACCAAACATTTGTTCTTGATTCTAAGTGCAAGCAGACTGCCTCACGTTTGGGTGAGGGATGTGACCCAAATCTCTCAGTTAACACTCTGGTTCAAAGAGTAATCCTGCTGCATGCAGCTTTTTTTGGGATGAAAGTTCCACCAGAACACTCACCCACACAAGGTAATGACTCCAAGTTCTCAGAGACACCAAGAACCACCAGGGTATTTTCAAGCAAAATAGGAAAAAAAGCAAACCCAAAAATCAGAGTTGCAGTCTGCAAACAGAAAAAAATAACCTTTGATTCCTTTATAGCAGAGAAAGTTAAGGGACAAGGAGTGATTTCATCTTGTCTTAGAAGACACAGAGCTGTTCACCATCCCATCACAAGACCCCCCTGCCCTGCTGGAGGCACACTTGAAAGATTTTTTCCCTGCAACCAGAAGCACAGGAAACCTTCAGAGATTTACAATACCTGTGTGCTGGTTCTCCCTGTAGTCTGTGACACCTAGACCTCCCACAGGTATTTAGGTGCTCATTTTCTGCTGGTTTAACTGGACACCAAAATGCCTTTACACTGAGTTCTGCCTTACCACCCCTCCTCCTCCCAGTACATGGTGGTAATACCGTCTCCCTGCTTCAAAGATGGTTAATGAGAATAAACTGCTAACATCACTGAGTCACTTCAAATTATACATGGTCACCTAAACAATTTTTAGAACTCGGGACTCAGTCTTCAATCACAGGCATGGAGCAGCCTGAGAACCTGCAGTGAATGAGATTTTGAAAAGTAATTTAATCACAAGAACAGGATTTGGGAATTAAAACAAAAAAAAAAAAAGGAAATTGTGATTCTAAGGAATAGAGGAGACAGGTTCTCTAATTCTGCTCAGTGCCTTTCAAAGAATCTCTTTAAGGAATTATTAGACTTTATATGACTGAACTGCACCCTCTTTACAAAGTTGACTGCACATCTAAAGCACAGAACAAATCAAATGGAGTGGACCCTTTTAATCCAGGAGAGCCTCTCTACGTGACCAGCAAGACAGACTCTCCTCAAACTGATCTGTTTAGTTGGATGGGCAGCTCCAAATGCTCATCCCTCTTCCCTGCTTGCAGACATGAGGGAAGCAGCACTCTCAGGACTCATACTCTGGACATAATTTTCCATTAAATCTCTAGAAAGTAACAGCACACAGGAAGAGCAACAGGAACTATTCTGCAGTACTATAGTTACTATCAAATTCAGCTTTAAATAAGGAAATCCATAGGAAAAAAATCAACCCAAACAATTCAAAATATCATCAAGCTCCTATTTATCAGAGTTTCAGCTGATTTTCCGGAATGGAACCAGCATGGCCTGCATGGAATCAGCATGGCCTGTATGGAATTAAGACTAGAGCTGCTCACCTGCCAATACTTCAGATTTGTAAATGATAACAAAAAATATCACAGATGCAGAAAACTTCAGAGCATTATCCAAGTTGTTAACAACGTGAAATTAATTCATTCGATGTCCCCAGCCTTTACTGAGCAGCAAATTTAACATGAATTTTCAAAGTGTCAAACATGAAAGGCCACAGTCATGTCTGACTTAGCACATGCCCTTTCATCTGTCATTTTCCTCCTGGCCCAGAATTTCTGGGCTGTGTTAACTTACACTTCACAGCTGCATGGAAGTAATATTGGTTAAATGAGCTCAGTGCTACAAGGAGCTCAACACTCACAATGGTGGGAAGCCTGATCTCAAGAGATGGGGCTAGAAGAGAAAATAACTCATTTTCACCACTACCAAACACAGTAAGAGTGAAAAATCCTACACACTTCAACTGGTTTTGCATGCCTCAGTCAGTCTTCAGGGTATTATTCTGGAACAAAGACTTAACATTATTATTTAGTAAGTGATTTCAAAATGCTTAAGAAAAACAAAGAGAATACTGCTAAAGGAAAAAGAGGCAGAGAAAATTGACTTTCTAGTAGGAAAAGGAAGTGTGCTTTTCCCACAGTAGTTCTCCCTACTCTGTGACAGTTTATTTTTGAATAATGCTTACATAATGCTTTTATTTTTGAACAGGATAACATGAAAGCTTTTGGGAAGGTACTGCTTCATGACCATTATATAAATATTTCAATGGTGCGGGTAAGACCACAGAATTCTGAATTCTGCTAGCAGAAAATATCTTTCTGCCAAGATGGCAATCAAGAAGCTTTGGAAAGATCTAAAACTTCATCAACTATATGAGCATTCACAAACAACCCACCCAACACTTTTTTTCCAGAGCCCTGTGAGAGGAAACAGAAAGAAAAACACACCACGGTGTACATCAGCCATTGCAGAAGCACATGTCACATTTGCCCTTCAGATCAGCACTGTGCAAGCCATGAATGAATCGTTCCTCAAAACCTTTCCTCAAAACTTCGGTATGGAAGGAAATAGTTGAGGATGCAGCCAAGTAGAAGTATGTGTACTTTGATGTCATCTTGCATTCTAAGCACTATTTAAATCATTTTACTAATCCAATTTAGTAAAATGATTAAGTAATATTATTGTTATTAAAATGATTTAGTAAGATTGTTTCTTACATCTGGGTTTCCACTCTTAGGCTGAGGGTCCTGCCAGGCACTCACAGAACCTTTCTGGACAGCATCCAACTGTCCCCCCT
The DNA here is from genome assembly GCA_035584835.1 of Tangara arthus. Lineage (NCBI taxonomy): Eukaryota > Metazoa > Chordata > Aves > Passeriformes > Thraupidae > Tangara > Tangara arthus. The sequence goes on from JAWMQZ010000283.1 coordinate 1,362,033, forward strand.
CAAAACTGGGATGTTTACTTTGTGAGAATTAACTCAATTGTAGTAAAGTGCAGCAAATAACTCATGGACACAACTCCACAGTTCCTACCAATCATAGTCTATGTTTTTTTCTGACTGGTTGTTAAATACAGAGGGAAACTATTAATATATAGTCACTGAGTTTAGAGAACAACTAATTTATAGCCATTATTTCCAGAATAAAGTACTGCAGAGGTGGCTCACAAGTATTGTTTAAATCATTTTACTAACCCAACAGATTACTTCTTGTTACATCTGGGTTTCCACCCTTAGGCTGAGAGTCCTGTCAGGCACTCACAGGACCTTTCTGGACAGCATCCAACTGTCCCCCCTCAAAACTTGGAAAATTTACTTTGTGAGAATTAACTCAATTGTAGCAAAGTGCAGCAAATAACTGAGGTGCCCTGGCTGGATTTCATGAGGATGAGCTGCAGTGAAACTCTGAACTAAATGATAATGCCAAAGGAAAAATTCTTCACTGTTGTCAAGTGCTCGGAAAGTGTTAACACGGTTCATTCATTTTCAGCTGCAATACCATGCTGAAAACATACTTCTGCTGGTCTGCAGTTGATTGATGTACATTACTCATATCAGGCTAATGGCACTTTATTTTCCAACAGTAGCAAGTAATGAGTGACCTTGAGTGCATATTGTTTTGCTGAGAGGTTTTGTTGCTCTGTGTTCTCTATGAGCACCCCCAAGGAAATGAGGGCCCCGTGTTGGTGTTTTTCAGCAAACCTCATTTCTTTCATGGCTTTCTGTAAAAGAATTTGATACAGGGATAGAAGCTAACCTAAGTGAGTAAATGAAATATTGATCCACACTACTCTGGCCTTGCCTTCACCTTGTCCCAGGGCTGTGAGTTACTGACTTTTCCGTTTTGGCTGTAATAGGAATTATTACAACAGGCCTGTGCAAGTAATTACTTGGCATGGCAAAAAGGAGGGTCCATCATATATTTCTGTAGAGACGTTCCTTTCCATCAGGCCAGCAGTCTGCTTTTTTGGCCCTGTCTTTCCTACTCTTGATTCAATTCCTTTAACCACCATTAATCAAGTTCCTTGTCAGCAGAAGTTTATCAAAAGTATTAAGTGAGCAAGGTTGCATGGCCTCCTTTAAAAAAAAAAAAGAAAAAAAAAAAAGAGAGAGAGAGAAAAAAAAAAAGCCAAGAAAAAGAAGCACCAATGCAGGGCAGTAAATTTCAAAATATGGAACGCTGGTTCCATGATATATATGAGTGTCTCTTCTGCTGGAATGAGCAGTTTGTTTTAATGATAGATATTGTAGTTTGAGCCCTGATAGAATCCTTCTCAAGTTTATATGCCACGGACTATCATTTATGAGAGACCATGTGTTTCTAAATGGTGAAGGTCATGGCTGATGGCAAAAGTAAAAGCAGTGGTGATTCATTAAAAATAGTTAATAGGACCTGCTGCTGACAGGGATAAATAGCTACACCCTGCATTTGCAACCCACAAGCAAGTAGTTTAGGCAATGCTTCTTGTGTGTTTGCACCACCCCTGGCTGGCAGACAGCTGTGAACATACACTGCAAGATTGCTTCCACCCTTCCTGCCCACAACACACGCACCGCGGGTTTCCAGAGTGAGCAGCTTCTGTGGATGCAGATTTTCCAACCAGCAGCTCTGTCAGACTGACTCAACACCCAGCTCACAGTCATTTGTTAGCTAATATTCATGCTGTACACTGAATTCTGAGGGGCCAAACATGTTTGCTAAGTGCCCTGCTGGGATCCCATCCTCTGGTTTGAACCCCAGCTGATGTCCCAGGTGAGCCCATGTGGCATCAGTGGAAGCTCTGCTGCATAAAGGACACTAAAACAGGACCTGACAGCCTTGGCATGACTGAAATACCAACGATCTTTATTAGTATTTCAGTATTTTATTTATCTATGTTGGATCCTCAATCAGAAAAGTGCAATTTCCTTAAGGTGTTTTTGTGCTATTCAGAAAACAAACTCTCCAAATTCAGTTAGAAAGAAAACATTTTCAGTTAGAAAGAACACACGGTTGTTGTGATGCTGTCCCTTTTTTTGCTTTGGCTTTAGTTTTACAATGCAAACACACAACAATCATCACTAAAACAGAGATGTACTCCACTTGGTAAAGTTCACAAATATATTTTGTCAAACAGATTTGGGGCTGCACTTTGAAAACAGAGTTTGGTGAATGTTCTCTCATGGACCCAACTCTACAGCTCCTACCAATGATAGCCTATGGTTTTTTCTGACTGGTTGTTAAATACAGAGGGAAACTATTAATATATAGTCACTGAGTTTAGAGAACAACTAATTTATAGCCATTATTTCCAGAATAAAATACTGCAGAGGTGGCTCACATTTAATTTCTGACCCTCCTTGGCCAGCCTGTTCTGTATCTCCTGGGACATTTCCCTACCTAACACATTAAAACACATTAAAGTGACTTTTATTTTGGGAGAAAATTTTGTTGCTTGTTCAGCTCAAGTAATTTCCTCCTCAAGTGAGATTTGTCTCAACTATTTAGAGAGTTCCATTTCTTGAAGCACCATCAAAATTAAGACAATTAACAACTTCCCTAAGAGTCGATAATGCACTACTTGAGTAGACACTGGAATGGTGCAAGTAATAGCAGCAAAGAAAAAAATAAAAAAGGAAAAAGAAAGAAAAAAATGAAATCTTCTGCTTAATTAAAAATAGTAACAAAGAGAGGAAATGAAAGTGAATCCATTAAGGCTTGGTTAATTCTGCCATCTCCAGTCCTTTCTTCTTCACATGATAGATGTGCTTTGCAGCTGCCTAGATCAGAGCTGAAATCCTGATTATTTCATAATTACAGAAGCTCCCTGACTTTCTTCCCTCTCCCTTTACTGTGGAAAAAGAAGGTTAATTTTTCCTTACTTGATTGCTGAATACAAATGCTTTTTTAAGCAAGCCAGGAAATGGGGCCATGTTGTCTGGCTGATAACCCTTCCTAAAATATAGTTTTGCCTCAAATGTTTTTACCTTTCTTAGGCACTGTTTAAATGCTGCTTCCCTTGGCTGATCATCTGCAGAAACAACAGCAGCCTGTAAATTAGGGAGGTAGACAGTGAAAAAGATTTGATTACAAAGTAGAAAGGTAAATGAGATAGCTGTTGTGATTATTTTAATGCTTATCTTTCACTACTTCTATAAAAGGATCAGTTACCCTAATATAGTCATTCAGAGAAAGACAGTCTGCAGTGGTTACAAATTGACTTTTTATGGAGGAAAATAAGACTGTTCCTAACCTATTGCACTGATATTATATTTTGTTAATATTTTATGAAATAAAAGTCCTCCCATTAAGGGTGGCAAATTGCTTTATAATTATAGCACTTCGCACACTAGAATGACTACTTCATTTTATGGAAAAAAGCTCCAAATACAATTTCATTATCATCCAGTGTCTTTTCAGCCTTCTCCGGCTTTCAGCAGAAAGCACTGTCATATGCATCTCCAATATCTCCTTTTTCAAATATTAGTTCAATTTAAAGAAAAGAAAATGATGACTCCTGTTCCACTCTGCTCACTGTTAATGAAATAGTTGTGTACAGTGGACATTTGTACCTAGATGAGTCAAACAACCATAAAATATGGACCTTTTGACTTCAGCATTCAAAGGTTGATTTATATCAGTCTGAGCACTGAGTTGACTCAAGTGGTTTAGAAACAGATTTAGTTAAATCTGTGCCAGTCCATGGTGCAGTCTATCTTAAATCAGTTTAAGAGAAACTTAAATCAATTTATCCTGATGTGGTTTATAGCTCTGAACGGGTTTCTAGACCCATGTAGTTAAACCAGGTATCCAGGCTGTAATCAGACAGTCTCCAGTCACCCTCTGATCTCAATCCAGAGCAGCACACTGCTGCAGTTCCCACATGACAGCAAGGCTGCAGCACCAAAGCATTTTTTTTCCATCTCATCTTCTCAGTTTTTTCATCTTTCTCCTTTGATAAAACCATTAAAGCCTTCTTCTGGAAAGCATCAACTGCCTGGCATAGCTGCAATCTCATCTCCTGGACAGCCCAGGGACACTTTTGGTGCCCAGGCCTGCAAGCTCCAAGGTTATTTGATTTCCACTGGAGTGGTTTGCTTGTCTGCTAGAAGATCATCACTGCAGCACTGTCAATACTGCAATATCAAATCTATATTGCAAATCAAAACTCAGCTGATATGTGTAACTGGGAAATGTCAGTAAAATATTCTGATTCTAGAAGAATTAGTTCTAAAATACCCTAATTTAATCAGCCATGATGCAGAAACTGCTTTCAGCCATAACAAACTAACAAACAAAGCTCCCCTCCCTCAACTGTAAGAACTTTTTGGAATGACCTCTGGAGAAAATATTGACTCCATGCAAAAGAAGCAACAGTAAAGCAGAAATTCACCCCAAGCTCAAGCACAAAGCAGAAATTCACTCCAAGCTCAGCCACAAAGCAGAAATTCACTCCAAGCTCAACCACTTGTTGCTGATTTGAACTGAAGCACCATAAGCCTGAAATTTGGCCTTTGGGTACTGAAGATTTCAGCCAACCTAAATGTCAAGGTGGGAACAAAGTGATTGTCCTGACATAAGCCAAGACTCTCCTGACATGTCCAAGACTTAAGGATCAAGAAACTCCAATTCTTCAGTACTGTGAACCTTTCCCTAACACCACATGATATATAAAACCCTATATAGTAAATCTAGTTTGCTTTTGGTGTTTTTTTTTTTTTTTTAACCCTCTACACACAGAGAGTAACTATTCTATTTTTACTCTTTTTTTTTGTCTTTTCCCCTCTCTTTTGACTAATGCCATGACATCTTGTCCTACAGTTTCTGGTTTCACAGTTTTAATTGCTAAGCAGTGAACTTCAGTGCTTGAGGAGGGTGCAGGATGCATCTTCTGCATCTGCAGGATAAATGTCATTTCCTCCATATGTGGAGCATTGTCCCTGCACCACGTATGTTTAATAAAGTCTGGGGTTTACTTGCCAAGAAGATAAAACAAGTTGCCTTTAACTCTTCCACTGCAATTATAGTTTATGAACTTCAGCCCTTATGAACAGCTAGTTCACTGCACAGAAATGCTTGGTGAATTTAAAAAGGTAAATTCTCCCTGTGGCACAAGTTGTGTGGTCAGACATAGAAGAAAACATGTCATTAAGGAAAATTGGTCTAGCTAATGGATTTTTATTTAAATATACTCTGAGTTAAAAAAGTATTAAAACCAACAGAACTATAAATTCTGGACTAAGGACATTAAAACCCAGGCACACCTTTCTATTCCCTTCTGTCTTTCTCTGTAGATAAAATGGAATTTGGGCTTTCTTTCAAAATAAGCAAGCAATATATTGCTGAGTCAGGATTTTATGAAGTTATTCTTCTGTAATAACTCCATATATTCTTCTGTAATTCTTCTAAAATAATTTTATTCTTATATAGTCACCCAAAGTCAGAAATCAAAATTATTCTGGGCTGAAATTCTCCATGCCCTATTTTTTTTTTTTTTTTTTTTTGCCTAACACATTTTGGTGTGATGCTGTTGGGCTCCATTTCCAGTCCATGCTGGGACTCTACAGCAAAAGTCAGGAGCACACCAAGGCACTGAGCTGGCAGAGGAAGCTGAGGCAGCACACAGAGAGGTGTCTGAGACTTGCCTTGGTGGGTGCTGCTTCAAGTGATTTATGAAGGTCTCGCTCATTTTAAATTGTTTGTTACTGTCAGGGACAGATTCCAGTGGGGTTTTTGGTATTTGCTAGAACCTCAGGATCCCTGAGGTTCACTCAGAATGGAAAGGGCATCAGTGAGGGAAGATGTCCTTACCCATCTGGACTATCAGAGTGCAAGCAAAAGATCAAGTGCTTTTTGGTTAAACGCATCCCCACACAAGGCACTTCCACATCTCATTCTTTGCTGCATTTACAGACTGGAACATGAATGGTTTCAGATTTCAGTTACAGTGTGAAGGAAAAGAAGGGCTGGAGCCATCATGGTGACAGCTGAAAAGAGAAAGAGGGAGGAGAGATTGTTTCCAGCCTTGTTCCAGCCTGTCCCCCCCCTTCTTATCTGGCTCTGGGATGATATCACTTGAATGTAAACCCAGACCTTTCCCTGACTCCCACATTCTATTACACACTCCAATTTTTACACATCAGGACCCTTAGATTATTTCTACACTGGCTCTGCACCAATATAAGCACTGGTAAAAATTCAAAACATTTTTCAGGGAATGATTAATTGTGTGAGTGCTCTGAGATGTACAACAAATATTCCCTGGTTTGAATGACCCTCTCAGGCTCTTGCTAGCTAAGATGACTTCGCAGAAGCTTACAGAACATTTTGACTGATGTCAAACCAAAATGCAGAGTGCAGAAACTCCCCTCAGTACAGATCAACCAATGCCTGCTCCTTTCTGACTTATTTTTTGTCTTTTTTATTGTCATTCTAATGACACAGCTTTTGCTGCTGTAAACAAAAAGGTGATGCAAATGCATATTGAAATGCAGCACATTTCATTTCTCAACGCATTTCAATGGCACAGTATTTCAACAAACTGTCAAAATGGCTAAAAACTGCTACTATTGAGTCTCCAGCAGAACAAAGAACAGGAGCAACTCACCTCACTTAAGTCAAAGGCTTACTTTATGTTCTGTGCTGCTTATATCACATTAAAAAAAAAATAAAATTATCCACCTCTTTAAAGATTGCTTTGGGAAAAGAGAAAGATAGAGAGATAGATAGATATATTAGGTAGATTAGATAGAGCCACAGTCCAAAGTAAATATTTGTACTTTCTGGTAAGGAACAATGCATCAGAGCCCACAGGCTTTTTCCTCCCTCTTTTGTTTCCTGTTCTCATTAAAATATTTTTAAATGAAAATGTCATTGGTATGTCACATTATTTCACCCACATTCTACTCTCAGATGCTCATTACTCTTATTCTTCAGACAAATGTTGGTCTAAGAACAAAAAGCCTTTTTTCCCTTAGGAGAAGAAGGATATAATAAAAAAAATAAACTAACTCATCAGCAAACCCCATTCAATTCAGAATATTGTTTCAAGTGCTCTAGTATTAATTTAATACCCTAAAATTGCAACATTCACTTAATTCTAAGCACTATATTAAATTTTCTTCGGTATCCATTTGCAAATGGAAAGCAACCTTTATTTAATACACTGAACAAGACCATGGAATTTTAAAACCAGAGGGTTCAAAATTCGGGAAAATCTGATTAGAGACAGATGCAGAAAAATGTAGACCCACAGAACCAAAGCACATGAAATCAAAGGCCTGGAAATCTAATGCTGCTAAGCCAGTGCTCTCAACCTGACTTTAATTAATGTTTTTTCCAATCATCATTATTCCTAGATGAACTTCCATAGTAATTATTAATGCCTAATAATAAATTATTAGCACACAGACGTATGAAATCATTCTAATGGAGAGAGTCACACAGTTGGGAATTGAAAGCACAAAAGGACAAATCCCAGAAGCAGGTTGAATTTTTGGAACTCTAAGGCTTGGTATCCAAACTTCAGCAGGCAGAGAAAACACAACTGAGCCTTGAAATACGTCTGAAACTTGCTCCTGCCACCTGCAACTAAGGATGCCCAGCTTGAAAACTGAAATGCAAAATGCTTGAGGTTTTTTTAGGGTGACCCACTCTGTAAGATGATTTAATCACAGCAATGACTTGCAGGCTTTGTGTGTCTTTTTTCAGACACTGAAAACACTGCTGGTACCATCAGTGGAGAAATTTATCAGAGAAAAAGACTTCCGCAATCAGAGAATCAGAGACTAAAGTTTTGTCACCTTAGTTCTGAATTCTTAAAAGGCTGCTGACTTCCAAAGGCGCAGTAAATGCAGCTGCATCTTTGAGTTCACCCAGCATGAGCACAAACCTGGGTCCTGCCCTAACGTGCACACTTTTGGGGAGACAGCCCTCTGTTTTATTTTGGCCAGGAGCTCATTTCTGACACGTGCCTGATGGGAAACAAGGGGCAAGAAAACCATCTTTTTTCTGACAGTAATATTCACAGTAAGAAAAACATTCAAATGCCGCCTTGAAATTGGCAGGTTATTTAAATTATTGCCTCCTGTAAGTTTAGATAAAGTCAGATAAAGTCAGATACAGCTTTTGAAGTCTGTAAATGGAACCCTTTATTTTCAGAGGCTTTTGGGTCATGGCATGACCCAAACAAAAATAAAGGTGCAGGTAATTATGAAACAGAAACTTCAAATCAGATTCCAGCTTTCTGATCCACAAAGCCCATTTTTGTTTCCCCTAGTGCTTTCCTTTAAGCCAAGTAATTAGTGCTTTATGAGAGATCCTAATAGCAAAACTGAAGCTCCATCTGTGACTGTTTATACAAACTGCATTCTTCATAATGTATTAGTAGTGGTGCAAAAGAGAGAATGTCTATTGCTATATTTTCTTGGGGTGATGCTTTTTTTTTTGGTTTACAAAAGAAAGAAGTGTTGCCAAAATAGTGATTTCAGAAATATTTGTATTATGTATTTGTATTTGCAATTGTACACAATATTTGCAATTGTATACAATATCTGTATATTGAAATATTTGAATATTGGCAATTTCTGTAAATTGCCTCCACAGTTAAAGAAGCATTTTTTTTTTTGCAATATATATTTAAATACTAATTTGTCAGGATCTCCCTTAAAATCTCCTTAAGACAGGTAAATAATACTTCAATTATGAAGGAAGTAGAGTGCCTACAGAAACAGATGCAGAAAAAGCAAACTTCCTTTTACCTAACAATTTTCTGAAGCTTGTTTTTGAAACTTTGGGGAAAACCAGAAAGGAACAGTTAGGTGAAATACTGTCCTATCAAACAAAGAAAAGGTTTTTATAAATTGAATGTATAAATTTTAAAACAATTGAATGTATAAATTTTAAAATAATGGAATATCTACATTTTAAAATAATATCTAAATTTAAAAATAATTGAATATCGAACTTTTAAAATAATATCTAAATTTAAAAATAATTGAATATCTAAATTTAAAAATAATTGAATATCTAAATTTTTATAATTTAATTCAATGGCAAACACACGAGTCAGGGCAGGAGTGGCAGAGGAACCAAAGCCTTACAGGTTGCAGAGGTTATAATGCAAAGTTTGACTGGTGCAACCCAACTTTTAAAAGGTGTCACAGACACATCCAGCCAAGTTCCAAACACCCTGGTGTTGGCACAGAAAGGCAGCTCCAGCTCCTCACAGCAGAGTCGAGCTGATCACTTGCAGTTGGGGTGTAAAGCCCAAGGGCTGGTAACTCACACTGTCCTACCCACAGCTATAATTAATGCCAGCATGGCAGATGAATTCATCCCCCAAGGATTTGTTTGCTATCCACATGAGTGTGTCCACAAAGATTTTGCAGCTTCAGAAGCAAACCAGCCACCTTCCCACAGCCAACAAAGCTCTCATTAGCTCCTCTTCCTCCCACCTAGGGGGGTATTTTTACTTGAAGCCAGCTTTTTTAGGCACCAAGTAAAAATACCCCTCCATGTAGGAGGAAGTGCAGTTTGGTTTTAAATCCAGAGCATATCTGTCACAGCTAAATAAACAGAGTTTCAAAGTAATACCTACTTAACCACATTCTCTAAAGGACTTTAAATGAGTAAACAGAAAACAGAAAAAGAGGGGAAAAAAAGTTTTAGGCTGCTCTGAGTACTTCCCCATGGCTCCATCTCCATTTTGGCTCCCACAGGGCCTCTGCCCTTCCCAGAACTTCCCCTGTCCAGAAGAAGGCTGAGATTTTAACACACCACCACAGAGAAATTAGGGTATTTTGGACTGAAATCAAACTTGCAGTTCAAATAACTTTTAGCAAGAGGCATCAAAAGGGGGCAGAGTGTTCCCAGAGCCCCATCCCTCCCCAGAGGAGCTAAGCCAGCCAGGGGTGATGGGGACATGGGGGCTGCCCTGATGGCAGGGTGGCACCAGTGCCCAGCGGGTCAGGACTGTGGTTCTGGGGCATTTTCTCTGCTTGGCCTCATTCCTGCAGACCTCAGCTCACATGAGCCCCCTCCCACTGCTCAGGGAAGGAGAATCTCCATGGCATTGTGAAAAACAAGGTTCAGTCTCCTGGGAAAATTTAAAAGTTTGATAAAGGACAACAGGAGACAAAGTCAATAAAACAAAGATTTACAGTCAAGGTGCTTCTTGGCATTCCACCAAGAGCACACCTGCTATTTTGGAAATATCTTTTCCAGTATTTCCATTTTGGAAATATAACTTCCTTGAGATATCACTTCTATGGCATCAGCCTGTTGCATATTCATAAACAATGATGCATTTTTAAACTTTTCCCCCAAACTAGTTGACATGTTCCAAGAACTGTTCAGCATGGCTCCTCCTCGATTCCACCTTTTTAGAGCACGCCTATTTCTTGGCTGGGGTTTTAGTCCATCCTCATCACCTCCAGATTTTGGGCTTTGGTCCATACTTTCTACCAACAGTGAGTGCTGATAACTGGAATATCAATATCATGGACCTCATCCTGTGTTCATGGAACATTATCCCAACCAAGCAGGGAGTTTAACACAAGCATACTTACATCAGCTGTTTCACTACTATGTCTAAGTTTAGTTAGCAGAATAAACTCTACAAATTAAGTTTATATGCATTGACTGTTATGGTAACAATGTTATTAATAATACCTTATGTACTCCACTGTACGCCACAAACAATAAACAAAACCATCAAAAAAGTATTTTCCATTCAAGAGGGAGGGGGAAATGTGGGAAATGGATTTGTAGAGAATACTCAAAGCCTGACAGAAGGCTCCCATAGTGTGCATCTGTATGAGATGGTGATTTAGAAATGCCATGGAATAGGATAGACATTGCTGAGACAGAAATGGAAATACAAACAAGTTTCAAAGGATGGTTTTGCAAATAAGACTGGATACTCTGGAGAAATAGAGCTATGAAAGATGCATTGTAGTAGGACCCAGGAGGGGTAGTTTTAGATAATTAACTTTAAGGCTTTACAGCATGGTGTGGCAAAAGCTGATAGGCCAAGAAACGCTTATAGTGTATTGTGATTAAGAAATAGTTGGCTTCTGATTGTGATGGTGTGACTTATATCATCTGTATTGTGAGACTGAAAATGAACTAAAAGTTTTTAAAACACCTCTCAGTTACCCTATCTCTGGGTCAGAAAAGGGCTTTATCCAGCCAAAAGCAATAGTAAAGTTACTTTAACCTTATACATATAGCATCCACTTAAATGTTTGCAGAATGCCAACATTATAATACAAATCTTTAACAGCACCTACAAGGCAGCTGCTGTGCAGGAACTTCCTGGCCCCAGAGGAGCTCCCCAGGCAGAGTCTGCAGCTTTGGAGCTGTGAGAAGTCTCCAATGTTGCAATAGGCTCCAGCATTGTCACCTTTTTGATGTGCCTATGATGCCTCAGGTTTCAGCTTTTATATTTTCAGGTTTATATTTTCTGCTTTAAAATGTAAATTCACATTCTCGCTCCTAGCACCTGGGTTTGGAAGCCTTTTCTAGGGTCTCAGATCAATTCCTGTGTTTAATTCTAAGCTTTGGCTTACAAACACAAAGTTCTGGGAGTTCCCTGTGATGCTTCAGGTTCAGCTTTTCTATTTTTCACATTCTGTGCTGCTTTAGTGTGTGGGTCTGAGCTCCATATTCAGGGATGGTGAGCTCTGTGCACAGAGCAGGGAGACAAAACAATTCCTGCTCCAGCTGGGCACCAAGGACAAATGATCCAAATCTCAGCCCAAGAGCACAAACCCCGTGGGCTGCAGAGAGAAAAACAAGCAGGGTGGGACTGCAGGGGCTAAAGCTGGAATTGGACAATGAACTGCAAGATGCAAGTGGAGCAGAACTGATCCCAGGGACAGACCCCGTGCCCGCTCGTGCATTTTGGGGCCATTTTGGTTCATCTTGAGTGCAGCCCTGGCTGGGCTCTTGTAGGGGATAGAATATAAGAAAATAAAGGTGGTATAGAAAGTAACCTTACCACTAAGGAGTTGCAGCTGAGCCAATTATTAGAGATTAGGAACAGGCCTGACTTTACCAGGCCACAGCTGTAGCCAATGAGAAAAGTGTTATAAAAGAGTGGCTTGGTCGGTTGAGGGGAGCTGGAGTCAGTTGGCTGCTGTGAGCTGAAGGAGGAGTCAGTGCTATGAGGAGCTGCCTAGGAGAAACATCAAGCAGGTATGAATGAAACTCTTGGAATAAGGAGACAACAATATGGAACCTTTGCAATATAATGATGGCAGGCTCTTGTACTGCCCAAGGTGGATCCATGGAGGAGATACTTTGAATAAATCCCTGCTTTATTCTGGAACTCTGCCCAGCCTCTGCTCCAGGGCAGCCTGCACAAGGCACCACCACTGTCTTTCCCTGGGTTTTTCTGCTCTGGCACTGGAGACCATGAAATGGCTGCTGAGGGTGCTCAGGTTTTGGGGATTTGTGCTCTTGGGCTTTCCTGAGCAAGCAAAAAGAACTGAAAACCTCTGGGTAAATGTAACACAGAATTTGGGAAGCCACAGTCAGGTCTTGTATGAAGTGAATTGGCTGCAGAGCCTATTCCAGGGTGTTTTATCACCTCAGGGTACTTAGGTAGCTAAATATACACCTTATCTGGGAATCCCAGGCTCCTTTGCCTCTCCACCTCCCCTTATCTCCCAGACACGTGGGAACCTGAGCCAAAGTCAGGTTTGAGGTGTGTTAGAGGGGCCTGAGCTGGAGGGCCCCTGGGCACCTGGTGTGGGGGAGCAGCCCAAACTATGGCAGGAGTGGCCTGGGACAGGAAAGGGAATGGGATCACAGCCTGGGCTGGGCTGGAGAGGACCTCAAATCCCACCCAGTGCCACCCCTGCCATGGGCAGGGACACCTCCCACTGTCCCAGGCTGCTCCAGCCTGGCCTTGGGCACTGCCAGGGATCCAGGGGCAG
>JAWMQZ010000283.1:1394260-1409465 GCA_035584835.1 Tangara arthus
GCCCAGCTGGAGCAGGAATTGTTTTGTCTCCCTGCTCTGTGCACAGAGCTCACCATCCCTGAATGTGAAGCTCAGACTCACACACTAAAGCAGCACAGAATGTGAAAAATAGAAAAGCTGAACCCTGAGGCATAATTTCCTCCCTTTAGAGGCACAACAAGGCCTTTATCTTGCTAAGTGGTTATTCTAAATATTTACTAATATTAGGTATTTAATAACAGATAAGTATCTAACAATAGTAAACAACTATCAGTATAAACATCTAAAAATAAACATCTAATAACAGATAAATATCTAATAGTAAATAAACATCTAATACTGGATAAATGTCTGATAACAGTAAATATCTATCAGTAAATGTCTAATAATAGATAAACATCTAATAATATTAACAATGAACAACAAAAAACAGTAACAAACATCTAACCACAGTAATGCCTCACACAGTCAGGTATCATGCAAAGAAGAATAATGATTATTGTGAACAGTTCTCTGGGCACAGAAGAGGAATCATTTAAAACAGGTTTTCATCTGCGTCAGTCTCTGTTTTTACAGTAGTTTAGTTGTATCAATACCATAACCACCTTAGCTAAAGGAAGAGAGGATAAAAAGTACTAGGTTATGTCACTGTAAAGAAGTAGTGAGGTCAGACCTGCATATTTTATATCTATTCTGTCTTTGTTTCATACAGATGTAAGGAAATAAGGACTTCATTATTTTGCCCAAAACAAAACAAAGGTCAGTACCATTACTGACAATATCACCTGGTTTTCCTCCAATAGCTGTTTATTTGTTTCATATTTACTATAAACAATGATCTCCTCTTCAGCTCCATCCCTATGCTGTTGCTGTACTATGTGGATGTCACAAAACTGTTTTCACATTTGGGCTTCTGCAGGTGACAATCCAATGCTGCACCACAACAAATGCATTAATAAAAACTTTAAACACCTTCTTGTAACCTGGCTTTCCACAGACTTGAGCCAAGCAAACCACAGGAGTGCATTGCCTGTGTGCTGAACACGGTGACGAGAGGTGTGACTGGCACACAAATCACACAGCAGGCACACTGTGAGCTCATTTTTTTCTGAAATGGAGATGCAGTTCCCTGGTCTGGCACACAGAAATGTGAAACTTTGGAACAGAGTTATAAAATCCATCACAGCTCTCACACAGAGCCAGGTCTATATTTCAGTTCTGCTGGACTGGACATGAGGAATATATGGATATCATAATCTACCTAAGGGAAAAAAAGAATCAAACAGATGGGTATCTTCAAATTCTCACCATGAGAAGAATATAAAGTGTGTAAGATGCAGTTTCTCTGCCTGTGTTTTCAGTTCAACTCCTCTGTGCTTGACTACAGGTTATCATGATGAATGATATTTTCTTTTAAATTTGTTCATCCACTAGAAGTTTTTGGCAAACGGATAGTCTGAAGTCTTTGTATGATGATGCTCAAAGTTCCTTAAAGTTTTGTCTGCAGAAGCTAAGCACTTATATAATGAAAAACACAGGAGGACACAGAATTACTTAATTCCACAGCTTTGTCCCATGAAATAAATCTGCTGGAACCCTGCAGTTTTGCAATACATGATCCTCTTAAAGCATGATCTATTGTTTAGATGTCTACATACAAATCAACTGATAGTGCCTGATATTGTTTCCCCTAAGAATTATGTCTGAAGCTTTTCTAGGAATATGACTCACATAATTACCCTTTTGCATGCCTGCAAGAATTCCCACAAAAAAAAATCAGCAATACCTGTGGGTACAAAGCATATTTCACATCTCCACGTTTTCAAGCTGTGAGAAAAGCTCAGAGTTTCCACCTGTTTTCACAGCAGTAGGAGGCTTGGCCCTGGCCATCTGAAACATCCTGAGGGGCTCCAGATGCACACCATGATGTGGTCACTCAGCAGCCAGGCACTCCCCCAGCCCCAGGTTAGTGTCCCCCAGGGCACAGTGGCACAGTGTCACCTTCTGCCAGGGAATGGAGCAGCAGCGTGACTGCCAACAGGAGCAGCAGAAATGGTGGAGATCAACCCTCCTGTGCCTCTGCTGTGAGGATTAAACTGATTGGCCACTTGGGATCACAATTTTATTTTCTCACAGACAGCTTGCACCATGATCCCACTTTGAGCTTCTTACATGGACCAAACAGGAAAAAGGAACAGGTACAGAAGAGCAGGAGCTAAGATTCACCATAAACCTCCTCACTTCTGTCCCAAACAGGAAGCAAACTGCCCCCTTATCCTTGCCAACAGCATGTATTTCCAGGCTGGTCCACAGAGGAAAACATTTCTCTTTCCTCTTCAAGAAACCTCCTGTTTGGGAGATAAGGAGCAGAAAAAATATTAACATATCATTAACAATGCAAACAAAAGGCATTTAGGTGTCTGGACTAGGAGACAATGCAAGAAAGTATTTGGATAGAATCATAGAATCCCTCATGTTGGGGAAAAGACCTTTAAGAGAAAACCATCAACCCAGTACCACCACCCTCTTCACCATGAAACCATGCCCTCAGCTGACATATCTACATGATTTTCTAACACCTCCAATGATAGTGACTCCTCCACTTCCCTGGGAAGTCTATTCCAATATTCTACATCCCTTTCTGTGAAGAAATTTTTCCTACACCCAATCTAAACCTCCCCAGGTACAACTTGAGGCCATCTCCTCTCATCATATCACTTGTTACCTGTGGAAGAGACCAACACCCAAATCCTCACAACCTCCTTTCAGGCAGTTGTAGGGAATGATAAGGTGTCCTCTCAGCCTCCTTTTCCCCAGGCTAAACACCTCCCATTTCCATAAAACAAGGAACAATGCAGAAAAATCCATTCTGGTAGAAGCTGGGTCATTCTTGTGTGAATATATGGATGTTCCAATAAGTAAGATGAAGGTTTAGTACCACTGTTTGTAGGCCAAATTTATTTTCATTTGTCCATAAACCACAAGCCAAACTACAGCAAAGACACTGCTTGCCCGGAAGCTGACCAAATACATTTCTCCTGAAAGTACATCAATAATATTCCTCCAAGTCTTTTACTTTTCACTTGGCAGTAATTACTTTACTTACTCCACATTACTATTTCATCTTTGTAAAGATGCACGGAGACCCAAAATAAGCTCCTACTTCAGCACAGCACTTAAGCACATACTGAACTTAAGTACCAGTGAGTCCAGCAGGGATGTTCTCATGCTCAAATCAGCCTTGGGATCTCTGAATTCAGACAAGCACCATCAGCACTGGGAACAAGAGCACTACCTCACCTGTCCATAACAGCCCAGAAGAGTGATTCTGTCAGGCCCCATCACCAGGAGCATGGGGCAAACAACAAAACACCCTCCCACCCTCCCTGGGGAGGAAAAGGACTCCTTCTCCCACAGAAACTACTGCAGCTCTGCTGCTACACAGCAAACAGCAGGAACATTTGGCTATAACATTCAATGATGCTGTTACAAGTGCATAGGGCTGTGGGAAAGAAATGCTGAAGCATAAATGCCTAAAGGGAGTAAAGGAGCAAAGGAACTACCATAATGGATGGAAATAATTCCATACTGCCCTCCAAAAACAGGTACCACAAATAAATATGTAAAACATCCTGGCCTGGGCAGTTAAATGGCAGCCTAACTACAATGAACATCTCAGAGTTATCTCAGTGTTCAAAGGCTGGCTTCTATTTAAATCAAAAGAGGTTCTCTCTCTTTATTTTTAAAACTCTGAGCGCTGTCTGGCCGGGTTCTTCTCTGCTACACAAATGAAAAGGGAGGCCTATATTAATTAAAAAGGAAAAAAAAAGGTCAGAGACAAAACTAGTACATATATTACAATAAAAGAGCTGATAAAGAATATTCTGCATCAAAGTTCATGCCAAGCAGGAGCAAGAGCCTTGTGATGTTGACAACAGGTACTTTAAACCTCAGGTCAAGGATAGTTGCTATATGCCCTGTCAATACACTGTTAACCATGATGGATTTGGTCCAGTGACAGATAATCTATTACGCACTCATACTTCAACCCCACTAAATCAAAGACAGTTTGTCTAGCAGAACAAAATGACACAACAGAGGAGAAAGCACAGGGACAAAGTAGTAGTATTCTTTTCACCCAACATTCTCCTGTGACAGAAGGGAACCAACATATAGCAATAGGTCTAGCAAAACACAAATGCTTATGTCTCTGGCAGATGTAGAAGAGGAAAAGGAGAACATTGTAATTTAAAAATATATACTGATGAAAGAAAAGCCATAGAAGTTCTAGCAAAATGTCAGAGAGTTGCAAATAGCCTAAACATAGAGAACAAAGTAGGGACAGAAAACCTGCCCCTGGAGTCAAGCTGTGTGGGGATATTTATCTTAAACTTTGCAATGGGGGAACAGAACCAGGCTCACCACTTCTCATCACCTTCAGTACAAGGGGGGAAAACCAAATTGGATTCTCGCCAAGTATCAAATAGCATAGTTTACATGCTTTTATTGCCTGGCATAGACTTGCAGTTCCCAGCTTACTCTCCCTCCTGGTCTTTCCTTATTTAATGTGGATATCTGCCTAGAGACAAGATGTCTGAGAACAACATCTTCCTATGTGTATCCCAACACTGATGTCCTAAAGCTAAGGACTGCCTACCTACCAGTCTGCATGAAAATGGAGTGCATCCATCCTCTTTTATTATTCACCCTTAACATCCTGATGTTCCCAGCATCAGGAGCCTGTGCTGGTAAGAGGCAAAACATTTCTGTGAAACAACTGAACTCTATTATTCTGTCACCCAGACACCCTTTGCTGGTAAGAGGGACTGAAAAGAAATGGACCCATGCCATATAAAGAATTACCAGAGGATGCAAGTAGCCCAGGAAGTAGAAGACAGATGTTCTGTGCACATCCAAAGCTTGAAGCTGGACATGGAGCGCTCTGCTGCTTGGCATCCATACTCTACCCCCATCCATTTCTTTATGGATGATAAACCAGCAGCTGGTTACCCTGAGCTGGGTACGTGTGTGGCCCCCAGAGCCAGAGGGCTGTGCAGACACTGCAGGGTGTTATTAGAGCACAGCCCCAGAGCAGAAGTGTCACCATGATATTTTCTGAAAAATCCTCTTTGCCCAGCATTTTCTCCTGGGAAGCTGAGAAGCCTCAGAGAAAAAGGAAAACAATAATTAATTGATTGCTGCTCCTGTGTTTGCTGCTTTGGAATGTGGTCTGGAGACTGTTTATCCAACAGGTGAATTTTCGATCGGTTCCACGTGAATTGTTTTTCATTAATGACCAATCACCATCAGCTGTGTCGGACTCTGAGGAGTCAGTCATGAACTTTCATTCTCATTCTTGCCAAGCCTTCTGATGTATCCTTTCTCTTTCTTTAGTATAGTTTTAGTATAGCATTGTTTAATATAATATAATATCATAAAATAATAAATCAGCCTTCTGAGAACATGGAGTCAGATTCTCACCTCCCACCTGGTCCTGGGGACCCTCACAAACCCCCCACAGAAGCACTGCACAGACTCTGCAGTGACCCTGCCAGCCCAGGGCTAGAGGGATGCGCTGCTGTGGGCACCGAGGAGCTGAGCTGCCCTCTGCACACCAACCAGTGCCTTCCACAGCTGCACAAAGGCATCTGGGGCTCTGCTGAGGCACTTGATTGCTGTGCAGGGGTGTAAAGGGTTACTAAATAAAATCTCCCCCTCAGGCCTTTTCTTTTGGAGGTCTACATGGCGTGGACCAAAACTAATTTTCTCTCCTAACCGCATCTAGCAAGAAAAGCTCAGCCATACACAGAAGCTGTGGAATATTTGACAAGGACAAAAAGACTTGGAGAACAGTGAAATATTAACCTGGAGATAGTGTTCATGCCCCTCACCCTTTAATATGGGACAGAAATAAGAGGGTCAGCCCTCATCACAGAGTAAATAAATAATATTTTACATTCTATTGAGCAAGTACAGTATATATTTTCAATACAAAGTCATTTTACCAAAGCCAAGTAGCCTGCAGATATTTTTGTGTTTCCTCAGCTTTATTGTTTCCTTCCCTTAGATTATACAGACATAGATTTTTCTTTAATTAAAGTAAGTATACTACAGTTGTGTATAATTTTTCTCCTCAAGCTTTGTAAAGTGTTGTCAAAACAAAGGAAAAAAGCCCACCATAGTAGTGATGGTGACCTATTTCACTTCTGTGCAGCCAGCAGAATCAAATTTGCTTCAGCTTTAAATGCACTGCCAATTTGAAAAATTTAACACAAGCCTTTTTCCTTCTAATAATAGAGACCATTAATAAGTAACATTTACAGATTCCTTCCAGCCTTTACAGCATCTCCAATATGCAAAACCTGGTATTTTTGCAAAGGCTGAACTCCAGAAGACCTCCCAAGAGGCACATGGATCAGGCCTTCAGATCATATGAACCTGCCCTGATACCTCCAGGGGTTTAGGGAAACCATTTCAACTTAACCTGGCTGAGGAGCTGGCTCACAGCTTTAAAAGGTATTTATTTTCACACTCTGACTGACACTGCAGGCCAACTAATCTAAGTATTTATCCCATTCTGTGCATCACTGATGTAAACTTAATAATACTCCATTTATAGACAAGGAGTAAGGGAATTATGTGCTTGCTCCAGGTTGCACAAGAAGCCAAGACCAGGGCAGAAATAAAAACTTTCATTTCTGACAATAAATCCTGTATCTGACTGAGAAGCCATCCCATTCTCTACTTAAAAATAAATCACATGTAAGTGTGACCACAGAGGGGACACACATTCAGCTGGCACATGTGGGCACAGCTCTTTTCTTGACAGCACAGCTGTGCTCTGTTTCAGTAGCTTATCTGATCCAGAGTTTGTGTATGTGAAAACTGACTAAATACATGAGAAACAGAAAGCTTAAACACATGCAAGGTGTGCTTATATGGTCAGTCTAAAATTTATCTCATTACCAACAAAGTTCTCCCCCCAAAACACTTAAATTCCAACCATTTAATGCTAATTAAAGTAGTTGTTTTTAAAGCAGCCTATCTCCCCTCAAGCAGTTAAATTAGGCTTAGGAAAAGAACATCAGATGACGTACTCATTTCTTGTTACCATAAGAAGAGTGACTTCCTTGGCTGGATGATTTTTAAAGAAATCACACGGTGGTGATATAATTTCCCCCTGGTTAATAGCTCTGGTGTGCCTGAGAGGCAAAGAGAGAGAAGAAAGGTCTCATTACACTGAATACAGAGCAATTTGAGAATACCTACTGTCACCTTCAGCAAGGCAAAACAATTTAACCATATATATATATTCACATATGTTCAGTTCACTAGAAACTCTATGTCAAAGCCCGGATCACGCCTGACTCAATGGAGAGCACTCACAGGACACAAATTGCAGACTGCTTCCTATAGCAGGCTGAGAAAAAACACATTAAGAAAATGGAGTCCTTGAGTATCTTGTAAATAGAGACTGTCTGCCTGAGCAACCTGTCTTGCAATCAGCCTTTAAGCCCTAAAGGCATAAACTTGTGCTGTATTTGCTGACTGTGACAGAGCCATACCATACCCTAAATGCATCATTTTAAGAAAAGGCTCACATCAAATGTAGGGGTGGGGGGTTGGGGAAAAAACAAAAATTAAAAAAAAAATCACACACACAAAAAGGCACAGTCACTTCAAAGGAGTCTACTTCCTCCGAAAAGTAGTATTTCAGTAATACTTGATGCACAAATATTCCAACCCACAACCAGTGTCTCAGCCCACCTCTGCCCTGCAGCCTTGCTACCCCCAAAAGCAACATCTGAGAAATAAACGCGGTTGCTGTCTATTTCCCTGTATACAAAGGGGCAAATGAACTCACATTTGAAATAAACCAGAGTCATTGAAACTTTAGTGCTGCTATATATTAAGATACGAGTATATTGTTCTCTGTCCAAGAAGACTTCAACGCAGGAGACATTAAACCATAAAAGCTTTACTGCTCGGCCAGCAGAGCTGCTGCGTGCCTGCCCGTGTCCATGGCGCTCCCTGCACTTCCACAGCCCTGGGAAGCACTCCTCCAGCTCCCGAGGGAATGAAACAGCTCACCGGGGCCGGCTCCTGCCACGGGATATAGGTAATTTTAAACACGTGCCCACCTAGGAGACAAGCTGTATTTGTGCACTTGGGAACAACTCGGCTAAGTCTAGAGGGGACCTTCAAAATACAACTAACAAGCCAGGAAGAGGCCACTGAAATATATGAACTAGAGACTGGAACATATTAAGGACAAGATCGTGGAGATGTTCGCCAGCACCTAAAGGCAAAGTCCGTCCTCAGACAAACGCAGCGAATCCCCATCCCTTGGTTCATCTTTACCACGACCCACTCGTAAACTTGTAGGAGTTTGGAAAAAGTAAAGTGAGTGGCCCTGAACATAAATTGGAAACAAACTCCGTCAGGAAAGCCTCCAGTGCTCACTTCCCGCCGTTGGGTAGCGATGCCCCCCAGCCCTGTCTCGTCCCACAGCCACGTCCCTCAGGCCCGTCTCGTTCCTCAGCTACGTCCCCTGTCTCCCGTCCCTCAGCCCGGTCTCTCAGCCCTGTCCCCCGTCCTTCAGCACTGTCCCTCAGCCCTGTCTCCCGTCCTTCAGCGCTGTCCCTCGTCCTTCAGCACTGTCCCTCAGCCCGGTCTCTCAGCCCTGTCCCCGGTCCCTCAGCCCGGTCCCTCAGCCCTGTCCCTGGTCCCTCAGCACTGTCCCTCAGCCCTGTCCCCGTCTCTCAGCCCGGTCTCTCAGCCCTGTCCCCCCCCCATCCCTCAGCACTGTCCCTCAGCCCTGTCTCCCGTCCCTCAGTCCGGCCCCGGCCCCTCCGAGCGTCAGACCCGGCCCGCGGGGCCGCCGCGCCCTGCGCGCACGGGCCCGGCCCTCAGGCGCCACCTGGCGGCGCTGGGGCACCCGTCCCTCATGAGGGGCGGCCGTGCCCGGTGATCGCCGTGGATAAAGCGAGCGGCAAATGGGAATCCCGACCACCGGAGAGCGTGTCCGGGCCTTCCCGAGGGAAGGAAAAAGGCCAAAAGATGGTCTGAGATTGTTGAGTCATGCTCTGAATTAATGGGGTCAGCCCATCGCCAGGCGGTCCGACAGAACACCGTGCACCTGCAGATTTGGGCGGGATGAAAGACTGTCACTTTGCTAAAAGTGACCCTGCATCTGCCCGAGTGCTCTGGCTGCTTATAGACCCACAGCAAAGCGAGAAGTGTGGCAATAAAAGCACGATTTAAAGAGGAGAAAGGGCTGAGCTGCCCGGCTCAGCAGCATGGGAGCCGCGGAGAGCCGCGGGTGCGAGAGGATCCGGCTCTGGAACGGGGCAGGGAGAGAGAGAAGGGACAGGGACAAGGACAGGGACAGTACAGGGGTTACAAACCACAATTAACGTGATCCCCTCCTTCAGCAGCCCCAGAGCACCCACACAGCTTCTGCACTCCGAAGAGCTGCTCTGCAGAGTTGTGCTTTGTGTGTCCCAGCTCCCTCGGGCTGTAATACCAGCTGGAACACGCTCCCTACGATAGTAAAAAAAAAAAATTAATAATTAAATCTGAAGGGCTTTTTCAGTGCTGCGTCAACCTTGTGGAGGATGTGGACATACATGGCACAGCCTCCCTATTCACCACGTGGCAATTAAAAAAATAATAATACCGTGTTGCCTCCTAATTCTACCTTCTTTTTGGGTTTTAAGTGTCCACGCTCTGTGCTATCATTATATGCCACTCTGGTGTGTTTTCCATGAGGGTTTTAGATGTCACAATAAGGCAGAAATCTATAATGATCATTATTCTATATTTTAAGGACTCTGAACAAAAAGAGTCACATTGTTGGGCTGAGGGGCCCTAAGCATTCTTGGTGTTTTGTGCGTGTTGTTAGAGAGACGAAATATTAGAGTAGCAAATACTATTTCCCAACAATTATATTTTAGAATATGTACATATGCTTGTATTCTGTTGTACTTTCCTTTGATATGTATTTCAGAAATGCAATAGTGCATTTCCTGTCTTCCCAATAACAGTTGTAGCTTTTAATATGCTATAGCAAATCCCACAAGTGTTATGATCAATATAAAAGCAGCTTGAATCCTACCATGTTGGAATCCTGGATGCTGAGAATTTTAAACTTTCTGTGCTTAAAGGCACAGACCCACAAGGGAACACTGAGGTTGTGAAACAGGCTTCTAAAATTAATTGAGAGTACTGAGATTACTTGTGTGTAGTTGGTTAAAAGTGTGTAATATCACAAGGGACAAAATTTAGAATATAGAAATAAATATGAAGCAAGATAGAGGTTTTAAGGTGAAGGGAAGTTATTCTTCTTTACCTTCTTCTTCCTTCTTCTTCATGGGTTGGGTGATGTTTTGTAATTAGACAGAAAAGTCCACATTGCAAGCTTCGAGAGATCAGTTATTAAGTTTAAGGGAAAATAATCTAAGTGTCCTTTCTTAATTAAATTGTTTAGTCTTAAAAGACCTTGTAACAAGAAAGAAATAGTTTAGAAGAAATAGCCATTTTGTGCCTTACTAATGAAAAGCTGCCAACCTCATAGTTGTAAGACCGTTTTACTAATAAGAAATAATTAACACCCAAGTCCAAACACGAACTACTGTCTCGAGTACCTTCAATCTCAACCTCAAAAAACAAATACTGCCAGTCCTTTTATACTAAAAAAAAAATAAAAAAAAAAAAGATAATTTATTAACCTTTCATATCTTGGGGTCTTCCTCCTGAGCCCACTCCTGACAGAATCTCTGAAGATTGCAATGGAAGGGATAGGAAATAATCTCTGTTTATTTGTGCATCATTACCATAAGAGAAGTAACAGAAATCTCAGTAGGAATTGCTACAATTCCCCTGCCTCCTGTTGGTCCCTAGGACTGAGAGCATTCCCTTCTTCCTACATTTATTATCAGAAACAAGTTTTAATATAAACTTTAAAGCAATTGTTCTACTTTAATGAAACTACTAAAAAGATATGGGTTAATAAAAAGTGCTGTATGAACTAAAGAACACTTAGAATCTGTTATGTATAGATTTACTAAATATGATTATGTTAAGGGGCTTTTTTTTGAGAGATATAGGATCAGAAACTATATCAGAGTAGCTGGAACTATGAATCAAAGTTCTATTTCTGCTTACCTGGTAAATGAATCATTTTTTTGATTTAAGTAAGAGAAAAATCCATGGCATCTTATGGCATGGGTTGTTTCTTCCTAATTGAGATGGTGCATGAACCCAGTGTATCCAAAGGAGTCAAGAACTGCAAATAAAACTCCAGTGGAGATTCTGCCAAACAAAGAAGTTTATGTAGTAAAGAATGCATAAACCAACAATAGTACAGAAATACATGCTACATCCATGCTAGACATAGTTGTTGCTGGAATTAATAATCATGTAAATGATGAGAGATAGAAAAAGAGAATTGAATTTGGTGCCAAAGGCACCACCCACATGTAGTCTTTCTTGTTGAAAACTTTTAAAAACAAGAACTTACTATTTATAGATCCTGCAGTAATTCTAGGTGTCAGATGGTAAACATACAAAAATAGCATATTTCAAAGTATTATATTATTTCCCAATCCAAAAACCATACTGTTATTGATAATTGATACTGATATTGATTGTTTTATCCTTGAAAGCCTTGCTAATAGGAAAAAGTGCACTAGTGCATCTCTTGATTTAAATATATCTACTTCTAGAAAGAGAAGCAAAATCTGTGAAGAACATCTACAAAGGATAGGTTTCATTGTTCTTTGCCATTAGCCAGAAGTTTAGAATGTAGTACTGTAAGTTTGTGTGTCATAATATGATTAGTTAAGAAAATTTACACTGTAGAATAAGTTCATAAGACAAAATATTTAAGGATTAAGTTCAAAACATAAATATATTTGTTAGCAGTATTTTATTGATTAATAAATTCTTAAAAAATCTTGCAGCTAGGGGGTTTGTGACTTTTTAAACTATGCTATAAAGATGTGAGCTGAACTCACTCTTCTTGCTTATATAAAATATAAGAAAAAGAAACTGCATCATCAAAAATAATTCAGAGGTCTCATCCCAAATTACTGCAAAATTCCTCACAAATGTCAATAAACCTCTTGAATGTCAGGGGGTTGCAATCCTGGAATAATCAAAATTATGTGTCATTATAGAAGGTCCTGTTCTTAAAACTACTCTCATGATTTTTAAGTAGATATTTCAAAAGCCTGGGCCTCACTCTCAGTTACATTAGAATAACCCCATCAACTTCAATTATCTTAAAATAATATGGAGATCAGAGACTTATCATTGTCCACTTGCTGCTGTCTCTGTAATAGAACACTGTGGGCATCAGATTTAGCTTTTTTCTGGGGAAAATGATTTCTCTTTTATACTTTTAATAATGAGATCTAACATAGAATCAAAGTGACTTTTAAGAACATCCTATTTGTTCCTTTCTGATAATTTTTTTTCTTCCTAATATACCCTAAAAACTTTAACCAGAATCTCAAATAATGAGATCAAAACTATTTAAATTAAAATACACGTCTAGACTATTGAGTTATGCCTCCTTCAATCGTACTAAATAATACAAGCTGGAGAACCAGAGCTTCCAGCCAGGTCTTTTGTGTATTTGGAAAAGCTTTATCAAGCCTAAGTCAAAAACTGCATTAAAGTACATGAAAGTTTTTTTCCTAATGTGCATGGCACCATTTCATCTATAACCTTGCCCAGTTTCAGTCGTGGTTTGGATATCTGTGTGTTATCCCCAGTGGTGAAACTTGCCATCTGAGCATGTCCTGGATCTTCAGTCTTTGGGGTAAGGATGTATTGTGTCATGGGTTGAACATTGTTTTCTCATGATAATGGATGAGTTTGACAAAACTCGCAATGTAAGAAGGAAATACAAGGCTAGCCAATTGTGCTAAAAATATGAAATGAGTGAAGGCTGCTGAAGTGCAGCTGGGAAACGGGCTGTTACCTGGAGCCAGCTCCAGCAGGTGTACCCAGACATCCTCAGCTAGAAGGAACGTGTGTCTCAGGGTTCCACATTCTTGTGTTCAGTCATGCCTTTGCATATATCCTCCTTCACTCTGTATTTTCACACAGTAGGGAAAAGAGTTAGAGAATATTCTTCTTCATCCCTTATTTTGTCTTTTTAAAAAATTTTTTTCTTCTTTAATTTTTTTTTTTATCGGAATAATCTCTACCCAGAATTTTTTTGCTGTTTCTGTGTTTTCTTCATGAAACCTGAAATAGATGAGCCTGGTCTAACCATGACTCTGAATTTTAAATTTTTCCTTAAAACAGGGGAGCAAGTTATTTCAGGTATGGATTCAAGAGATAAAATCTAGATATTCCCCTCTGGATAACCAGTTTTGTGCAGCCTTACTTAACAGAACCCAGAGATGAACTGAAGAGAAGGGGATTTTCAGAATAATGCAGTTAATGGATCCTAGCATCTGTATGATACAGAAATCCCATTTCCGAAAAAACAGCCCTGAAAAGAAACAGATTTGTTTTCAATTACAGGATTTAAAGTCATAGTGAGGTGGACTTAACTGGAACATTTCTAATTTACCCCTGGTGAGGAACTTGCCTAGTATCCCTAATAAAATAAAAAATAACAGAAAATAAAATAAGAAAATAAAAATAATTTCGGATATGATGCAGATGATGCTGTAACATTTCTTAACTTTTCTAAGAAGGCTGTGTTTAACAAGTGAAGCTTTTTAGTCTCAGGTAAATTACATCATTCATGCTAATTTGCTTCCATTTTTCAAATCTAGAACTACAACAAGCCTGTCTTTCAGTGTATTAAACTTCATTTAGAGACAGGATATGCAAAAACACTCTCCAGAAATTCCTTGTGAGGAGATATTTGTACCACCAAAGTTTAGATACCTACTTGCAAATCTGATTTGTGCACAAAAAATACGTCTGTAAATTCCAACTAACTTATCAACTAATTACAGGATTTTTAAAAAATGAAATAACTTTTTAAATGGTTGCCAAAGACAATCTCACCTGTCCAAGGAATGAAATAATATGGTTAAAGTTTTCAGAGAAATTGGAAGAAAAACACATTTTAGTAGAATAAATGCAATAAGTTTAATACTGATTTTAAAGCTTATAGATGCTGGTCCCTCAAGATTTCATGTGAGTTATGAAATCCAATTTTATTCTCATAACTCTGTAATAAAGTTTTATAAATGTTATAAAAAAAGGTTTTTACTTAGAGTGAACAGAAATCTGAGCTATCTGGCCAAGTAATAAAATTGCATTCCTTTGTCACTAAGTGTCAGAGAAGAAGTTTTACAATACACTGCTGGAAGATGGAGCATTGGTCATATTTCAACTGATGATTATTTTGGGTAGAAAAATTTGATTTTAAAATGTTTTTAATAGCATACACACCTTAGAGAATACTTGTTCGGAATAACGTGCACATTTCAAAGAACAATTTTTTGCTGCATTTGTTAGCTTTTGTTGCTGAACATCTCAAAATTCCTTTTTTCACCCTGAATATTGCTTTTGCAACTGCAGATCAATAATTGCTTTCTCACCATATTGTCATATTGTCCCAGTCACACAAAGGAGATATTAAAAACAGCCTGGAACTGTTAAAAGGCACCCTCATTCTACCTCTTTAATTAAGAATGTTATTAAATTAATAATTGTAATTTCTTTCATATGATGAGATTTAAAGATTTCCTAGACTCTATTTTCACTCCCCCACAAAAATTGTCTTGTACTTCTATTTATACATGACTGCTATATGTATTACAATGAGATTATTCCATACTTCTAAAGTTTGTCACGATTTTCTTGTTTTAAAACCATGTTTCAATTAGTGAATAGCTTTGAAAAATACACTTTGTCTCATTCCTTCTTTTATTGCATACAAAGATGGAGAATCTTTGATTTTCCACAGTGATCACTCTAATGATCACTGGAATTACTGTTTTATAAATTACTATAATATATTTCTCAAAATTTCCCATAGTACTGCATGGTTTTGGCAGTACAAAATGGATAATGTGAATTAAGTTTAGCCTTTAGACTAATTTTCTATATATATGGAAACTCTGAAGAACTTCAATTTTCAACCAGAAAACTCTTCTCATGCCTTAATTAGAAATTAATTATAATAATTAGAAATTAATTAGAAATTAATTAAATAATTAGAAATTAAATAAATAATTAGAAATTAATTATT
>JAWMQZ010000283.1:1409565-1459827 GCA_035584835.1 Tangara arthus
AATATTTGCTGATGATCAGTTGTAACTAAAAATACTAGATTCCTTCTTTGATTTTTTGTTCAGTGGGTTTTTTATTTTTTTTTTAATTTTTATTTTTTTTGAGAAGGCATAATCACAGGATCTCATCTGAACTCTCTTGTGCTAAGACATTAATCTGCATTTCATAATGCCTCAGAGCAAACAGTGCTGGAGTGAACATAAGCTCTCCCCATCCATACTTAACTCATTCAGCTCCTCTCTGCAAACAAAGATGACATTTTTGTGTACAGCAGGCACAAAAGAAGTAGAGGGGTTCATTCTGGGAGGGTTTTTGTGTTTGCAAAGTTCCCCTACTATTTTATAAAATGAAGACAAGTCCAGCTGGGCTTCAAATACCAAGAACATGCCAAATGGTTGTTAGCCAAGGGGCAGCATCAGTCCCTCTGGGATGGGGTCAGGGGATGGAGACAAAGTGATTTAGGGTAAACTGGAGCAAATAAACTTTCCAGCTAGGATTTATTAAAATTATTCCTCATTTACTTTAATTCTGCTGTTTAATTTTCATCCTAACTTCTTTCCCAGTATTTGTAGCTGCTGCCTGCCATGCTGACTTAAGCTGGGCAAAGTCATCTGACATTACAACCGGTCTGATGGGTTCACAGTGCTGGCAACTGCCTTACCAGGACACTCCAAGTGTGGCTCTGGGTGGCATCACCTTACCCTAAGGAGGCACTCTTTCCCAGCTAAAGTGACTCCTCTCCAAGGAAAAGGCTCCTGGTGTTCCACAGCTGGGAAAGGTTCTCTTGGCTCTAGGAACAGTGCAGGGCCATGAGGAGACACAAAGTTGGCTGGGAAGGAAAGGGGAAGGGTAAGTGTGACATCTGTGGACAGCCACTTCTTTTCCCAAACAGCATTCCTGCCATGAGAGCAGGAGCAGCAGGCTCAGCTCTGCAAGTCTCCATTTTTATCCTTTTCTCTTTGTCACCTTCTTTTGAGAGGGTCACAGGAAAGGATCTTGGCATCCATGATTTGACAGCATTCAGCTTTACATATAGAGCTGAAAAATCTTCAGGATGTCCTGCTCAGCACAGGACATTTGGGCTGGCTGGGAGCAGCCCTGGGATCTCAGCTTCTCACTTGTTTAGCCTTGACTTGACTTCAGCACCTGCTCTGCAAGCACAACCAAAGCTGCCAAAGCTGGCTTTTGATAATGCTTTCCACGGCTTTCCAGGCCATGGAAAACTTGTCTAAGCGCAGGTAATGGTCATGTGTGGGTGGGTGCAAGCAGAAGAGAGTGTTCATGGCATTGTGGTGGCTCTGCACAAGCTTTTGGCCTCTAGCTTTCCTGGAAAAAAATCCTTGTCTTCTCTGAGGGCTCTGCCCTGCCTGTGTAACCTCAAAGAGCTGAGATTCATTCCTCCTGAATCCTCCAAAAGCTCAAGCCCATGAAATGAGCTGAAAATAGACTCAGGCTGCAAAACACAGTGCCAGACATGGATTCTCTCAAAGTTTGGTGTATTCAATGCTGGGAATTCGCTTCCACCCATGCCAGAGGTAACGGGATTAGCTCTGAAGCCCTGATCCCACTCCCTAACCTTCCCAGAGCTCAGGGCAGCCAGGGCTCCTGGTCTGAGCTTCAGGTCTCTGCAGCTGAAAGTGTTTAAATGGGAATGTCCATCACCCAGTGCGAATAAAAGTGAGAGTGGCCCTTTTAAAAGAGAGCGATGACTTGATCAAAATGCTGCTTTGTCATATCTGTTTCATAAAAATTTACCCCCTCCAGGCCAATCCAGCTTGATGTCAATGGTGAACGCCAAGCACAGCCTTGTCTTGGTGAGCGCCGCACAAAGCCTTAATTTCACAGCCTTCAAACAACAGTGAAAAATCACCAGGAACTTTCTCCTCGGGTCTGGGATCTCCCTAGCAACCGCAGGCCAAGCATACTGTAATTCAATTTACGCCTTGAACTCCTTCAGGAGTCTCTTCTTTAAAATCTGTCACAGTCAACGTGCCTTGGGAAACTATTATAAGTGCCTGAACCTTTGACCAGCGGAGAAAGTAAAGCGTTGGTATAAATCTCGTCAGCATGTTTGGTCTGTTTTTGTGCTGGGAGTATGGTACATTTAACATTCATCCCGCAGCCTCCACCTCTTTTCTGCTTGGGAAATGCACCCTGCATCTGTCACACTGTCTGCGCTGAAACCGGGCCGGCCATCCCTGAAAGGAGGCGTGGGGGAAATGCCTCCGCTCAGCCAGAAGAATTGCTTTATGTGGAAATGCACTGACATGGCCCTGGGCTCGTTGGGAGACAGGGGGTGTCATGGGAAAGATAAGCAGGAGTGACCTGGCAGGTTTGTGAATGTCTCAATCGGAGGCTGAAGTGGGTTGAACAAAAGAGTGAAAGCTTAGCAGGAAAACACAAATGATAATGAACTGCTTGCTGTGTTTAAATAGCCATCCCCAAATAGCTCTGCAGTGAACATTGTCAAGTTACTTGAGTCAAAGTGAGGTTTATAGGCCTGTAATTTTGGGGGTTATTTGTTCATGAGCCCTGTGTGAGCATCTTGAAAAAATTACTGCTTTTGCTGACAAATGCCATTTTTAAATTAACCATCCAATTCGATGTGTTATAAATAGGATCCTTTTCTCTCTGTTAGCTCTGTGTCTCAAGTGCGGTCAAAAAGAGAAGGGATGAGCTTTTAATGAGTAATGCTTGGTGGGAACCATGTTGGCCTTGAAATCTAGGGGCAGGTTTAGACTAGCATCCGTTGGTGGGGTGTATACTCAGGGACAAGAGGGGATTTGCTCCCTTCGGGGTGCTGAGAGCCTCCATGCAGAGCACCTAACAGGAAATGATTGCTAAAGATAATTTTCAAGTAATTACTTTAATATATTCCATATTCCAACTCAATCTAAGTATTTTGTCCCAGGAGCCACACCCTATCAGCTGGGAATAACAAGTCTGTGTACTGAGAAGGTATTTTCCAGAAGGACCAAAATTAGACATCACTTTTCCACCCTCCTCTCTCACTTGGCTGTGCAACCACATCCTAAATAAAATGACGTAGCAGGGTAACTCCAGGATGCACCTGTGCAGTGGTTATTATGGATGGCTGGTCCAAGTTGAAATTGCTGATTTCAGAGCATCAGGGAGTGGCTCCTAAGGAAGATTCTGCGCTCAGCCCACTCAGCCTCTGCTCACAGAGTGGCTTCAGCTCCAGCCCTGCTAGAGACATGGAGCAGCAGCCAGCAGTAAGAGGAGTACCTGTGTGAAATCCCACAACCCCTGAACGGGGCAGGCTTAGTGCTCACTACAGGGCTAGATTTGATCTCAGCAGTCTTTCTTCACATTGCTTAATACAACCATATTTATATTTTCACTCCTGCTGTTCACTTTGATCTCAGGGAAGCCTTGTAATGCAGGCTGGGGATGGTGTTTAGCTGGGCAGTAGCTTCATCTACCCCTAGAGAAGAACAGCCTGGAGCTTTTTCCAACACTTGGAGAAGTACTGAGATAAGGACGGTTAAAAATCAGCAAGGGTCTGAATCTGTGTCTGCAGCTGAGTAGAGACTTGGCATCATTTTATGGCTGGAAGAACCTACTCTGTCTCCAGTAAGGCTTACAGGGATTTGGCATTGCAAAGTGGCTGCTGAAGGGCAGACAGGGCTGTGGAGAAATGGCCAGGCAACATGCAAAGCCATGGAGCTGGGCACTGCACTGGCAGTGCAGCAAAGCTGGAGCAAATGCCAGCAAATCTGAGTTGAGTTTTACCTTTCCCCCGGCATTTCTGCTTTTCCCACGCAGTTGTGCTCATTGGCCGTGTGGGTCTGAGTCACAACCCTTGTCTGTGTTCCTGTGTGCACTGGCTGGTACAGGGAGGACTTAGGTGTAATAACACCCTGTCACTATTCATTACAAACACAAAATTGCAGCTGGAAACCCACGGGTTCCCACGAAAGCAAGGCTGTCTTTCATCTTCTTGTCTCTGCTTTAAATCATTCCTCACTGTTCAGGCAAACTGAACAAACAGGTGGGGGAAAAAAGCATGTATTACTAATTAACTAGAGATCATTGTTGTACACCAAACAATAATATCAAAACTCATCCATTACAGTGGAGGGGGACTGTTTATAGAGGCATTGATGAGTAAAACATTAGCAGCATATCTTTAACTGTTTCGTGTCCCTAGGAAAAGTTAAAAATACTTTAATACTGGGGTAGATTTCATTCTCAGAGAGGTGTAAAAGTGGGTTACTACATCGTGGTTAAAATTGGGCACCCAATTGTCTAAGATAAGTCAAGATAAGTCTGCCAGGATGGCCATCCCCACCCCACAGGTCACTCTCAGAGGCTCTGTGGTAGCCAGCTGGGGCACTGGGGATGCCTGGATGCTTCAGACCAAAACCCGAAGCATTTGCAAGAGCAGGGAAGAAGATTATAGTAACTGCTTTGCACTAGTGGCATGTTGCTGGCTCTACATCAAGAGAAAAAAAATTAAATATAATTTATCTTTCTCTGAAGAGTTCACTAGCCAAGTTTTGAGGGAGTTATCTTTTTTGCATCTCCTGTTCGCTTGACTGTATAAATACAATACCTGCTTGAGAAAGGAACAACAGTGCTCCTTTCAGCCTTGCAGGATTTCAACTCACAGCAAGTTTATCTGACATCTCTCATGATTACCTGTGAACTTATCTCGAGCAAGAGAGAGGGGTGGAGAGAGGGCAGGAGTGAAGAAGATAAGCACCTAACAAAAGATGTTTGTCTCTCTCTCTGGATGCTGGCTTGAACCAGCCCAGTCTGTCAGGTACTGAAATACGAAGTAGCACGTGAATTTTGCAACAGGGAGTAGGAGGAGAACCTGGAATATAAACTCATTTTAGACACCAAATATGTCTTACTGTTATTTTTCTTCCCTGACAAATTGTATGGCTAATTCCATGCACTCAGTGGGGAAAGTGCTGTTAGCAGGTAAGAGCTTGCTTTAAAGAGCAGTAGAAGATTCCCAATGATTACAAGTGTGGGCCAGAGGAAAACTGATTCCATTTCCAGCTGAGTCCTGAAGCTTGAAGACTTGAGGATGCAAGGCTGAGGTTTTCCTGTCGGGCCTGAGGGAACCTGTGATCAACTTTAGACCACGATCCAATCCCCAGTGAATGTAATGAGAAAGGGGTTGTCCACCTGAGTGGTTTGAGGAGAGATCCAGGCATTTTTGCCCAGTCTCCACCACCTATGAAGCAGTGGACATCAACTGAAGTGATGCCACAAATGCAGTTCTCACCACCACGAGATGTTATACCAAAAGTATGATCTTATTCAAAAGTGTTTAGACAGAAGTCCAAAGGACAATTTCTTCAGGAGCTAGTTAACATACAGATACAAAAAAATCTTCAGGAGAGCAGGAGATCCCTGAGCTTCAGGCAAGTGCCACAGGAGGTGTCATGCTCACCTGCCTCAGGCTTCATCTCTGGATATCTGCTCCTGACCAACTCTAAAGGACACCAGGAGAGCTGCCCGCTTCTTCTATCCCCATTCTTACAGAATCCAAAATAGAAGCAGAAAACTTCTTGCGAAATTGCCCATAATTTTTCAGTTGAAAAGAAGAATAACTTTAATGAAAAGGAGCACAATGTTCAGTCCTGGCTTTATGCCTGAAAGATAGCTGTTTTCTGGATACTCTCTGCTGTGTTGTCTCACATTACTCAGGGGCTTCCCCCTGCTGTAGACAAGAAGCTGTTCCAGAATAACCCTGAAGCAAGAGTTGTTCCTGAAATAACTGTCCCTGAGTAACTCCATGTGTGGACATTTTATTCCCAGTTACCAGGATCTTCTGTTGGTGGATTAGCCTAAAATATCTTTCTTTTTACCAAATAAGAGTCTTCATCTATGGGTTATTCAATAACTATTGCTCTCTTGAATTTACATCACCTTTAACATGACAAATCTTTCAAGTGAAAAGGGGCCCGAGGACACAAGTTTATGTGCTAACTGCTGGCACATGCTGATTATTCATCATTTCACAACATTAATAAAGTTTTAGCACACAAATGGCTTTTTCTGGAGTCACTAAAAGTGCTTTGAGAAATCACAGTGGAGTAAGCAGCCTTATTTTCATTGCACAACCAGGAAAAACTGAGGAACAAACACAATGGGCATGATATTCTAAAATGATAAGCAATCTGAGATGTTCCATTTTGATCAAAACTTAAGTGAAGAGCAAGAAGAGACTGAACTTAAGATAATGGTGAACATCTGAACTTGGGAAACAGACCTTCTAAAAGGTCCTATATTTGTACCCAAGACTGGATACAACAAAACTTTCTTGTCAGTCCTGAAGATGTTGGCTCTGATATTATTAATATCATTATTGATACATGCCAACAGTGACTTGGGGGTTCTCATTCCTTACACACTTTTCAAACGTATGGCAGAGTGGTGCCTGACCCCAAAAGCTTGTTCTTCAGACAGCAACACATAATCACTGGAGAGACACTGGGCAGAAACCGAGGCAAAGGAAAATCAGGTTTGTCCATTTCTGAGATGCTCAGGGAGGTGGCAGAGTGCTGCCTGCTCAGCTGCTCTTGGGCTGGATTTTCTCATCTGCTTTAGACAAGAGGAAGGAGCTGGTGGAAAAACAAGAGCAGACTTTGCAGTCATTTGGTGGGAACTCTTCATTTTCCCCATTTGGCAGTGAAACTGTCTGAAAAGCACTTCTTGGAAAGCATGGGTCTGGCCTCATCTCCCCCACCTGCCTAGCAACTTCAGGCAAGGTTTGGGAAGCAGCACCAAGCCATTTTCTTTCTCTCTCAGCCATTTCCCCTTCTCCCAGGCCACAGTCAGCATTGAAGTTTGTCTCTTTCCCCCTCTCTTTCTTCTGTTGCAACGCCAGTGGTGTCTCCTGGCACTTTCTGAGGTGAAGTCAGATTTTGGCACCATCTCTTCAGCTGTGATGAAAGTTACAGCAGGGAGGATAAGTGGAATTTGATAACAAAAGGCCTCGAGAGGCCTTTTCATCTTTGAACCATTGGCAGTGCCAATAAAGTCCTGTTTCTATCTCAGCATCAACATTCACAATTGTGCAAAGTAATAAAATGGGAGATAAACAAAGAAGAATTACTGCAGTGAATCTGTAAATTATTTTTCTTTTACTAGATTCCAACAAATTGCTTAAAACACTTCTTAAACTGCCTTTATTTTCAGGAATGTAAATACTATGAAGGACACATTGTACAGTGGCTGGCATGTCAGGAGTACCAAAGACAGAGTCATAATCCTCCCCCTCATTCTTCCTGGCTAAATATTCTTATGTGGTCAGAGTGACCTACTGTGTAGTCCTGTCAATTTCTAAGTGGTTTGAGATAAGTGTCCCTTGATCAAAATGGAAAGTTTGTGGAAATTTTCTGAGAAATAAGCATTTTGAAAAACCATCGACAGCTGGCAATGAAGAAAATACGCTCTCCTCCCCTGCCCATGCTGAAATTCTATGCTCAAATGTAAATATAATTTGAGCACAAAGCAGTAAATTTTTTGACCAGCAATCTAAATAGTGGCTAAAGAGGGAAAAAAAATCAGACTGAACTCTACTGACCCCTGTGTGTATGTATTTGACAATATAGCATCTCTAGCCAAGGTTTAAAAATGGTGCACTCTTGCATCAGGGGGTAGACTGGACCTTATTTCTAAACTGTGCTGCAGTATTAGACAGGCTCATTTATCTTTTGTTTCTTCAGTTGGGTTTCACAGAAATAAAGGGGATGCCTTTGCCAAAGCACATTTTTCAGACTGAATAATGATGAAAAAGATGTGGTGTTCTGTTTGCCAAAGTACAGTATTCTGCACTAATGCACAGAGGCCTCCTGTGATGGGAATGTCCAAACTGGGAGGACCTGGGTGAGGTACAGTGAGTGGTGGGACTGCTTCAGAGGAACTCAAAAGGTTCATCACCAACTGAGAGAGAAGAGGCACTGGGCTGGCAGCAGCCTCATTTTGCTCTTCAGATGAGGCCTTTTTCTTCTGCCCCACACTGGGGTGGTAGGGCACAGCCCCCCATGTCACAGGCTGTGAGGATGGAGGTACAACTGTGATTGCTGGGAAAGCCTTCTTCAGAAACGAAATTAGAAATGTAACTTTGGATTGGGACATAAATGTTTTTGCTTGGTTATATTTTGGTTTTAGTCCATATCCTTCTTAGAATCTGCTAAAGATTATGTTGATTGGTTTGGGTTTTTTTTTTTAATAATACAAGAATCCAAGAGGGAGAAGAAATTCTGCATGGAATATAGATTTCTCTGTGGTGCTGATAGTGATAATGGTCTCTCCATATCCTTCTTAGAATCATAGAATCACAGAATGATTTGGGTGTGAAGGGACCTTAAAGATCACCTGGTTCAAATTCCCTCTGCTATGGGCACTTTCACCAGACCAGGTTGTTCAGGACCCTGTCCAACCTGGCCTTGAACACTTCCAGAGATGGAGCAGCCCCAGCTTCTCTGCGCAATTTGTTCTAGAGCTTCACCACACTCTGAATAAAGAATTCCTTCTTAACATCTAATACTCATCTAATTCTTCAACAGCCCTATTCTGACAGCCTGGGAGAGATTGGAAGTTTCTCCACATTGACTTTTCCATTCTGTTCCTGCAAACCTCCCACCTATTTCCAGAGGGAGAAGTCAATGGGTCAGATAATTCCTCAGCACGGACATTGCCGTGGTGTCCTCTTGGTGATGCCTAAAGCATTTGTCATGAATTTCTAGCAAAATTTGTGATAAATGCTTTCTCAGCCACTTCTGGTGACGTGTCATCCACTGGCCTTTTGTGTTTGGTCATTTCCAGAAAAACAGAAGCTTTGCAGGACCGTGCCCTGGCCTCCTCTGTGATGTATTTACCATCTCAGAAAGAGTGAAGAAAACTTCACAAAGTTACTTCATAATTTTAGTTCACAGTTGTTTTGCCACTGAAGGGTAAGTCATATCTCATCATTATTCCAGATACAACCAAATTCTGGCATCTGTTAATAGAAGTATATTGTATGTGGACTGAACTTGGTCTGGAATATACAAAGTTGCTCTACTGCTAAAGATTGTGTTGATTGTTTAGAGGTTTTTTCTAATAACACAAGAATCCAAGAGGGAGAAGAAATTGTACACTGAGTATAGACTTCCCTGTGGTACTGATAGTGATAATGGTCTCTCCATTTCTTAGCACTCTCCAGCAAAAGGACAGGTTCAGTGACTGGTATATTTTGCCTTCCAGTCTTCTTGGGCATCACGTTTCTTTGCAGAAGTCTCTGACATGAGTAATACACACAATAGGGTGACATCAGCCCAGGTCTGAGGGGGGAAATGCTCTCAGGACTTCCTTGTTTATAAGACAGGCCATAAGCCAACTTTCACCCTGCTCTACATCAAATTCAAGGTTAGGTGACGTAATGTAGGTCAGGATTCAGCTGTGTAAAATCTGAGAGAGGACAGAAAAGACCGTGCTGGCTTCCAAATGCCTTAATAAGGGCATCTTCCTTTAAAGAGAGGGTTAGTTTGAAGTAACTTCTCTTATGCTAACAGTTATGACTAGGCAACTGTAAGCACTTAAATCAAGTGGGATTTTCTATCCAAGGCACTGCTAAAGTCCACAGTTTCCAACTGCCTAATCTAGTAGCCCATGCCTGTTCAGGAGTACCATTTGTTAGGGGAAGAAGATTTGAAGTGGAGAGCTGTATATAAATGGCTTTAGTCAGAAAAAACAGCCCAAATAGTTCATGGTATCTTAATGTGAAACTTTAAATTGCAAAAATCCCTGTGCTTTAAAAAAGGGGGGAAAAAATTAAAATCTTTGATTCATCAAGACCTGCAAAATTTCATATTTTCTGCAATTATCTGAGGAGCTTCAGAAAGAAGACTTCATGCATGCAGTGCACACACAGTCCTACACAAAAGCACATGGAATATATCTCCAGTTACAGGTGTTTCAAACTGGGGCCAAGTCACCAAACACCACAGAACCCTTCACAGGAAGGGAGCTTGAAATGCTTCTTCTGCATTACTCTTGCACATCCAGGCTTTATAATAATTTATAGAATTTTCAGAGTTGAAAAAGATTTTTAAGGTCATTGAGTCCAACCATGAAACCAGCACTGTCAAATCCACCCCTAAATCATGTCCTCAATGCCACATCTGCACATTTTTTGAACACTTTCAGGAATGGTGTTTCTATCATTTCTGTGGGAAGCCTGGTCCAATGCTTGTTCCTGTTTCAGTGAATAAATTTTTCCTAATATCCAATCTAAACCTGGCAGTGCCAGTCTGATGCGTCTGGAAAGCCAAGGGTTGGTATTGTTTAGGATTGACCAAATTTAGTACTTTCACAAAAAATCCGTGTTTGCACTGCAGCTTTGCTTGTGGTTGCCAACAGAAGGCAATAAGTAAAATAAAGGAGTACAGGAAAAGAATCCAGGGAAGGATGCTGGTTGGTAGAGCTGGCACTTGCCCTTCATTTTCCCCCTGGGACAGATGTAGGTGTATTGGCAAATGTTATTTCAATTAACACAAAATACTCCCAGCCTGGATTTGATGTGTTACACCACAGCCTGGCCACAAAAGGAGCATTGATTAGGGGGCTGGTTTCACAGCCCTGTTGCAGGACAATATTAGTGGGTTTGAGGAGAGATTTGCCCTGACACCTTTTGTCTGTAGCTTGCAGACACCATTGTCCGTGGTGCATAATCTGATTTAGCTTAATCCAGCCCTAATGGGAACTCCCACCTAGGAGCTGGGGGAACAGGAGATATTGCAAGATTTCCAACAGGTCATGGTGGTCTTTTTTGTTTTCATTGTTTGCTACTTAAATAAGAGAAAGAAACCCAACCTGAGCTCCCCCCCGGAGCAGATGGAGAGAGGAAGGCATCTCCAGAAGGTAGTGAGCTGATCTCCCATCTGAAACAGGTCTGAGAATTTAACCTGGTGACTCCTTGTGTTTTTTGTGTGTGCATGTTTGTGTGCTATTCTTTTGGACCACAGAAAAGAACACTATGAAAATCTGAACTAAAGGATCTTTGCAAAGACCATTCAACCTCCATGGAAAATCCATTCGTCAGGACACTGAGGTTTACACCAGACTTGAAGCACTGAAATTGCCCCTAAAAATCCAGCACATACTACAGGACTTTGCTGAATTGGGACCTTCCAGAGTAGAGAGATGAAGGATTTCTTTGCAGTCTTAATTGCTTGTTTCAATCCTATTCAGCCTCTCTCCTTGTTTTGTCCTTGACAGAAGAACGCAATCTCTAAAGCTCCCTTTTATCTCCTTGCTCTGTAAATGATTTTGTCATAAGAGATGCCTACTTTTTAAATGAATTTTAAAAAACACAACAGATTACATTTAGTACTGTTTACTAATCATGCTGATTCTGAGAAAAGTATGGATAAAGAAATTTGTGCAAATCCAAACCCTGGATAGCACTGGAGATTTTTAACCCAGGACTGCTCACTGTTGGAGTAAATAAAGAAGTGAACACATGTTACATTAAAACTAATTTCAGAAGTAAAAGTAAATTTTCTCTCTGTGGAAACAGTTTTTCTTAGATATTTTGTTTATATGTCCAAATGCTAATAATTTGTTCTCTGTTTTTATCCCACTCCTCCCCCTGCCCCTGTTAATGCGTCAGGTTTCCTTATCAGTGATAATGTCCCTGTGCCTTTCAGCTACAGTCACACACCCCTGAGGATAGTCCCAGATGAGGCTGAGACAGAAGATTGATAAAGGAATTGAGTAAAATACCACTTTTTCTTCTGACAGTGCATTCCCTGAGAGAAAGTGAAAAGCTTTTTCCCTGGGAGCATCTCAGGTTTGTAGCTGTCCCCTACATAGTCAAAGAAGGAAAGAAAGTGCTTCCTCTAAAGCTTTAGGGGATGATCCAGTTTTGTGATCTCCCCAGCCCCTACCCCCACCAGCTCAGTTTGAGCCAAAGCAGAAGAGGAGGAAGGTATTTGGCATCCTCACTTCTCTCCAGGAGCCCCTCTGCTTGGCTCCGTGGCGTCCTTTTGCTCAACACCTAGCAGAAAGTGATAACAACAACAAAACAAACTTTCAGCAGCTCCAATTAAAAGAAAAAAGACTCCACTGTTTCCTCTCTCAGAAGCACAGAGAGCTAGAATGTCAGCCAGCTATCAGCAATACCTGGAAAACATTGTGTTGTCTGCCAGCAGAGCTGATGAGGGTTTTTTATTTTAGTGGTTGTGCTCTGAAAGATCTACTTGTTAGGTACATTGTACACCATGGGAATGAGGTGTGGGGTAGTTTTGGCCCTGACTCTCTGGTTTAAGTTTTTTGAGGATTTTTCCACATATCTCCAAGGGGAGGAACAAGGCCGTCAGAGATCTGAAGGGTTGTGTCTGCTGTTCCCATCACTCCTGTGTTACACACATCTGTGTTTCACCATGTGATTAAATCAAGTGTTTGGTGCCAGCACAGTAGCTGCAGCAGAAAGAGGTGCAGAGATTAATACACCACGTACTCAGAGAGAGCTCAACAGCAAAGACGCAACCAGTAAAGGGCAGCACTGTGTCCTGTGCCCCCATGGAGTGGGAATTTGGGCTGGGTAAAGTGTTCTGGGCTTTTAGAAGAGAGCAGAGCATTGCTAGGGATGAATAGCTGTTCTAGAAAATCCAGTCTCCTGCTGTAAACCTGCTCACTGCAGAAGAGCTGGAAGCTGTACAATGAATCTGGCTGCAGGGCTGCAGGCTCCAAATTTTGATAGTTACTGGAAAATGGTTTTTTCCCCCCAGCCTGAAACATGAAAAAAAAAAAAGCAAAATGCTGCATTATCCACATGGGTACTGATGAATCATGTCCTTTTGACTTCCTATCATACACACTGGTTGCCCACCTGCCCAGGTAACTTGGGCAGTGTTGAGCACCTTGAAGAATGTCCTGGGACTAAGATGTTCCTTCATTAAAGGAATTTTTTTTCCAACAGTACTTTCTTCCCTTAGAAAAATCTGCACACAACTCGCTGACTGTGCAAGCCCAGACTTTGGTGCCATAATTTCTATTGTACCCATTTGCTACATCCTGAGTCACAGAGTTGGTAGGCAAACCATCATAAATTCTCAAACGCACAGGAAACCCTGCATTAAGGGTGAGAGGTGGTCAGGATGTCATCTGTCCCTTCAGGGAAATGTTTGCCATCTGCCCTGTCCCTTCCAACAGGGCAATGTGGGTTTCTGCCCGTGGTGGTTCAGTGCAGACCCACAAATGCATCTCTACAGGAAGAGCATCTCCATCCATGTCTGTTTCTGAAGTCTCATGAGCATTGATGGTCCCAAAGCACATGGCACATTATTTTGTGAGGAATTGCTGCTCTCCCATACAATCAAACCTTTGTCCATTAGACTGATGCTCTCGGCAATGAACTTGCACAGTTCAGAGATTAGAAAAGTGTCTATTTCTTGTGGGATGCTTCTGCTAGCAGGACTTTGTGAGACAAAGCTGCTGCTTGACACATAATTTGAAAATTTATTATTTTGACTTACCCAGAAAGAACCCCTTTTCTCTGACCCAATTTGACTTTCTTCAGAAGTTGCTTCTTCTGAAATTTTTTAGAAATGCTTTCTTTTTTCCCTTGGGTCTCCTAACAAATATGAAAGCACTGCTGTTTTCATTAGTATTTTCCAGAGGAAAGTTTAGGTTTTTCTCAATAAAGGGTGAGTTTTTC
The DNA here is from genome assembly GCA_035584835.1 of Tangara arthus. Classification (NCBI taxonomy): domain Eukaryota; kingdom Metazoa; phylum Chordata; class Aves; order Passeriformes; family Thraupidae; genus Tangara; species Tangara arthus. The sequence goes on from JAWMQZ010000283.1 coordinate 1,423,251, forward strand.
TGCTGTTGAAAGCTGGGGGTTTTTATCTTTTTTCCTTTTATTTTCTTTTTAAGTTAGAAATGTTAATGTGCGGCACTGCAGGAATTGCCATTTAAGTGCCTTGTACTTACATTTGCCTCAACTGACCACACTTGCTCAGATCCTCTTTCCTATGACACACCACAGCCTTCTCTCATCATGTGAAAAACCAGTTGTGTTCTGGGAGATAATACTTGGCCAAGCCCATAAAAGAAAATGGGAATATAAAGGCATCTGAAACTTCCACCATTTGTTGTGGAAAGCAAGCTGAATCTAAGCATTTTATTTTCAAAGTAAGTATTTGAATTATGAAGGAACACTTGGCATTTTCCTCAAATAAGTAGAACTTTCACAAATAAATTAATTCTGAAAAAGAAAAAAAATGACCTCTCACCCCAAAATTCCTGACAGCTAATTTTCACTGGTAAACATCTTTTGTGGAAAGTTTTGATGTTCTCCATATTTGTGTACTTAAAACTACATTTGTGCTAATGTGGCTTTGCTGATCAGAACCTCAAAATTTTGCATGTTTCAGAATTTATTTTATATATTTATTCCCAGCCAAACCATACCATATAAAAGCTGGCTTATTACTAGTAATATCAAAAAAACTGGCTAACAAGAAATCTTGGATACTGCACACATACTGATGGTCTTTATAGAATAAATACTCTGTGCTCTGATGTGGCAAATGAGGTCATTTGAGTGCACTAACTCTGATCTTCCTCTCCCTGTTCTGCTTGAAAGAGATTTGAATGTGAAAAGGTTTTGGCACTCCAGGCTCCAGGGTTTGGAACAGCTTTCAAAATTGGAGACTTAAAGGTCACTTTTCTCTGAAGAAGTGAGGGACCCAACCCCAAAACCAACCATCAAAGAAACGCTTAAGTAAAAAGTTGTTTTCAAAATCACGTTGAAGAGGCCAGAGATGGAGCTGTTCCCCATAAACATGTGAGGCCTCTGTGTTGAGTATATATTGTTTTATCCCTGCAGCCTGACCCTGTCTCTCAGATAAGGAGAAGCAGTAAAACAGGGAGGATGTGGTTGCTGTCGCGGAAGTTGGAAAACAAATTCAAACTTAGGAGGCTTGTTTTTCCTCCCCTAAAATTAAAACCAGTACTCCTGTTAGCTTCCTAAACTCCATCCAAATTTAGCTGATGCTCTGACAGGGAAAAAACAGGATTTCATAAGTTATTTCACATTTAACAGTGGTAACAACTGTCTGAGAGATGTGGGCAAAGGCATAGGAGGGTCAGGCACACTCATGCTGCCTTTTCCCCTGCCCATGATGAATCAGGGGATGTGTTTGACCCAGAAAAACTGTAAGGCACTGCTAGCCATGGGCACCTTGAAACAAGGGCCATGGTAAAATCCTGCTGGCCAGGGGTCTGCCTGGGCCAGCCAAAAACTGTGCTAGTGGTCGTGGTGTGGTGCCACCTCTGTGCTACTCAGGGAGACAAAGTGCTTAATTCTGGGCTGGAGGGAGATACCTGATAGGGGCTGAAATCCACAGCAGATGCTTTTTGAGGGGACTGAGCATGTCCTTTTCCACCCCAGCAGAAGTAGGAGGATGTGTTCCCTACCAGGAGACCTCACCCCTCACTTTACATATAACAGCCTGGTGCTTCCCATAGATTTGGATTCAGATTCAAATCCCTCTTCTGGCAGATGCAGAGAAGGATTTGTGCTGTGCTTTCCTACCTGTCTGTGACCAAGCAAGTTTGGGGCATTCTTGTCTCTCTTCTCTAGCTGTGCTCCATCAGGTTTAGCAGGACACATTCAGAAAATAACTCCCAGGTTAGAAGCCCTTGTTCCCCAGTCCAGCACCAGCAACCACGGCCATGTCCCATGCATTCTAGAAGTGTTTTTGGAGACTCAGCTCCTACACATCCTCCTTCACCTACCACAACTCAGCTCTGGGACTCAGCTCCATGCCCCCAACTCTGACTTGCTGAGGCCAACCCTTTAAGAACAACATGTAGAGCCTGAATAGAGAGGTCTGATCAACACATTAAATGACAAAAGTTTTTAAAAATACCGATCTGTTTGATACATATTGTAAATGTTGCTGTTTTCCTATTCAAGCAACCGTGCTGCATTTACTTGAACTTTTTGAGCCTGCAGGAGTATCTCAGTCAAGTTTTTGGGAATACTGAATTGTTTGACAGGCTTTCAGCCACAGCTAGGGAGAGGTACTTTAGATGACAGCTCTTTGAGAGGGAATCACTGCTATAGCGAGGAAAATGTTTCTGAAGCCCCCAAACTGCCTTTTCCATCATTCACCAGCCTGCACCCCATTTGGGTGGGCTGACAGCAAATCACTGTGCTCAAGCTGACAGCACATTGAGCTGGTTTTAAATTTCCTGCTCTCTAAACCATGCTGCAAACTGAATCAAAACACTTTCATTAGAGGGATGAAAATAAATCCCACCAAAGCTGGATTTTATCATGTGGATCTATCAGAGATGAGCAGACTGGGTTGTGTGGGGTTCAAGGATGTGGCCATCAGTGCCTAGAGCCAAATGGGAAACTGTGGAGAATCTCTGCCACATGCCCACAGCAAGCAGTGCCACCACCTAGGAGGACAAACCTGGCACACTGTCACTCGTCCTTTGGTTTTTGGGAAGCTTTGATTTCCATCAGTGGAATTTGCGGCTGGCAGCATCATAAAACCATCTTTGAATTATGCTGAATTTCCAGAGCTAAAGCAATATTTTGGTGGCATTTCTACTTGTGATCAGTATCCAAGCACAAGTGTAAGCCTTGCAGCACATGTTTGAGGAGGCGGGTGGGCTCTTCAGGCATGTCCTCACACTGGGACTAGCACAAGCCCCAGCTCAGGAGCTGCTCCCAACCTTTTCCTTTTCCCTACTGAGAGCACAGTCCTGGTTAGGCTGGGACAAGCTGCCCCAGCAGGATGCATTGCCTCGAGTATTTCTTTTGCTTTCACTTAACAATCTGCCACCACTCCCAGCAAGATTTGGACAGCATTTCTCAGCTCCTAATAACTCTTTCATGCCTTCCCCAGCCTCCATGCCTACACCCAGGAGAATAGCCCCAGCTTGCTGGAGCTAACTCCCCCAGAGCAGTGTGGACATGCACTGCAGCATGTCAGGAGAAACAACCACTGAATTTTGGGTTTGCAGCCCTGGGCTAATGTTAGGCCTGATCTGACCAACATCCTAGGTGGAGATGTTCATATCTGGACAATGTTTTCTGTGAGGAAGTTGAAGATGTGTTTAGCAGAGCACAGCCCTCTTTATTATGCAAGCACTGTCTGTTTGCAAAAACAATTTCAAGATACAGCATAATGTACATAAGTCACTGACTGTATTCTTAGCTACAACAGCAAAAATGCACAAGCATGTAGGCACAAATGTACACAAATGCATATTATTATGATTTACAGCTGTCAGAGCAGTTCCTGTCACCGAAAGAGCTAAACTTAATTACCAATCTGGAATGAATCTTGATCTTAAAATAAAAAAAAAAAAAAAAACAAGCAACCTAAGTGTATGCACATTCTTTCACTGTAAATAGCTTCCCAAGAATAGAGGGCCAAATCCTCACTTGGTGTAGGCTGGTGTTGAATTTTGACAGCTAAATCCAGAAAAGCTGGCTTCTCTGATGGGTGCTAGCTACAGATCTGATTCTGTATATTTTCTAATCTTTTCATCAGGAGACCATTCAAATCCTGTAAGAATATCATGAGGATGTTTATTAATGGCCATCTGCATCCTCCAGCGCTATTTGCCTTGGCATCTAGATGGGGCTGAGGAGGTCTGGGTTTTATTCCTGTCTGAACCTCTAATTCAGTGTGACCTTGAGCATGTCCTTCATCACCTCTCTCACTGTTGGTCACAGCATTCAGACCAGAGAAATTGAATTTCAGCTGACCAGATAGAGCAGAAAATGCCTTCAATCACTGCACAAACACAGGACTGTGTGTAATCTGCCTCTGAGTGCAGACTTCTGCCCAATGCCTCCAAGTGCTTCCCCTGTGCATTCCCTCTCACTGGCACCCCCATTTGTCGCTGTGGTGGTGATTTCTTGGCTGCACAAGGCAGTGTCTCCTGCAGGCTGCAGAGATGATTCTGTGTGTCTCCTGGAAATGTTCTGTACACAACTGGCCATACCCCAGAGGCACTTTGCACCCCCTTTTACAGACTGTGAGCCCTTGGCCAGGGCAGTCCTCCCCGTGTGTTTGTATAAGACTTCATGCACGGAGGTTCTGCCTCAGTTGGGGCCTCAAAAACACGGCAGTAAAACCAGCTATAAATAACAGCCCAAGACAGGGTGTTAAACCCACTGATGGCATCTGAGTCATCACTTCGGCCTCTTGATGGCATGACCTTGGAGGTAGGCTGTTAAGTCTGTAAAAAACGCTTAGAAAAATATATAAAAAAAAAAGGTCTCTCAAGTCCAGTGTCTTGCTCCAGTGATAGCAAAAAGGGTAACAGGAGACTGTTGTTCTAGCTCCGTGCTGCCTTTTCAGATCTTGTTTTTGTTTTCCTGCAAGGAGCAGGACTTTATTGGCTTGTTTCTGGGCGCACACATGAAGCCTTTCATCAGTGCATGTTTCACTAACAGGCCCCTGGATATCAGGAACATTGACACATTCATACAATGTCCCACTCCGTGATTTGCAGCGCTCCTACGGCTCCACACTATTAATGAATGAGTGACTCTTTTCATTACCTTGCCATAGATCAAGTGTTGGCCTCTGATTTTGACAGATGATTCAAATACATCTGGTTTTCCTAACTTGAGACCGCTCAGCTCCTCCAGCTAGTGCTAAATGATGTTGTTTGCTAGAGAAGAATAAACTATTTTGGAGGGAAGTACAAAAGGCACTTTGACTGCAGCACGGGCTGGGAGAGAACATGGCTGTGCCTGAAAAGTGAGTCTCAATGGGGAAAAAATCTACTTGAGTGAATTTTTTTCTGGGATTGTTGAGATTTTGTTGGGGAACAAGCAGCTTTGCATGAAGAAAGTCAACAACGGTCCCATTTATAACCTGTGAGGGCCATGAAAGTTTCATTTTCTGTGCACAGTGAAAGATCCCTCTATCTGTAGGGATTCCCCTTGACATTATGTGACAAATGCACCCCAGTGTGATGCCAGCAGCCGCATTTTTCTTTGGTTTCTGACACGCCACATCCTAAATTTAATTGCTCTAATTTGTTAACATTATTTTATACTTGACAAGTATCCTTTCTAAGGTTCTCACTGAGCCATGGCAGCTCACTCGCCACCTTAATGCCTTTGCAAAACTAAGAGACCCCTGTTAAGTCTGCTCTGGTGCAGCAGACTGCTGTGCCCACTTGGACAAGCATATGTATTTGCTTAAAATAGGAATAGGATAAAATTCAGGAACAAACTCAAAGAGGAACAAACACCTTTTGCTTCCTCAAGAGGAGCCCCAGCCACAGAGTGCAGAGGTGTGGTGCTGCACTGTGTCTGACTCATTACTGCAATGCAGTTTAAATACTTTGCCCACACTGGAGCAGTTGTATTCAAAAGAATTGAAATAGGCCCTTGTCCCTCCACATAGCCTGGGGAAGCAGGAGTGCTCCCAGAGAAGAAAAAAGGAATGTTTGCACTCTCTAAGTCAAAGGACTGTGGGTGTCTCAACTGCTGGAAAAGAGTTCAGGTGTTGGACAAAGGATTGGCAGCAAGAGGGATGGGTGGCCATCCAAAGGATGTGTTCCCAGCTGTGCTTTGGGAGTCTGATTTGATGGGCACCAGGAGGATGAGGTTCTGCACACCAGGAGGCACAGCTCCATCTCCCTTTGCTGAGCTAGTCTGGCACCCAGGGCCAGCTCTGGAATGGGCACGGAACTGAGAAGGGTGCTGAGATTACCAAAAAGTGGCAAATCCTAAAGCTGCACTTGGAGCATTCATTATCTTCTGCTTCAACCCCTCCCTCCTCCAGCAGCACCCCCAGCTCACTGTTCCAGCACCTCTGGGCCCTGCCAAGGCTCCACCAGTGACATTCCTGTGTGGATACCTCCAGCTGATTTTTGGCCTCAAGGCCTGTGTATTGTGTATCATGGACAAATACAACCAAAGAAACTTCCAGCTCTTCATTTGCTGCTGGGAATAGAAAAGCTGTGGTGACTAACACATGAGAACAGTGTGCAGCTCTCTGAGAGACCAAGCTAAAACCTACCTGGCGTCTTTGGATGCCTCAGCCCCTGCAGGGTCCAAAGCAGTGGCTCTTTGCAGCATCCCCTCTGCAGGATGAGAGAGATGAGCTGTGGTGCTGCTCATTATCAGCTCCCTGCAGGGTAACGCAGAGTCAGAGTCTTGCAGATTTTGCATTTTCTCTTCAGAGTGTGAAGGCACCCTGATAGTCTTGGTTTTTCTGGGAGGGCTTTAGGCTTGGGAAGCAGCAGCTCAGACAAATACATCTCACAGTAAAGGATATCCTGCTCAGCCAAGAATAAAATCTGCAGGAATTCAGATGACCAGGAAAGACTGGGCTTTGCAGCACTAGAAACTTCATATGAAGTTTCATATGAAACCCTCATCCTATCCAGCTCTTACCATCGGCCTGAGAGATAATGCTTCACCCTGGGACCCTGACAAGGCTCTTACCTCATGCTGAATGAGCTATAAAGGTTCTTAAACTACTAAAAGATTTTCAGGAAAATCTCGAAGGCATTTGGATTTGAAGGGATGCAGAGGGGAAATCTTAGGTACTTATGTAGTTACATGCCTGAGTAACTCTAAAAATCCCCTGTTTAGTCTGCAGCTAGCAGAGAGCAGCCCAGGTCTCCACGTTGCCACCTGGATATTGGCCCCTGGCTGCACCTCAAATTCTGTGTCCAATTTTGTGCCCTGCACAACAAGGAGGATGTGGAGGTCCTGGAGCATGTTCCGAGTAAGGAATGGAGCTGGGGAAGGGTGTGGAGCACAGGTTTTATGAGGAATGGCTGAGGGATCTGGGGGTGTTCAGTCTGGAGGGAAGGAGGCTCATGGGGACCTTCTTGCTCTCTACAGCTCCCTGACAGGAGGTTCTAGTGAGGTGGGGGTCGGCCTCTTCCCCAGGTGACAAGAAATAAGAAAAGAGGAAATGGCCTCAAATTGCAACAGGAGATGTTTAGATCAGATGTTAGAAAAAGTTCAATTGAAAGGATGGAACAGGCTCCCCAGGGAAGTGGTGGAATTGCCATCTGTGGAAATGTTCAGAAAGTGTGTGTGGATGGGGTGCTAGGGGCACATGGTTCAGTGGTGAACATGCTGGTGCTCAGTTAGTGTTTGGATTGATGATGGTAGAATTCCTTTGCAACCTGAATGATTCTGTGTTTCTCTGACTCTTGCCCTTCTCTACCCATGGCACAGCTTTCAGCCCTGGTGCGACAAGTATCTGTGCCCAGCTCAGGGCATTGGCTTGAGTTGTGGCTGAAAGCAAAAAAAAATCCCATGTGATAAGGATTTAGGAGTCTTTTCAAGATCAAAATGGCATAAAATCCAAAAAGCAATAAAAAGATTCACACTTCAGAGCCCAGACCCTCTGAGTGTCCACTAGAGGGTTTCTTGTACTTCCCACCAAAATGCCAGCACTGCTGGCTCTTGGAAGCAGATGGGGGATTCCAGAGGCACGATGGCAAGGATGGATGCAGGAACAGCCTGCACAGCAAAGGGACACCAGAGTCTGTGCCCACACTGGCATCCCAGGGCAGGACTAGTGTGTGTAGAGGCACATCCGTGCAGGCCTCCCTGAAAGCTCTGTCCCTGGCAGGAGAAAGTGCAGCCCCATCTCTGGGGTGCCAACTCTAGAAGAGCTTTATTAAATCTCACAGAGGAAACATGGCTTTTCCAGAGAAAGTGCCTGTACCCATCTATCTGAGTCATTTGCCACCTCATTTAATAGTCAGTTCTCACACTCAGGCTATGCAGAACTCACCAGCCCCTCCCTGGCACTGCTTTTGCTCCTGTGTTGGGGCACAATGATGAGTCAAGCCTTCTGCTGCCCTTCTCTGCTTCTCCCTAAAACCTGGTCACACTCATAACAGGAAGGGGGATGAAACCCATCTCCAGATTTGCCTCTGATGTAGGAAGAAGAGACAGAGGAAAGGGACAGCAAAATCGTGATTTTTGAGCTTAGAACAAGTATTTATGAGATGTATTACCCAGATTAATTTCCTGCTGCTGCTGTAGTCACAGGAACCAGTCATGCACATTTCAATTACTTCCCCATGGTCATGGAGACTTGGCAGGGAGATGGATTGGTATGAAAAACACTGCTTCAAAAAACCATCAGGGGATATTTTCCCAAGTGTTGCAGGTACGGGGTGGCAGGGTACAGTACTGAAAGCTTTATTAGCTCCTGTGTACAAACCCATAGACTCTCTCCATCTGTCAGAAGTGTGAGCATTTTAATCTCCAAGCACTTGTGAAGCACATCAGCATCACTTTCCCTTTTAACCATCAACAGAATAGAGCTGGAGAAAGGTAAAGTTTTCCTTCAGGCCGTCAAAAGGAATGAGGACAAAGGTGAAGGAGTCACTTGCAAATGAAAAACTAAAATTCTTTATGTTAAATGACATAATTTGAGTGTGTTTTTTCAAAATTATAATATAAAATTGTAATATAAACCAAATAAAAAAATATAAAATACAAAATATAATACAAAACAGAAAACCCCAAAAGATGGCAGAGGAATCTGACCAAAAAAGTCAGCATTTCTTTAAAAAGTTAAGTAAAAGATTTTGATTTAAAAAAAAAATAAACTACAAAAGTGAATGTCCCAACACAACCCTGAGCTTTCCATGACAAAGCATTTTTGGTGGTGAATTGGTGTGGATCTGGTGGCCATCTGGGGGTCTTTGGCTGGTTGCTGTGGCTGTGCTGCTGAGCCCTGCTGGTCCCCACTGGCAGGAGAGCTGTGATGCCAGCCCAGGGTGCTGTGTGTGTGCCAGGGGAGCTGTGCCTGGGTGACTCTGCATTGTCATCAGCCTGGTTTGGGAAAGATCTCGCTGACACTGAAGGCCAGGGTCAGATTTTCAAAGCACTTAGTGCCCATAATTGGAGCCAGATTTCTGGAGGAGCTCTGCTCCCTTTTAAACACCTAAAGATTGGATTGTCTCCCCCAGCTGTTCCTGCAGTGGGAAATAAGAGCTGCCACAGGCTGACTCCAGCCCTAGATAAATAATAATGAATGAAAGTCATTATAGGGGGTGAATTTGCAAATATTTAAAGTTTCAAAGAATGAATTTTGTTAATTAAATAATGCTAATAATGCAACATTGGTCTGACCTAAAGGTTAATGTAAAATCGCTGTCTTTGGTGAGAATCTCTCTCTTCACAAATTCCCTGAAGTAAATGAAACTTTTTAAGGTTTCATCTGGCTTTGAAAGCTGAACTGATTGAACTGAAACTTTCTATGGGGTTCATTCATCCCTTCTGTATGCTTTCACACAAGTCTGTGGCCATCAAGAAATAATACAGCCTGCACAGATTATGGATTAAAAAGTTTACCTTTCTTAATAACTTTGTTCAATCCTTTTTTTTCCTGTACTTGTTTTACATGTGACTGTATTGTTAAAGACAGCTATGATTATTTAGAGAGAATCCGAGTTAGGATTTAGAAAACCTGGTTACTTGTGAAAAAAAGAAAGAAATGGAGCAATCTCCCATTATGTAATGTAATTGAGTTTAAATAGTTTAGATACTACCAATATAATTCTGTGACTCTTGTTTAATTTGTCTGGTTTTTACTACATTCTCTTTTTCCATCTCCAGACCTTTTCACATGTAGTGAGGGACATATATCATAGTGACGTGTGTGCTAAGGAAACCTTAGCTATAATATTAGAAAACTCCACTTAATTTGATTGTGGGTGTCATTGGGTTCAGAAATATTTTATGATTTTGTACATGTTTCGAAGTCTAGGATGGCAATTTCCCTAAATTAAAATTATGAAAAAGTCTTCAAAACTCAGGAGTAGTGCTGTGCCTTTAGAAAGGGTTTTGGGAGCAAAAATCCCTGTGCTATCATAACCGTCATTGGTAATTTCTGTGGGACAGGGTTTTTAAAATGGAGACAAGGTGTCTATCCATTCACAATCTTTTCAAAACCTGACCTGAGACTTTGTGCCTCAGTTTCTCACCTCTAACTCCATATCAGAGTGATGTGATGACAAACACATCAAAAGCTGGAGATGATTAGATGCTACCGTACAGGGAGAGGCGTGTTCGCCCCTCCCCACAAGGCACAGGACAGGTCCCAGCACAGCACCAGAGGCAGGAGTTAGTGGGACAACACCTACTCTGAGAGGTTCCTGTTCTGCCCAAGAAGGTCAGTGATTTCTAAATGTGAATGTGAGATCCCAGCTCACCTGCCCAGGCTGTGAAATGTTTGCTGTGGGATGTGTACCATGGTGAGCATGGGTTTTAAGTGACTTCTCCTGTGCCCATCAAGAATGAAGACATTGCAGAATGAAACACAAAAATCGAGTCTCAAATGTGCAAGAGTAATGAGAAAAGGAGCAGGTACTTGCATCTCTGCTTAAAATTTTTGGCTCCATTTCTAATCTCTACACTGGTTGGAAAGGTTGGAGTGTTTTAAACCCCCCTGTTTTTTGCCTGAGGAGGGTTCCTGAGTGCTTGGCTAACACACATGGAACAGCTTTTGACAGCCAACCTAGTGCCTCTGGGCACAGCTCCCCTGATTTCAGCAAAGTATGATCACTCCACCCCACTTCACTTCACTTCACTTCACTTCACTTCACTTCACTTCACTTCACTTCACTTCACTTCACACTTCTCACCCATATCTTCTTGTGCATTTATGGGCAGAAATGGATTCTCCTGTCCATTAAAGTCAGTGAATTCCTCCATCTCTCTCCAAGCCCCTTGAAGACACTCCAGATAAGGAGCAGCTTCTGATAGCCTGCAACCACACAGCACTTATCACTTGCCTCCAACAGCAGTCAGATTTTCTGCCCTGCTTTGGTCTGGCAAGGCTCAGATCTGGATCCAATATTGTAGGTCATGCTGAAAGCTTGATATCACAGGTCTGCAGTGGAATCAAGACCACACTCTCTAATTGCAACCTTGTCCAACCACTAAATAGCATTCTGTGGAGATAAAGCCTATCTTTAGTCCTTCCCAAAAAACACTGGGCTTTTGCCAGGAAGGGAAAATGCTGGGAACATAAACATAACTGGAGAACAAAAAATAGCAGGATATATAGGAGATATTTTCCAATAGACAGCCTGTAATTTGCCATGGATGTGGTAATTTAGTCAAAATCATTGAATTCTATGTGTTTCCAAAGGGTGTCTGTCAGTGTTGGCACACTTGGGTTGGGTGGTTGGTAATATGATATGGAATCTTTCATCTTGGATTTGCTTCTCTGAGAACCACCCCAATCAATTTTGTTGATCATAAACATCACCCAGTCAGAGGCATTGTAATTGTTCCCCTGAGGGGGTTTTTTGGTGGTATCTGTGAAATACACAAACATTTCTCACTCCCCAAGGAAAGGAACATGCTCTCCACATCCAAGAACACCCCTGCTGGCTGGTAATCTCATGGGACTCTGAGTTACCCATCTCCTCTTTGAGAGTCTTAGTCCCAATGGATGGCAGCCAGCTCATGTGTTCAAGAGTTTGAAAGGCAACTTTCTGCTGAGTGGGCAGACAGCTTCCCAACTGCTTCTTGAGGGAACAGAGGAAAGACATCACAGCTGTTTGAAAGTGCTTTGTAGGTGGAGAAATGGAAAACAAGGCTGGAAGAGAACTTCAGAAAGCATTTTATTTTCCCTGCCCCAAGGCAAGATCAGTTAGACCTGGCCAATTTTTTACTGAGATTTCTCTAATCTCTTTTTGAAAATTTCCTGGGATAGGCACTGCATGTCTTGCCCTAACTCAGCCACTGGCCTTTCTCCTAATACCTATCTGGAATCTTTCTACCCTCTTCTTGTCCCCAGGGAAACATGGAGAATGGCTTATTGCTCTTTTTAAGGAGTGTTCTCTCAGTCAGAGAGATTCCCAACCAAATGATGGGAAATGCCTTGCCACACACTCTCCCTGTAAGTAAAACATCTTTCTAGGAAATAGGTAGGGTTGGGATGCTGCTGTCAGCAAATGTAATCAGAACGGGAGTTCATTTATGTAAACTACAAAAACTACCCAGGGGGATACTGAAAATCACAGATTTCATGGAGGTGGAGACTCTTTGATATACTTCACTTTTCCCTACAATTCTTCTCCAGATTATTTTCTTGGATTCACAGATGATCTTGTTTGTCTCACAAGGGCTTACAAACTACCTGCCTCACTTGCTAAAGACCACACCTTCTCCTGTCAAATCCTTTCCTCTAATTAGCTAAACTGGATAGAAGAAGACAGAAATTGCTCCCAGCCCCTGCTTAGTTTTGAAGTGAGCTGCTAAGTTTCCTCAAGACCTGAAAGAGTACCTCTGTGTCCACCAGTGTACCTGCTTTTCTTAAAAGACTAGTCAATGGGCAAATTGATCCTCTTCCAAATCCTCATTCCTCACAGAGGAGGCCTCATGCCCATGGAACTTCAGTGGGTGGGAGGTGCTGGTGCCAAAGGTGTACCAGGAATCAAAGTCCAGGCTCAGGTGTGCAGGGCACACATGCCTATGGCTTGGGCATGGCCACTGATGCTGGAAGCTGCTTCAAGAAGGCAGCAAAGAGTGTGGGCAGAGACTGTGGGCTGCCCAGAGGGCATGCAGATGGGTGTGAGGCTGGAGAGGGAGACAGATATGGAAAGAAAGGAAAGGTGGGATCAACAGAGAAATAAGAAGGCAGCAAGAAAAAAGTCTGTTTAGAGGAGAATAGTCCCATTCTTCCCTGGGAATGCCTCTTCTTGTCCATCTGCTGCTGAATCCTTTTTCATACCCCTGCACAGCCAAGGGCCGGAGCCCCATCAAGATTTGGGTGCTTCACTGCCCTTCCAGCTCCTGTGCCATGTCTCCCTCCCAACCCAGCATGGTTATGGGTCTTGGCCTGAGAACCTCACAGGTGTTTAAATGAAAAACAAGAACCACCCTGAGGCTGGAAAGGCCCAAACTTGCCCCGCTGCTTTCCAGCTTTGCCATGGAGTATTGCCACTTACCTTGAGTGACTTCTGAGCTGTGGGCAAGAGGAGAACCAGGGCCAATCTCTCAGCCCAGTGCCTCTCTCAGAGATGTTATCTGTCTTTTTCTTTTCTCTGTTGGCCTGACCAAATGAAGCTCCCTGCATGTGTACAGCAGCTCTGTGGGAGCAGACTCCATTGTTCTCCGGACTGAAACCTGCTGACTATTTAAATAAAACAACTCATTATCTGCCGCTACCTCCTCTGTAACCTGAATTGCTGTCAGAACATACTGTCCCCATAATCACTTCCCTCCTGCTGGGACATCTTTTCCTGTGTTTACCCATGTCCTTTAAGTAATGCTCAGAGCCAAGTGTCCATGCTGTGAGAGAAGCACATATTTTAATGGTTTAGCTTCTGTAAAGCTCGGAGCATACAGCAGAAAGGAGAGGGATTGTTAAACCTCAATGAAACGCCTACAGATCTTGCTTTGAATCTACAAGGATGTTAAGCAAAGTGAATTTGATAAGGGCACTCTCAAACTGAGTAATTTTCCTTTCTTCTGTTTAGAGGAAGAGCTGTAGGGGCAGTGAGTAGGACGGTGGCATGCAGGGTATCTGTGTAGCATTGTCTGGGTGTGCAGTGAGGCCTTGAAACACCTGAGTAGATCCTGATGTGACATAGCCACAGACCTAACCACACATCTGGATGGCAAATTAGGATAATCAAGGATGGTGGAGTCCTGAGGTAGATTCTCACAGTAATGGATTCATTACCTTCTTTTCTACAACACCAGAGATCTCCCTGAGCACTACTATGACGCTATGATCTCTATGAAGAAAGATAATCTTCATTTCTTTCTGACATCAACCTGTTAAACATATCACAAAAGCCTCCTTTCCTCAAAATTCTGCTGTAGTCTGTCTAGATACAAGGCAATAAGCTGTAAAAACCCTGAATCATTAAGGCACATATTTGAGGTCTTATATATGGGGACTTTTGCTGAATGCTTTGCCTGAGCTCCATCTCTTTGCTATGCACAGAACAGCCTAAAATTAACAGCCTCTGCCCTTGGAAATTCCTTGCATGGGAGAGCAGGAGCAGGTGGCTTTGCACAGACATTGGGTTTATGCAAATGCACTTTGATCCTCATGTGAACACAAACGAAAGAGTGGCCAAACACTCTGCTTTTAGTTCTCCATAGTTAGAAAGGGGTGGGGGAATGCAACAAAAACCTGTTCTTTCAGTGTTAGAAAATGAAACTGCACAAGCTGCAGCGTGTATTGCAGTCACAGATCCTTGCAAAGGTGGGCAGTGGCCAGAGCAGCTCCTTGCTTCCCTTAAACTGAACCTGTAAGTGCATAGGAAATTGTCCTTCAAAGCCGGCAGTAATATAATGCTCAATAAAAGTTATGCCAGGCAGGGAGCTTAATGTGACACGAATCACACAGTAAAACAGCCATGTGGGGAGGGCAAGTGACTACATAAAATTAAAGCTGAAACATAATTTATCCCTTTTCTGGAAAAATAAGGAACTGCTGACTGTACAAGGAGAAAACTAAACTGCATTGGGCCCTGGCTGCATCAAGCACTGTTACAGTTTTTGTCAGTGACAGGTTATGATGGGAGCCATATGACAGTCACTACTGTTTGAACAGTTTGTTGAGGCAAACACACACTTCACCACGATGTCTGATAGCCATCATGCTGCCATTCCAAATGGGACTTGCTTTTGTCATTGTGCTTCCCTCCTTTTCAGGGGACTATTTTTGTTTCGCTTTCCAATTACAGCAATTCCATTCTGATCTTGGCTCTCCATCAGGCACACTGAAGGCTCTGGGCTTGAGGAATTGTGAAGTAACTCTATATCCTCTAAGGCTTCAGAAAGGAAATAGACACAGATTTATTGGGCTTTAAGGCAGTTTGGGGAGGAAACCAGATGAAGGCATCCTACATCCTGGCTTAGATTCATAAGAAAGTCAGTATGTGCTATTACACATTAAATATGTCACTTAGAAAAATTATTTGAGAATAAAAGTAGGATGGATACTTAGAAAAAAAGTTAACTACAAAATGCACTTTTATGTATACAATTCAGCATAGAACTTATCTAAGCTTCTTTTTTCATCTCCTGATAACATGCACTTTTATTCTGAAACAGCAATTGTGATTTGAAGCTATTTATCAAGTTGTTCAGGCCAGCTTTTTATGGAATCTCAAGGAAAGAATAGGTGACCTTTAAATCAAGGAGTATTTCAGCAGGACATGGTTGTGCTCCTGTATTATATTTCCCAGTGATTTGGGCCAGCACAGCAGGGCCTATCCATGGCTGAAGCAAGGGACTGTAAATGCCATGGAAGTGCAGCACCGTACAAGTGTCCACTGTGAGGTCAGACACCACAAAAACCAGAAATCCACCATGCTTGGAGGGAGAGCAATTCCTTCTCATCTGGATCATGCCCTGGTGGCACTGGTTTGTTGTGGTTCATCTGGTTTTCTTTAATTTTCCACAGGTGCCATCGCTGATGGCTGTTAAGAAGAGTTCAAGAAGGTTTCAAGAGATATCCCAAAAGCAGATCTTCAGACCTTCCACCGTGTCACTGCTCACTGCAATGACTTTCACTGCTTGTCTTTTCATGGTTCAATAATAGATTGAGTTACAGTGTTTGATCCATGTTGGCCCCTGAAGGAGAGGGAAACTATCTGCATGTAGGAGGAGCAAACTCCTTCCATGAGGAGCATTAATCACAGGGTTTTTTTTGGGATTTTTTACCTGTCTTCACAGCTCCTACTTGCCCAGAACTATCTCACTCTCTTAGCTCCTGAGACAGAGTTTACTGAATTCATTGAGGATTCAAATGAGGAGTGGAGAAAACCGGTATAAGTCTTCTGGAATGCTGTGTATGAGGTTATTCCTGGCTTAACCAGGATAAGCAATGTCACAAACTCTTATTTTTTTAGCGGAAAAAGCAGAAGGGAATGGGAAAAAAGAAGGAATACTTAGGGGTAAAGAGCACAACTGCAGTAAGAGAGAGATATCAAGATATCAACAAGATATCAAAACACTCATCTGTGCTCACAAGTGTGACTAGGATAGTCATGTCTCTAGTCAGCAAAAATGGGATGCTCTTTAAAGGAATAAACAAGAAATTTAATAACCAAACTCAGTCATGCTACTTCTTGAATAAACCGAATTTCACCTAACTTTAGGTGCAGACTACATGATGAGCTGCCCCTGGTTCTCCTCATGGAAGGAAAGAGACTTCTAGGACAAGATTCATTTTGCTAGAAAACCAGTTGAATTTAATGACCCAAGCTGTTGAAGCTCCTATTTTTCTCCATGGAGCACAAAACAAGCTGAGGGTGAGTAGCTATACTGGAGTTAAGTCAGAAGGATTTTTGAGATGATTTCTGGGACAGACATACCAATATAATTTACAACTTTAAAGGTTCATAAATTTGTATTTAACTATGAAAAACTCAGTTGGGTATCAACTATTATAAAGTTGGCTTTGAAGAAATTAAAGAATAATTGAAACTGAAGGGTTTGCCTTACTCTGCAAAAGTGAGAGTTAGGGTTATACTTTAAAAAGTGATCTCATTACATGTTTCCAAGAGCTGCAGCTCTGAATTCTGCTGTCTTCTCTAACACTGAGTCATGATTGCATCCTCAGAGGCAGTTATGTTTTTCTGGACTTGTCCAAGCCCATCTGAAGTAAGAGCTGCAAAAATGTCAGCAAGGACTAAATCTGGACATCATGAGGTTGCGCATAATGGAGAGTGTTTGGCCTCCACCACTAGTGGTGATGAGGCAAAAGAGGAATAGAACATAGCAGGGAGCTGGCAGGGCTGCCAGGAGATGGAAAAAATGTGTAAATGTAAAGTATTTGCTACAAAATGTAGGGAGAGACCAAGAACATGGAGTCCTAGGAGGAGTATTCGCTGTTTAGGGGAGAGAAGGGTTTTGCATCAATGGCTCTTCCTTTCTGCATCTCAGCATGCTTTGCTTTCTTTGAGAAAATGGGTGAGGATTGATCTACAGGCATCATGATGGCCTTGCTCAGACATGAAAACCTCTCTCCACATTTTGGAAAAGCCCCTGTCATGCCACAAAAAATGTGGCAGTGCTTACAGCTGAGCAGTGCCTTTCCTGAGGTGCCTTCCAAGATAATCTCATTGCTTCCTGTCCATCTATATCCATGTTGGTTCTTGCCCTGCTTATATTATAAATATTTTAGAGGTGGGAACATTCTTTTAGCAGTATGTTTGCAAAGTATTTTGCACTTCAGGGCTTTCAAGGGGTCACTGCAACAGTAATATTATGTTCTGTTGGGACAACCTACCACATTCCTGGTACAATCTGATGAGCCTGGAGAATGAGTGGAAGTCATTCTGCAGAAAATGTATCATTTTACAGTTCCAGGATCCTGCAGGTCCCAGCATGACATTTCTACACCTTTTGGAAATCTGTGTGCTGAAGCTGTGCCTGCACCAGTAAAGGAAATGACCCTGGGGATGTCCCTGGCCCCAGGACCAGCTGCCTGCTGGGAATAGCTTCTGGAGTGCTCTGCCTCCCCTGTCACACTGGGGCATCACCTGGGAAAGCTGTAATTGGCATAGGGTGAAACTTCACAAAAAAACCTTCATTTTGGTGACTTTACAGGGTGAAGGATTATGTTTCATTTAACTACCAGTGTGGGCATAGCCACAGGTCAGAGAGAAGGGTCCTCTCTGCAGGATGGCACAAATGGAAAGGCACAGGACCCCACTTGCCACCACTTTTATACCTGTACCAACAAATATGGAAATTTGATCATGCTGGGCACATCAGGCTTCCTGAGTGGTGAGGAATGCTCATGAACTCAGCTGGCTTCTGGTGCCTCACTGACAGAACAACCACTGAAATTACCTAATCAATTGTGTCCTGTAAAACCTGCATCATGTTTAACCACTGACTTCATTGCTTTTCCAATGTGCCTGAATGATTTTCCAAGTAACAGCTGTGTGAAGTCAATACAGTGGGGTATGAACCAATTCAGCAGCTACAAACAGCCCTTTATGTGTTACAATTTTCAGCCCTCGCAGGGTATACGGCTCTAAATTCAGCTGGTGGCCCATTTTGCTATGTGACTGTTTTTGCAATACTGCTATAAATTTACAGAAGTTTATGATCAGGAGACTAGAGGGAAGTTTTTATAAATATTCATTCACGTTAAGTTTTTGAAAGTTTCCCTTTTTTATTACAGTGATGATGTTCTTACAAACCAGTGATTCAAAATCCAGATCAGTTTCTAGAGATCTGTGATCATTGGGTATCTCTTGAATTCTGTTCCCTGAGGATTTGCAGTTATGCATACACTTTTACCAGTGCTGAAATAATCTGCAGTGCATGAAGGGACTATAACATTGGATTCAATTACTTTATTATGCCCACAGAGAATTTTGTGGATGAATTGGCCATACTCAGCAACAAAAACAAGAAGTAGAAAGCACATGCCAGTTTCCATCCATGAGACAGATGGTTGGAGTCACTGGTGGTTGGGAAGGGATTTGGGATGAGCTGGTGTTCTGAGGCTGATCTTTGTAACTGGGCACACTTTGTGCCATTTATCTGCTGGTTCTGGGCATCTCTCAGTGACTGATATCCATTCACTTGGAAGGTATCTTCGCAAAAGTCCTCTGGGATCTGCAACCACAAGGTTATTTCTTGATATTGTTTCCCACTGCAGCTGGCACTAGCTGAGGCCTCATGGTACATGGGGAAACTGAGGAAGGAGAAATCAAAATACCAGGCAATGGATTATGAGATGTTTATGGCCTGATTTATCTGAGAAATGCATTTTATTAGACAGTGCTTTGAGTAACTGTTCAAGCTCAGATGTCTCATTTCATAGTTGCTAGAATGAGACACTTTGAAAGGCATTATTTCCAGAAGACATTTAATTTGTGTGTGTGCCTTTCAGCCTTTTGAATTGTTTTCAACTTAATTCTCTATTTTGAGATACATTTAGCCTTCAGATGTGTCAGCCTGGTTAAAAGCTGAACGGGAGCTTTTTCCACTGGTATAAAACTTTTCTCTCTCCCCAAGGTCAGGATTAGAGGTGGAAGGTATTTTTCCCTTGGTGTATATATTTTTAACCTAAAAAATGCAGGTCTGGATCAAGCAAAATCATTTACATCTTACACATTGGCAAAAAAATCTCCCCAAAAATAACCTCTGAGTCTACCTGACACAAACCTTTCCACTCAGGATCTTTATTTTGGTCAGCAAACTTGGACTATATTTTAATTAATGTCTTTCTACTGAACTGCACAAATGTGGCGTCAACATGTGTCCTATGTTGGTGAAAAAGGCTGTGCTCCAACTTCCATGTTTTCTTGTGTGCTTCCATGCATTCTGATTCATTCCACGATGTACCTGTCACTGGCCTCATGACTTAGCTGAAAAAATAAATATTTCTCAAAAAAATCTGTCAGCGCTGCTAAAAGAGCAGCTTGTCACAGCAGCACTGTGCTGAGCTGCCAGGCTGAAGCTGTCCTTTGGAAAAATGAGCTTTCCATGGAAAATAAGCATCAACTTCCCATAAAATATACAGTCTTGGGACAAAACACTTCTTGGTTCAGACTTGTTTAGCCTGAAGTTATGGCAGCGTGTAGAAACCTCCAAGGACTGGTCTTTGCTGTGAATATCATGGTTGGGTTTAGTAAAATCAATTATTTACAGGGTAGGCATTTTTCACCTCTGCTTGGGTAGCTGAGATTGCAACTTCACATACTGCAGTTATTGAAAAAGCAGTGAAAAATGCTCAGACCACATTCAACAGTCCTTTTCTATACAATGTTTACAAGCATCCAGGAGAAAGTGCTGTTTTTCCCAGCTGGAAAAACAGCATCCTTTGGGTTTTGTGAGGAAAATTCCTGGCCTTCCCTTGCCTCAGAACAGGAGCATTGCTGAGCCTGGTAGCCTAAAGGACATTGTCCAGCATCCACAACACAAGTCACAGCTTCCCAGGAGCTCTCTCTGCCTCCAAATTACAAATTACTGTGGCACTTGCCACAGTCCATCAGCAGGGCTTTCAAGAAACACAAAGAAGCAAAATGGAACAGAAATGAAAAAAAAACAACAACAAACAAACAAAAAAGGAACTACTGCATTGGAAACAGTGCAAAATGCTACCTCAGCCTTCATATATCACAGCAACCCTGATACAGTCCTGGCCATGAGCTGCTTTCCACCTAAATGCTGGGCATGCCTTGGCAAATCGTGGGTCAGGAGAGCAGCTCATGTTCTCCAGCAGCCAAGGAAAGCTCTGTTCTCAGACAGGGACTGGAGCTACTCCAGAGTGAGTGCCCTCAAACATGGAGCAGCATGGATGTTGAGTCCTTGGCACCAAATGGTCAAATCCACTCCTTGCTGGGGCAAGGAAATTCTCAGAGTGAGCCTTAAAAGGCTCAGGCTCTGCTGCCAGCTGTCACTGGAGGACATCCTGGGACAAATCACATCCTTCTCCTCTGCCTCAGCTTCTCTGCCTTATAAACATGGGTAATGGTACTAATAGTCTTCTTTAAAATAGCTCAGGATTTTCTAATAATAGTAACAATCACAACAACAATGACATCATTTTGATATAATGATTATTGTGCCACCATGGCTAGATAATTGAAATGACTTTGTCTTATTTTAATTTCCTTCTTCTAAAATTTTTGTTACTCCCCATGCTTAAAAGACAGAAAGCTGCTTTCTTTGGAACATCACTCTACATTTAAAAGAGGAAGAAAACACAGCAAACCATAATCCAGTGACAATAGTCCATATCTTGCAAAAGTACAGTTTAAATAAAAATATTTGCTCAGAGTTTGTGCACTGGGATCGTGCATTCCATGACAGTGCTCCTATGCCAGGCTAAGGCTTATTCTGCAGCTAAAATGCTGCTTGTAGCTGCTCTGAGGGGTCTCTTGTTCATCCTGATGTAGAGCATGTTCTAGTAAATGGCAAAATCTTGCTGGGATACAGAAATCTCTCTGGGTCAATGAGTCCCTCTAAGGCATAGAACCATAGAGTCAGACTACCTTGAGATGGAATGTCCTGTAAAGATCATTGAGTCCAAACCCTTGGCCAACATCCAGGATTGTCTTCAAACACCAGTTTGATCTTGGCACCACATTGACTGAGAAGAAACTATGAATGGTGTGTTCCATGGGATTTCACATATTCTCTGCTGAATCAGTACACACCTAACACAAACCTTGGTCCAGGCCCTCGTGCTCACACCCCTATCATGCTAAAGGTCACAACCATCAATTTACTTTTTTCTTAGAGTCCTAAAATGTTTGCTATAAAACATGTCAGAAGGATTTATGGACAAATGACAAAACAGGTTAAAATGAAGTACAGGCTGAGATTTTAACGCTTGAACAAACACATCTTAAGCCCAAAAAAAAGTTAACTGATGTCTACTTTCTCATGGTAGCTATCTGATGGATGAAATGTCTGGAAGCTGGAAATGAGAAGAGAAATTTGCTTTACACCATTCGAAGGTGGCTTTGAAATTAATAGGTGTCACAGTCCAACCCGGAAAATGTGAGATGGTGAAATGGCTTCACCCAGGGAAGGGTTGGTTGGAGCATCCACCAAACAGCCAAGTCTGCATCTGCAAACAGGGATGTGTTTGGAGGACTCTGGAGGAGTCTGGTGAGAGGCTGTGAATACAAAAGAGATAAATTCCCTCTTGCTCCACGTCTTGAATCATCACTGCCACCAGCAAAGATCAGGATGGGGAGAAGATCTTACAGGTCCTGTGTGCTAATGGTGAGGGGCTGTGCAGAGAGAGAGGTGAGAGACTTGAGTCTTCTCTACTTTGGACAAACAGCCACTTCCTTCTTCTCCCATCCTTCTCTGGCACAACAGGACAAAGAGGGATGAGAAGCATTCCTGCACCAGCTGGATCCAACTGAAGGTGATGGCATAGGCAAGTCTATGGTGTTTCCAGGTAGTAGACTTATTTTTTTTAAAAAGCCACACCACCAACAAAAGCAGCTTTACAAACTGAAGTTAAAGCTCCCCGGTAAGATCTAAAGGCTTCCTCTTAAATTCTGGGAAATTTCTCTCTGAGTTCCAGGCACAGTGACTCAGATTCACCTCTAGCAGTAAGATGAACTGTACTGCAATATTCTCCAACACTGCTGCACAAATAAATCATCTTGATCCACCGCTAATTGAATGTATGTTTTTCACATTTTTGAAATGGTTCTAGTTTCATGCCATGCATTTTTTGTTGTGAACTCAGGCTAGTTGTGTATATTAAATTCTATATAAAATACTGAGCTGAACCTTTCTTTGGGCTCACAAAGCAAACCCCAGCATTGGGAGTGGTAGGAAACAGGTTTAGTTCCTACTCCAGGAAAGTTGTCTCTAGGTTGCCATGATGGGAAGCACAGAGAAGATTGCTTATCAGTAGCCAAAAAGTTATAGCAGAGAGGATGTCTTTGTGTTTGTGATACAAAGCAAGGAGGTGAACCAAAGGCTAAGGAGCAGATTGGGCCTTGCAATGGCCTTGTCTCTAACCTTGTTTCATCTTTCATTTCCCATAGGCTAAATCCTCACGTCTCATTACTGCTGTGCTGTTAGTGATGAGCAAGGACAGTTATTCTGGAGACCTGTGAAGTACCTGGAGGCACCTACATGTGAAAGAGTAAAAAAATGCCATCCTCATTGCTCTCATGCTGTATTTTTGTTCTGACTGTGGTGCTGCTTCCTCCATCTGGAGGAAGAAACTCCAATGTGATAACCCAGTTCTACATAAAAACAGTAACAGATCTTCAGGTCTATGAACCCCCAAAGTGTTACACAGATGATCAGCAAGGAATCCTGAGTCCTGTGAGTTATCCAGTAGAGGAGCATCTGCATCCCACAGGAATGAGCCTGGTTCAATCAGCCTCGTGCCCACAATGCAATGAGTTATTTATCCCTGTCCATCACTGCACTGGGAGCCTACAGCTCTGAATAACAGCACCAAAGCCATGCTCTGGAGCCATCATGTTCAGCAGGAGCATATAATCTCTTCAAAGGAGCAGAAGCAGCTGGGGATGTGCCACATATTGCCAGGTGACCTAAACACTCCCACACAGCCAGTCCTCTTAAGACAAGATAATCTTATATTGCCAAATCACAAAAAAAATCCTTGGAGATTTGCTTCTTCATCTTTACTGGCCAGATCTCAGCAGCTGAGATCTGATCCAAAATTTTTTGTGAACTTTCCCATCTTTTGTCTCTGCTCCCTGTGGTTTGAGAAATATATCACAGTATTCCCTCTCCTGTTGGCATGTAGGGAACAGAGGGAAGAGGGTCAGAGAGGAAAAAGTTAATCAGAATTTTCCCTCCAAAAATCATGTTGTGTTTGTGGTAAGAGATGCATTCCTCATTCTTTTGGACTTCACTGACCTAGATTAGATCTTGGATAACAACCAAATAATCATGAGAGAGAAGATGGCAACTTGTGGTAAGAGGAGAGGGAGGGGATGGGTGGCTGTGCATGGGAGTGGAAAGGCACTTCTGGTACTGGTTCTGCTGCTCAGCATGTGCAGCCTTACCCCAAAGAATTAAGCAGGAGCCTGGGTTTGTGCTAGAGCTGGATCCAGCCCCACTGCAGTGCCAGGACCCCTCAGCTATGTCAGCACCATGTGCTTTGCTCCATGGGCTGGACTCTTGACAATTAGCAGAAACACAGTGACCTCTGATATCCCTTCCTTTGCAATTAATTTTTTTTAGTGTGTTATCTTCTACCTGGGACATTTCTCATTCATTTATTTGCCTTTAAGTGGCTGTTTCCAGCACTCTGTCTGCTCTGCCTGACATATCCCTAATCTTTTTTCCAAGGAGTGGAACTTCCTGGCTTTCTTTAAAAACTAGATATGTGTCTATATGCATAAATCCCTAACCACAATAATTTCATTGCTTAGCTATCTTTAGGATTGCCATTTTCATTTTGCTTGGCACAAGAAAAACAGAGCAGAATTACTGAAGCAGACAAGCTTTAGCTCTAGAATCTTGTAATGGCTTTTGTTTCTGATCAACTGGAGAAAAAGCTGGAAGTCTTTTAACCTGTTTGGCTACTGTGTACACACCTTCCTGGCCCCAGCTGTACCTCTGGAAGAGGTTCCAATCCCCAGCTGATCTTTCCTCTGTCTCTGCTCCATTGCCATGCCCTAGTGTCTTCCAGCAAATCAGAACATGCAAATTTGGTCTATGGCACTTCAACAAGCTCAGCCCTGTTAGCTGAGCCCAATATTTGAAAAGGCTGAATCAGCCCCCTCAGCTTATTTTCCTAGAGGTTGTCAACAGGTCATCCATGTGAACTGTTCTGTAAATGGGGCTGGGGGTTACCCCTGGCAGCCTCTGTGACAGGGGCTGTTATCTACCAGCACAGCTCAGGCTGGTGTGCTTGTCAGTAAAAGGCAAAACAAAGCAACCTCTGCTCTTTGGAGGTTAATGATTTCTGGTATTTTCTATTCAGTAAAGGGTGATGAGGTACTCATCATTCCCTGCTGAGACAGATGGGCATTACTGTACACTGGAAAATGTCTTTGCTTCCGTTGATTATAGGGACTTTGTTAGACCAAGGATCAAGTCTTTCTTTATGCTTAGAGCCAGGCCAGATGTCTCCCACTCAGTCACTAAATGAATTGGCATTATAAGACCTCAGCTATGTAAGGCAACATACTTGTGAGCAGCATGAAAGCAGACTGGAGAACCCTCCAGTGTGAATCCTCTGTAACTGCCATAGGACATGGAAGGAACAGGTGAGTGGAAGTGCTTTTTCTTGCTTATACACACTCACTATAAACTATAAAAGAGTTGTTATTTCTCCCCTCTCCTTAACAGCAACCTGGGTGATCAGCAGATGAGCTGAAGAGAAGTGGAAGGAGAGGCATGGAAGGTGCTGCTACTCCTTTCCATACAGGTACAATGGGATGAGCTTGTAACCCCACACACACAATGTCCAGCACAGCTGAGCAGCTGGAGAGTTCATGCAGGTTATTCTTCCCCAGATCGAGAACCAGAAAAAAGAGCTAAACAAAAAGAAAGTAAAAGAAAATAAAATACAGGAAAAAAAAAAAAAAAAAAAAAAAAAGAGGAGAGAAATAGGAAATGGAAAAAACATAATTACATTTTGTAGCACTTTGGTGAATAAAATCCACGTTTCAACTAAATCAATTAGATCCAACTCCATGTAATTATCTTGAATGCAACTCGAACTTGAATTTAACTTGCTACAGGAACTGTGCAGTTTGCTTGTTTAAAAAGACAGATTTTATCACCAGTTAAAGGCACTTCAATTAAAATTGGAGGCTTAACCAGCCAGAAGCCTGCTGGCACTGCCTTGATGAGCTGGAATCCTAATTGGAAACTGTTTGCAGTGAGTGCACAGCAAAGAACCATGGCTGTTTTTCCAGAGATGCCCTGCTCTCTGCAGATGTTTCCTACACATCTCTGGAATTTCTACACATCTCTGCATTTCTGGAAGGGCCTTCATGATGTGCTCAATGGATGGGGAAATGCAGAACAGGTCTGGACCCACCTAAACCACAAAGCTGGTGCATTCTACTTTCAGGAGAAGCCTTGATTTTCTTTATTCTACATCCTCTAAAATACTTTTCCTTCAGATCTTTTTTATTTCATTATTTTACTGGTGGAGTTTGTGGGAATCGGAAAAACAGAAACTTTCACAGACACTGAAAAGTTTGATCTGCAGCATTGGAAGAAGCTTGGATTGATGTAAAAATACAACACACAGACATTAAGCAGAAAAATTATCAACTTATGCTTCTATAGTTGGAAGAAAGAATATGCCTTAAGTGAGAAACTGTATGGGTAAGATGGTGAGGGATTTATAATGTAGGGGTGTGGTTGTATAGAGCAGCTCAGAGTTTAGAAGTTTTAATAGAAGCACATGTGTGCCTGTGAGTTAAAAGCCCATTGGGCAAAAGTTTCCTCAATGTAGTAGAATTAAATAAAGGTGATAGGTTAGAAAAGCAAAATAAACCCTGTGGCAACTGTCTGTTGGGTTAGAAAGTTCTGTATTGCCTTGTAACAAAGAAGCTGTGACTACTCTGAGCTGTGGCCGAGTTCTTGCTCCTCTAAAACCTCACAGCTTCTGAGACTGATGTTCATCTGAGCAACAAATCGTTCTTGGCCCAAAAATAGTCCCATCCCTTCATTACTAGGGGCAATAATGGGAAACTGTGACAGGTCTGGGGCATCAGCTGTCTCTCTAGGAAGCAGTTGCAGCATTTGACCACCTCTCCATAAAGAAATGCCTCCTCACACCCAGTCTGAACTTACCCCAGCACAGCTTTGAACCATTTCTGCTCACCACTGGATCTCAGGGAGGAGAGATTGCCATGGACTCCTCTTACTCCTCCCAGGAGGCTGTGGAGAGCAATGAGTTCACTCCTCAGCCTCCTTTTCCCTGTCACAGCAGGTGGCACAGCCAAGATGGCCACAATACACAGAGTGACACCATAAAATATCAGAAGGCTTTAAGCATTCACCCAAACACAGCAACATCTTACCTCATCAGAAGGCATCAGCCCATACAGAAAAACATCATTTCACCTCAGAGGGCTGCAAGCAGCTGCTCCTCCTGTCCCTCAGCCCAGCCTTTTATGGCCTCCTGTTGATGCCCTGCCCCTGCGTGATTGCCCAGCACCCCTGGGCACTCCATGGCTCCTCACCTTCAATAGCATTCACCTGTCCTGCACAGCTGCAGCCAGTTAGGGATCAGGCTCAGCCCCACTCCCAACCACCACAAACTCTGTGCCTCCACTTCCCCAAACCAGACAAGCCCAAAACCCTCAGTGGCTCCTCACAGCACGTCCTTTCCAACCCTTTCTGAGCTCTGTTGCTCTTCTCTGGATGCATCACACCCAACCTGTGGGGCCAGAGCTGCAGCCAGCACTCGAGGTGAGGCCCCACCAAGGCAGGACCATCAGCTCCTGTGCTGGCCTGGCTGAGCTGCTTTTGATGCCCACCAGGATGGAGTTTGCCCTCCAGGCTGCCAGGGCACACTGCTGGCTTCTCTTGGGCACCCCCAGGCCCCCGTCTGCAGGGCTGCTCTCCACACTCTCTTCTCCCAGATTTACACCTGTGCCTGGTGTTCCTCCACCCCAGATGCAGAATGGGCCTGGGGTGACTTTGTGATGCCCCGTTCTTCTGTTTGACCCAGAAATCAGTTCTACACCTTCACAGCTGGTTCTGAGAGTGAAGAGGGGGGGAAGAAGAAGCACGGAGTTTGTTTTCAGAAACTGCGCTCATTCCTCCACATTCCTGCTCCTGTTCTGTCTGCAGATGGACAGATGGCAGGACAGAGCTCCCCTTTGCTTTTAGTTTGTTTTTAACTAGTTGAGGTTGAGAAGTTCCCTGGACTGTGATTTTCCTTTTTCTTTAAACCTCCTCTAGACTAAAAACCCAGAAGAACACCAACAATTCACACCTATAGCCCACCAGACCCAGCCTAAGCCACATTTTCAGTACTGGAGGGACTAATAAGAGACTAAATGAACTAAACTACAGCCCAGAAAGGGAACTTTCTGAGTTTATCACCTCTTTTAAAACCACAAAAGATTTCATTGGTTAATATTATCCATTTTTTATACTAATAAATGCTTTCCCTATTAAAGAAGTAATTTTTTCCACATCAGAGAAATCTTTTTCCTGAACCAATTAGGGAAGGCACCACTTGAATTTACTTTCTAGAGGAAACCCCTTCAGAGGTTTTCTCCAAAATTTACCCTAAACCAAGACAAGAACCCAGCATTTAGACTTGCTAAACACTGTCATTATATTACAAGGGTTCCATATTGCCAGAGTTTCATACCCCCTTGATATTTCTTGTAGGCAGCTCCTCTAGGCACTGACTCTTCCTTGTCCTCGCAGCAACCAACTGACTCCAGTTCCACCTCAACCAACCAATCCACTCTTTTATAACACTCTTCTTATTGGCTACAGGTGTGGCCTGTTAAAATCAGGTCTGTTCCTAATCCTTAATAATTGGCTCAGCTGCAACTCTTTAGGGGGTAAGATTACTTTCTATACTACCTTTATTTACTTATATCCTATCCCCCTACAGTTAAACTCCATCCCATTGATATTTGTCCAATCCCCCAGTCTATCTGGATCTCTCTGCAAGATGCCTCATCTTTCAAGAGAGTCAACAGCACATCCCAGTTGGCATCAGCTGCAAGCTTGCATTCAAATCCTGCATTTGGATCACTGATAATGAACTGGAACTGGGCCCTCACGAACACCACAGGTGGCTGCTCACCAGCCTTATGGAGAGCTTCACTCATTTCCTCAATATATATAGATAAATACTATATAGATAAATCCAAAGATTCACATGTCTATGTACATGTGTGGCATTTTATTTCACCATCTGTGTTATTGAAATAGCCAGTCAATGCATCAGAATGTAATAAATTTCCCCAGAATAATAACCTCACCTGATTTTTAGCCTCAGAACTGCCTCTGCCTCTGAAGGTTCACCAAAACATATTGCAGAGCTTTGAAAGTTTAACACATTGGAATGCAAAGACTTTCTAGTAAGCTTCTTGAAGGCAGTCCAAATTTTATTTATTTCTAGGTTAAAGAAGAGGTGAAAATCAGAAAATCATGAGTTAAATTATATAAAGTGAATAAGTTGTCCCTGACTAGTCTTTATATACAAAAAAGAGAGACAAGATTTTCATCCCAGATGTGAAAGTTGGGAACAAGACATGCTAAGAAGAAAACACAAAGTATTCCTGACAGGAAGGCATAACTGAAATCTCCCTGTCAGTCCAACAAGCTCTGCAACATTAAATAAATTTTAAATTATTTTTATCTATATCAGCTGAACAAAAAATCAGATAGTCACCAAACTTAATTTCCACAGACATATCTGCTAAATCTCTATGATATAAAGGTATGATATAAAGATAACTTTACCTAAGTTTTTTTAAACTGAAAAGCAGCTTCAAGAAATGAAAAGGCACTGCAGACACAGAGCAGTATTTATGATCCTGATGTTTAAAATACAGTTTATATTCCAATTTTCTCTGACATCTCCATAACCTATGTAACAAATTTTTTGAGCCTAGGGTGAAAAAATATTCATGTAAAAAATCTTTAAATTCAGAAGTCTAAATTTCAAATAGGATTTGGTTTATGCTGGCTTTTTCCCTTAATTTCAGTTTTCCAGATTTCTTTGTTCCCTGTGAATTTTGATGCTATATGGTTCTATAAATAGTTTCTTTCTAACATGACAGTTGAACAGAGGTTTCTTAAATAAATGCAGTTTTATCAAGCCTTCAAAGAGAAGCTGTTCTTGCCCTGTAGTTTCAGGGTGTTTACAAAAACACATTTCCCAAGTAGTGTCCTCCATCAGGCAAGGAAGAATCCTTCACATGCCAATATGCAGACAGTTGCTCAAGGATATATCAGCCAGCCAGGATCCTGCGTGTCTGACTCGCACAGCGCTTGCTTTAAATGTAAATAAATCCAAAGTAGGTCCAGCACACAATCTTATTCAGCTGGGACACATCTAGGGAATGGCTGGCAGAGGTGGGGGTTATTTTTCTCCCTGAGTGTCAGCCAGTGACAGATCTCAATGACACCCCACGCTATTTTTCTACAGGGAGTACCAAGAAGCAGAAAGACACAGACTTCCTACAAATCTTGACATGCCTAACAGTCCCAGGGTATCACATCAGCCCCTTTAGGTTATTTCAATTTGATCTACATATCCATGAAAATAAAAATCAATGTGCCCAATGGTCTAGTAAAACATTCGCCCTATCCTGTGCAGCCATTTCCATTCTGCAAAGTCCAGGCATAAAAGGCACAGTGACCCTTGGAGCTGTGCCACTGGGAGCACATCCATCCTAGCAAAGGATGTCTGATGAGCTTGAGAGGGTCCCCAGGATGAGGTGAGAGATGAGAATCTGACTCCACGTTCTCAGATGGCTGATTTATTATTTTATGATATTATATTATATTAAAAGAATGCTGTAGTAACACTATACTAGAGAATATAGAAAGGATACAGACAGGAGGCTTAACAAGAACGATAATAAAAACTTGCGACTGACTCCTCAGAGTCTGGCACAGCTGATGGTGATTGGTCATTAAGTAAAAACAATTCACATGGAACCAATCAAACATTCACCTGTTGGATAAACAATCTCCAACCACATTCCAAAGCAGCAAACACAGGAGAAGCAAATGAGATAATTATTGTTTGTCTTTTCCTCTGAGGTTTCTCAGCTTTCCAGGAGAAGAATCCCGGGCAAAGAGGATTTTTCAGAAAATATGACTGTGACAGATTTCATGCTCAACAAGGTCTAATTTATTAACAGATCTTCCCCCTTGACTCTTCTGGCATGGCCTAGGCCTGGTTACAGTGAAAGCTGTAAATACTTGCAGGTGTTTTTACAGGAGCCACATAGAAAGACAGTAAGTGGATTTTTTTTCAGGCTCTTGAAGGATATGACAGTAAATATTTATATTAATATATTCCTTTATTTATAAATATATTATGAATATATTTTTACAAATATATTCCTTTTTTTAAAATAATTTTGTCACATCATAGAGGCTTCAATTTACCAACAAAAAATGTCAGAACATTTCAATGTTTGAGACAAAAATATTGATTGATACAAGAAGAAGAGCCTTCAGCCCTGAATATTAGATCCTTCTTATTATTCAATATATGGGGCCCTGGTTTCAAAGTGCTCTGAAAGCAGCAAGTGTTTTCTTCTATTACAACAGTGAAGTTTGGCAAGATTTACAGATTTTAATGAGGGAAAAAGGCATAGAAAATACAAAAAATGCATAAAAACACATAAAAGAGACCAAAAAAGACATAAAAGAGAGCAAACAATGCTGAAGATGAGCAAAATATTTATCCACCTGACATATTGTAGACTCTATTCCTTGGAGACAGCTAAAGCAACCCTCCCAAATGCACCTTGCTCTCTACAGGGCCAGAGGAAACTTGGAGCTGTCCAGAATATACTGTGCAAATAAAAACAAAATAAGCATTTTTCTTTTGGTGTGGAGCCAATAGAAGAATAGATAGGCATGGGTCCAAACCTGAGATAAAATTTTAACTTCCACTAACTTCAAATCCTTATGAGTCAGGTCTGGATTTAGGCCTGGAAACAAATGCTGTGCACTGTATATAATCCCTGTTTTCTTTGCATATTTTGAAGTATCACAGTTTTTAAAAATGCAAATCTTTATTAATATTTAAAATATTTAATACCCTCGATATTGAGATGTAATTGTAATTTAGTGACCAGTTAAAAAGTTGGAATTTCCTTCCTATCAGTTTAAATATCAAATGTGAGCTATACCATAATAGAGATTGTTGTAGTATGGATTATTTACTATATCAGAACTGATGAAACCAAACTATACTGCACATACACCAATATTATCCAAAACACATGCATCAGCCTATATAAAAGAAGGGTTAGTACAGATGCAGAGCACCTTTTTAAGTTTTTATTCACTTACAGATGTGCCACCACCATGTATTTCAGCTGCAATTGGCTGACCAACAGCAAGGCACCTCTGTACTGCAGCTCAATTCAGAATCCTTCCAGCCCTCCAATGAATGGAGAAAAAGAAGGAGGGGAAAAAAAATAAAGGTTTGAATAAGTTAAAAGAACCATAAAATTCAACAATGTGTCACAAATGGAGAGGTCATTATGCCTGGATAAGCCAGGATATTAACAGTTGCAGAAAGTGAAACACTACCCACAACTTAGCAGTCAATGAGCCCTGCTCAGAAGCAGCGATCTGCTGTACAACAAGGGTGGCATTTTACAGTTCAGTGAGAAATGGAACAGACCCTTGATATCTTCATTTGTCCTTTTTTCTGTGCATATTTCACAGTGCAACGATTTAGGGTCCATAACGTGTCACTTGGTATAACTACAGAGTTTACTTGAGATATGCATGCACAGGAAAAAAAAAAAAAGTTCAGTGAACTGCAAAGATTGCAACAAATCCATATTCTTTGGGTCAATATAAAGTTTTACTCCAAGTCTGAAACCATATTGGTTAAACATGCCAAAAGTCCAACCTGATATATTTTTGCTTCAAAAATTTTCTACAACATTTACAACATGGGATTTACTTTTTAAAAAGCCTGTTACATACCAGATATTATTATTATTATTTCCCATTTGAATGCAATATTTACTACAGAATTAGATCACTTAAACCTTGGCTACAGGTCAACAGCTCAAAAGTATTTTTTAATTAAATCCCATTTTAAGAGAAGAATGGCTTATTAGCCATTAGCAATAATACAATTGTATTAGCAATAATACAGTTAAAGGGTTTAGTCATCAACATTTTACCACACTGACTTCAAGGTGAGAAAAATTAAGAATGGAGGGAATTACTTTTATAAAGGACACTGTCAGTGACATTTCAGTCCTTCTTAAAAAGTTTAGTAGAAAATGCCATTAACAGCTATTCTAGATTGGGAATAATAATAGTAATATAATAATATAGAAATAATAATAATAATAATAATTCTATATACATATTTCTAAGAACATTTTCTGCTTGTGCATTTTTTCTGCACAACCATAAATAACCATTCTGAACCACTGATTAAGAGGTGACACTAGGAAAATGTCAGTCTCAGAAGATAGTTTCTAATTTCTAAGAAACATTTGCTGTACAAATACAGCCTGGAATGTTTCAGAAAACATCACGCTACAGAGCAGCAAGGGATAAAAACAATTATAATTGAAGTTTACTGTGGACTGTAGAATGCCAGCAAAACATTATTTTGTTCAATTAAGCATGAAAATAAATGTTTCAGCAGCATATCCAAGAACTGGGCTACATGATTTTAGCAGTCCTGCTAAAGATTTGTATCTGAACTTTCCCAGGTATTCCACTGTCTTCTGCTACCAGAGGGCAGAAAAGATAACATCCTAAGTTTGTCCTGAATTGCTGGTTTGACCAGCAATTCAGTATTGAAAAAAGAAGGAAAAGAAGGAAAAGAAGGAAAAGAAAGAAGGAAAAAAGAAGGAAACACTGAAAACCATAAAAATGCCAGTTTCATGAGTTTTCCATACAAAACCATTTTAGGTGGATTCCAGGGAGCTTTCAGACTGCCCTGTGCTGGTGTAACTCAACTTCTGAGGGTTCCATGTTCCGTTTCGCCTTCCTGTTACATGTTTTGTATACATTGCTTTTCATAACTCCACAAATAAAGGTTTTCCTGCAAGAAAAAAAATACAGGTGAACCTCCGTTAAGCAGAATATTAAGAGGAAAAGGGAGACCTTGAAGTAATGGGTGGGGAAGGTTTTAATAACAAATATTAGAATTTTCATTTCTCTAAGACTATTGGTCATATCATACCCAAGTCTGACACGGACAACATAGCAGGAGAATGAAATGAGACATTGTACTTTGGAAACATAAAAAGAGCTGTATTACCAGATGAACCCCTCCAAAGACAAATTTATAAAATAAATCATCTACTAAAATGAGTTTAAGTCATTTTGCCAGTAGCACTAGATACTTCAGTAAATGCTTACCTTTTTTTTTTTTTTTCCTAAGTAAAAACAAGAAGAAAAAAGAAAAAAGAAATTGTGCTTGGGCCATTTCAAAAATCTATCAATATTCAGATTTGATAGGATTATTGTAAACTAGTCCAGTTTTCTTTATGTGTTTCAACAGTACTGTGAATGTCCCTATTAAACTGCAGGGAAAATGTCACTAAAAATAGTACTTTTAGAAAGCTCCTACACTGAGCTTTCAAGAGTGGACTTTGCATGGTCAGTTACGTGAGGTCAACAGGGAGAATGTTTCCATTTATGTGTATCAGGACAAAGGATTTAATAGTAGAAAGAAACTATTTGGAGTTTAAGTAAAATCTACACATCACTCAGACACACAACTTGCTGTGTACACACATCACACACACCCAGGACAAGCTGTTTGTCCTGGAACTCTTGGCAGGTATAAAACTCCAAATCGTGGTCAGTGTAACCAGGCTCAAGCAGCTCACTGGGAATATGCTCCTTGTGCTGAGTGAGTGATGTGCTGCTCCCAGCATCAGCACCTCCCTCCAGATGGATCCCCCAGCACCAGGAGCCCACATGGAGCAGGGAACTTGCCAGTGTTCCTGCACCCCAGGAGTGGGGAAAGGTCCTGCTGCTGCCACACCTTGGACTTGAACTTGCCAGGGCTGATTTGGCACCCAGCAACCGGTTACATTCACCAGGGGTGAAGCTTCACAACGAAGATAATGTGCTGGAAGCAATTAGCGTTCACTACATCAATAACAGGTCTTCAGCTTTTGACTGTGGGCTAGGCAAGGCTTTAATAATATGTGGTATGTAACACACTTTTTAAAAAGTAAATCACAAAATTATTTTGGTTTTATGCTGAAATATCACCTGGTTTTCATGTAGAAAAAAAATTTTAAATGCACTCCAGATTTTTATATTCCAAGGCTTTTACAGGCTTTCAAAGAGGTTAAATACATTTGTTTTCAATTAAAGTGCATGATAAAGTAGCAAAAGCCAGGTTTCTCCTTTTCTTCAAGAGTTCATTTGAAGTTCTTCATTTGCAATTTATGGCATCTGATTCTGCTACATCAGTCAGCAAGGAGAAGTCAAGAAGAGGACAGCAGTGGTAATTTCTGTCCCATTTCCATCTCTCCAACAGGGTCCCTGCCAAGAAACAAAATTATTATTCCGTGCTAGCTGACAACTTGGTATCCTGGACCCAGTCTTGACCCTTGCCCCCATAATTTGGATCTCAGCTCTCATTCAAATTCACTCCCTCTGCTGTCAGTTCAGAGAACAGCCAGCAATTCTTCCTGGTTGGTCAGCAATTCTCCATTTTTGGTCAGTAATCTCCATTTTTGGTCAGCAATTCTTCCTGTTTGGCCAGTAATTCTCCATTTTTGGCCAGTAATTCTCCATTTTTGGCTAGTAATTCTCCCTGTTTGGTCAGCAGTTCTCCCTGTTTGGCCAGCAATTATCTCTTTTTGGTCCGTAATTCTTCCTGTTTGGCCAGCAATTCTGTTTGGCCAGCAATTCTCCCTGTTTGGCCAGTAATTCTCTGGTCTTGGTCAGCAATTCTCTGGTTTTGATCAGAAATCCTCTGTTTGGTCAGTAATTCTCCATTTTTGGCCAGTAATTCTCCCTGTTTGGTCAGCAATTCTCTGTTTGGCCAGAAATTCTGCATGGTCAGTAATTCTCCCTGTATGGTCAGTAATTCTCTGTGTTTGGGAGAAATTCTCCCTGTTTGGCCAGCAATTCTCCCTGTTTGGCCAGCAATTCTCCCTGCTTGGTCCAAGTGGGTAGTCCAGTTCAAAGTATGGCACAGGGAGAATTCCTGACCAAACAGGGAGAATTCCTGGCATTACTGGGAAATGGAGGGATCTCGTCAGCTCCATTGCTTCAAAAAAAATGCTCCTGTAAGGTTGTGGTGAGAATTGGGAGGGGAAAAAAAAAAAAAAAAAAAAAAAAAAAGAGGAAGTCACAGAATCATTCATGGTGCAAGGGACTTGAGGAGTTTGTCTGCTGCCAAGTCCTGCTCAGAGCTGGGACAGCCCTGCCTTGAAGCCTCGTCGCTCAGTGGTGAGTTCTTTCAGGTGCTGAGAACTCCGAGGACTGAGGTTCCATGACCCTTTTGGTGCCTTGTTTCAATGTTTAATCATCCTCAATGAACACTTCTCATCCTACAATCACTAAAGATTCCCTTTCAAACCTTATCTTTCATTCCCCCAGCACTGACCTCCCAAGAGCTTGTGGGTTCCTCTCCCATTAACCTCCCACAGGTACTGCAAGGCTCCATCAGGTGCTCCAAAGCTACACAACAAAACACGAACAGGGCTGGAATACAGAGGCGGAAAAACCCCTAGAAATTAAATCTAATGCTGAATCCTGATTTTGAACAAAAGATATTTGGAATAGAATCCTAGAATCAAGTGAACTCTGCGCTAATTTAAGACTTCCCTGGGAAAACTTACTGGCATAGGTAATAAACCAGAAGATCTGAATAGCTGTAAAGAGGTATTTTAAGTGGATAAAGTTTAAAATTAGATAGGACTGGGAGCAATTTCAAACAGGTTTGTAGTTTAGGAATTGTCTGATATTCAGTTAATGTTTCTGTTCCTTATGGTGTTTACAGGGCATTCATAAGGACAGGAAATTACCTGAAATGCCAGTGTTATTTTTCTGCCATTTTTCAAGAAAGATTAGCCAGAAATTTTCAGTTCTATCTTTATTTTCCTTATGATTACTTTCTGTCATCACCTTACACTTCCATGACCACAAGGCTTAGATACCACAGTCCCTTCCAAGCACAGTAATGCTTTTTGTGTCACTTGATCAGAGTACAGGGAGGAAAGGGAAAGGGAAAGGGAAAGGGAAAGGGAAAGGAAAAGGAAAAGGAAAAGGAAAAGGAAAAGGAAAAGGAAAA